>CM064498.1:12811294-12859539 GCA_032716605.1 Paralithodes platypus | reverse complement strand
GATCAATTAATGCAGCAAACCTTTATCCGTCAGATGCTCGACTACTGCTGTCTATATACCTGTATATATATATATATATATATAAGGCTTGGTTGGTGGACAGGTTTTGTGGCCAGACTATCCTCCCACACGTGAGAGCCAAGTCGGGCTGCTGGAGACAGGGGTGGAAGGTTCATAGTTAATAATTGAGATGTTGCAGTAGTATAGCTTATTCTTAGTGTTTGAAAAACTTATTTATCTTCGAACTCCATTGACTGACTATATTTCTTTCATTATAATTTGGTATGTCTATCCTAATAATAATCTCAACTTCTAACAGGGAAAACTATAGGTACACTTTTTGATTACAAAAGGTTGGTGGTTGTAGTTCATGTACTGTGTCTTATTATTAACCATAATTTTAGTTTCATATTGTTCATTATGTTTATATGGCAGAAGAAACAAATTATATATGCAGTTATTCATCCATTACCATGTTATAATGATTTGTGTAATTGTAGTACAAATTAGGGTCATTAGTAAGTAGCGCTGATTATATCAACACCTTAAAATACTGAACGGTTCCATGACTACAGTTTAGACACAAAGATGTAATATATATATATATAATTTATGTGTGTGTGTGTGTGTGTGCGGTGAATACAATTGAATGCGTATATTGGTGTACACAGACACGTATACAACTAGATATTTAACACCACAACTCTCTCACTCTCTCTCTCTCTCTCTCCAATACTCTACTCCCATTCAGTTCGGTAGTTAATGTAGGTGGTAAATATTGAGTGTTGGGCGGCGGTGATAACGGAGACTGAAGGACGAGTTGGAAAGTCAACAGACGTAAGTCGGACCTGGTATAGGATCGGGTTTTATTCGCTAAATCTGGAGAAGTTAATATAGTGTGTGTGTTTTAAAATAGGACTTCAGAGGCTATCAACCCTTCTGGATGATTAAGCCAGCACACTGTAAGTCAAGAATAACGTCAGGACTGGAGCCAATTTTCGAGGATTTTATTCCTTACAACCATACGCCCTTATTCCGAGATGCTACTGCAAAAATATAGCCACTTACATTTCAATATTTAGACCACAGACGTTCCTTTCCTTTTCATTGGTATAGAATTGGTGTATAGCAATATTTTATGGAAGTGTGTCCATTGGAAGCTAAATCATAATACGTTCAAATAAATGTTTGTTAAAGAAATTGTTTACTTCCAAGATAACCAATTACTAAATAAATGTGATAATTTCAAAACGTATTTTATGTAGATGTTCATATTTTCATAATACTGGAAGTAAAACAGTCATATAGTGTCAGCGTGCATTATCGAAAACAGAATACTTATTTGTTGTAATGAAATAATTTCCGCTTGGGTAAATTACAGGGAGGATAAAGTAGACCATGTATAAAAAGAAGAACAACAAACTCCATTAGTCTTTTCAGCCAGCGTGCGAAAAGTTAATTTAAGAATTTCCTGTTGCCATATAAAGGTGACCGTGATGGCGAAACTGAGGTGCATATCGCCCGGGGTAGATTACCTTAGCTGGAAAATATAGGTTGATCGGATGCCGTTGTCTCTAGCCCAGACATAAGAATCCGTGGAATCCTCTATTTTTTGTATGTATGCAATTATAACGACCTGGATTGATTTGTGTATACATTTTGATTTTAGTTGTGTAGATGATTTATAGAAAATTATATCGTTTCCAGAGAAATTCTTCCATAATAAGAAAGAGGTGAAGTCCACGAATATGAATATTTATGAGTGGGCTAGAGACTATGACAATCTGAATGTACACTATGGTAGACTATTCCGGTGCTGACAATTACCACACCACTGTAACTATTTGCTTTACCGATACATCACCACAAGCTACTACGAACATTACACTATTGATTGTGCGACTGTATCAACTTTCAAAATGCGTTTAGATACATTTATGAAATCCATCCCTCGCCTAGCAAATTCTATAACTGGACAGGTGGAGTGAATTTGGTGTGAACATACGTGTGCTACTTCTTTTACTTTATAACGTCAAGCCTTCTCAAGACAAATCTGCCTGTTTCTGTTTGCATTCCTTTGTATTTTCCTTTGTACCACACTAACACACAACAATGTATGCCCTACCATTACCCTGCAACAAGTACCAAACTACTACATGATGCCGAATACCATACTTACTGCACAAACCTGAGAACCATACAGCCAACACTTCCACAACAGGGACACCAATGCAACCATTACACTGAGGGTTCACACACCAGCTGACACCGTGGTATAACCTCGGTTACGGTATAATTATATAATCGATATTATGTGAGCCTAGCGTGACCGGTGAGTGCTGATGATAATGTGGAGAGAGAGAGAGAGAGAGAGAGAGTGTGTGTGAGAGTGAGAGTGATTGAATGTATCTGGAAATGAGTACAATAGCGCTTATTCCTAAAGTTACTACAAATAATGTTTTCATCTCCTCCTCCGGCTTCTTTCCTCCACTCTCCCCTTCCTTGCTTTGAGGCAGTAATCGAAATTATTACTTGTCTCGCTTTTCCTATAGTCATGCCATGTCATGTGGAATTCCACTCAATCGACCACTAAAATAAACTAAAGTAAGAAAGAATGCTGAGGGAGAGAGACGAAGGCATAATTATGAATGAAGTAAGGGTGAGTACAAATGGCAACACGATGGTGATGGAGAGAGACACAGGAGGCAGGAGGAACAGATACAATGGAGACGGGAGAACGGAGACAAACAATTATGACAGGTTGAGTGAGAGGTACATTTATATTCGTATAAATATCTTCAATGTACACAAACTAACTAACACCTCTCTCTCTCTCTCTCTCTCTCTCTCTCTCTCTCTCTCTCTCTCACACACTTATCTACTTCATGCTCCATCACCCCCACTCTCCCTCGGCCATAACATGTGCAGCCATGCTCATGTCTACATATTGTGTTACTTCCTTCATATAACGCACTCCCTTGATTCTGTAGCTTGCCTTCTCATGGTATCCTGAAATATGCAACACATATATTGTCATGTTTGAGTTTTAAGAGGCTAATGTCAATGGTCAGTATGTCTGGCATAATATAGTGAATATAATATAGTATTTTAGTTAACTAGCACATCTCATACTTCAGTACATTATAAAAGCCTTCTTCATTCGCACCAATCTCTCAAGGGACTGGGGTTCTCGCAGAGAGGCTCCAGTCCTGACGCTATTCTTGACTTACAGTGTGCTGGCTAATCCAATATGGTTGATAGCCTCTGAAGTCCTAATGTTACTAAAAACAATATATATCTCTCTCTTTCCTTGGTCCCCATTCTCTTTCATCCCTCCTACGATAATATTATTAGACTTTTCTTCGTACACTTAACTATTACATATCTTCCTCTAACAATATTCTCTTCTTTCCCACCATTTGGTTTGTTTCCCTTTCGAATATTATTCACTGGCCCTTTTCTCACTCTCCCTCCTTGCTACCTTCCAGTTTCAATCCTCTCGTCTTCCCCTTCCTTCCCCATTCAGCCTCTTCACCTTCCTCATTCACCATCTTCCCCTTCCTTCCCAATTCACCCTCTTCACCTTCCTCACCCCCATCTTCCCCCACTGCTGCGTCATGATTGGAAAGCCCGTCAAACTCCATCCCCTTTTACCCCGGCGTGTGTAAAGTTAGCGGGGTGAGGCTGCGGGATTTTTTCGCTAATAAATATTTTCCTCTACCCTGTAGGTACTATAAGACACAATTTAACGTCGATTTAGTTTGGACCAGATTAATTTAGGCAATTGAATTGGTGTTGCAATTTAGGTTATTTTGAATAGCAAAGTTTTGCTTAATTAAGCTTAAAGATTTTAATAAGTCAGATCAAGATTAACGTATGGGAAAGTTGCCTAGGTGTGGTTGAATCAGTTATAGATTTGGGTGAAATGACTGCGTACGAGAGAATTTGGAACGAAAATACCATTCTTCAAAAGTTGGGTGTATGTGGCCAAACTTTAATGGTCGGAGGGAGGCGAGAATATAAGAGCTGCGGGGGTCTTGTTAGAGTCCTCTGTGTTCTCGACACTTGGGGGGGCTGGTTGGTGGTTCGTTCTTCCTTAGTTTAGTCCTACCTTGCCTTAGGTTAACTTTGCTTATATACTAATGCCTTTTTACCTTTGATTCTGCCTAGAATTAGATAATTTAATGCATTTTTCTGAAGGACCTTTATTTCTACGAGGGTTTATTGAGATCGTATTTACCTATATGAGTCGTATAGGAAGATTGCACACTAAAGAAAATCGTATAATGGTAACAGGATAGAAGGAAAATTACACAAGGATCATGAAAGTGTTGTAGACTATAATTTAAAAGTTAACATAACTTTTCTTTGGCAGTGTTCTCGTTTTACTCCTACCTCGTGACTAATACCACTCGTCTTATGTCTTAGAAAAGCAGAGGTAATTTTTCTCTCTCTAGATATCACTAGTATTATCAAGGTTTTCGGTGAGCTGTTGTATTTTACTGTACAATAGGAGACCTCATTATTAGAAGACATGTTGTCCAAATCCTATAAGACACAATTAGGAACAAGGCACAAGTCCCCATCGCAGCCATTTAAGATCCTTACATAGGTCCATCAATCGACGCTTTTCAAGGTCGAAACATATACCTGTAATTATTTTGTATAACCATAATGATCCTCTGCCAACATAACACATGCAATACAAACCCAAGTCACACGGCTAAATCATATAGATAGATGAATTGACAGATAGGTAGATAGATAGATAAATCTAGATTGATAGCTAAATAGATAAATGGATAGAGAGGTAGATATTGAGAGAGAAAATGCATGAACTTAACTGAATGAAGAGAACCACACATATAAGACATGGGGAAAAAATCAAAGCGTTCAGTCCGTCGAGCGGTGTAGGCAAATGATTGATAAGAAATAAAGAATGCCTCGAAACGCTGCGACATAAATTGAAGGAGAGAAGACGTGTGCAAGGAGATTGACGCCCACAGTTCTGAGTGAAGGTGGTGGTAGTGGGCGCAGGGTTACCAAATCAAAGCACGTAATAACGCTAGATCCGTTCTCAAAAGCCGCTAGAATGTCACTATATAATAAATAAATGTAAAGCAATCGCTAAAATATTGGCACAATCTCTAGAAAGTGGCTCTAAAACGTCTAAAATATCTAGTAATTATGTTGCTAGATGTATAAAAGTGCTGCTAGATTGAAATAAATACCTCTAGATCTAGCGATAAAGTAGCTAAGTTGGCAACACTAGGACTGGGCGTGAGGCAGACGGAGTGAGTGATTGGGGATTACCTTCCTTTGATCTCCAGGCTCTTTCGCATTCCAATTTCTTCTTTTGTCAGCAATCCGTTCACTTGGCTTATGGCGCTGCACGTCAGAAAATTTGATTTCTGGAAAATGTGTTATAAATTCAATTTCCTTTATTCTAAAATACATTTTAATTAAACGTATTTTGGGTCTTGCTTAATAGTTGCTCATGTAATTCCATTGTGTGCTTTCGCCTGACGCTACAATTGTTCCATTTAACCTCTCATTTACACTCTCAATATTTCTGTTCAAAACCCCACAACCACCCTATCTAAAGAACTAGCTAATGTGGAAACCCCTAACCGTGAAAGATGAACCCCATCCCTTGCGTACATCCCATCTCTCCCATAGAAACTATCCCAGTTATCAATGGATGGTATTGCTTTTTCTTTGCAATATTTCTCCAAACGGCAATTGACACCAATCGCCCTGGATGTCCATTCCTTGGGAACTCCTCTTCTGGGTAGGATACAATGTACTACAGGGATCCCTCCCTTCATCCTAACCTTATCTAACACATCCCATACTGCTGCAGCAGTTCCTCACTTCTACCCTTACCAACATCGTTACTCCCGGCACTGAGACAGATAATGGGGTTATCTCCACTATCTTCCAAGATGTGGTCCATCTTCTCTAACACCCTCCCAACTCCATGGCCAGGCAGACACACAACCTTCCTAAGTTTAGTGCGGGTAGCCCTAACTAAATGTCTTACCGTGGAGTCGCCCACAATCGACACAGACTTACCTTCTCGGGACACAGACTTACCTTTCCCTCGGGAGGGTCCAGCAGCTGCAGTTGGAGAACCCCCGGTGGTGACAGAAGCTCCCTTGGTGGTGGTGGTGGTGGTGGTGGTGGTGGTAGGTAGCACAGCGTCAGCGGTTGGAGCTGAGTCGGCGGCAGGCACTTCGGCTAACCCTCCCTTATCCTGACTATCTTTTCCCTCACATTCGTCTCGCAAAGGAGAGAATGTATTTGTCACACTCATACCTATTCTACTATCCTGCTTCTTGAGTGTGACTTTCCCACCCGTATTTTTAACAACCTGCCATGAATACAAAATTTCATCAACTTCCTCCCTTTTCCCCTTACTAGACTTAATTTCCTCTTGGCTAAGCTTGAAAGCTAGATTTTCGTCTTTAATCAAATCCACTTCCCTCTGAAGTTTAACATTAACCTCCCTTAGAGCCAAGACCTCTTCCTTCACCACAACCATATCTTCCCTTACCTGGAGAATAAGATGATGCAGTTCAGTAAAGGACTCGCACTCCATACCTGACATGATCCCAAAAAGCTTAGCGAGGCGCAAACAACTAAGTACAGAAAACAAAAACAAATAAGTCAACTAACAGCTAAAAACTGAGCTAAAACACTTTTATATATACACGAATGCACTGCCTCCAAACACAGGTAGGTGCGTATGGTCACTGCGTCACGAGCAGGTGGTCCGGGCAGGAACTCAGATTAACACAACCTCCTCCTGTCACTGACTGAACTGAAAAGACATTATGTCAGGAAAAGCTATTTAGAACGGAGGTTTGATTTGATGATTTGATAATATGATAATATTACATAATCACTGTATAAGTGCTAAGGAATAGGAAGGCAAAATAAGGAGAAAGTTGGATGGAATTTACAAAACACAATACATAAAGAACGAATTCCAGGACAAACACTGATACCAGAGGAATACAAGTCAAGCATGTACAATTAAAGACAATTCGAAAGTAGGGATCTATTTGAGATTTAATGAAGCCCAGTGACACTCGCCACTATGTCTCGTGTAGATGACAATCGTGTCTGTCTTGACCAGGAGAGAACTTCAGGTAGTAGAGGTGAGCTGCTTGGCTGAAAAGGTCGTCCCTGGTTATTTAATGTGACGAGAGTGAAAGTGAGAGAGAGAGCGGGGGGAGAGAGAAAGAAGGGGTGGGGGTGAGGGAATTGGTTGCGTTAGCCAGTAGGAAGGACTGTGTTACGCTTCCATTTCTATTCGTATTCACTGTCTTTTTTCATATGCTTTTCATTATTGTGTGTGTGTCTGTTTTCGTATTATTAGTAGGCTACAGTTAATTAGTATAGTATGATATTATTTATTATGTTTGTTACTATTATAAATGGTATTATTATTGTTTATGCGTATCTGTGTATTTATTTCCATTTATTTCCATGTAATTTTCCTTCATATTTCATCCAATTCCAGGAGGAGCTTTCCTTAGGCCCCCCAGCCACCAGGTAGACACATATGGTTAGGTTGGCTGTATCATTATGGTTAGTTTGTATTACAATGGTGGCAGGTAAAGAGAGGGAAGGGTGGTTGGGTGGGGAGAGAGGGTAAGGTTAAAGTTTTTCATCTTTTTGTTTTCCACCAAAAAAGGCACAAACAAATTTCGAACTGGGGTCTTGGGGGTATTTTTAAACCTTGATGGAAGTCTAGGGAGCAAACAAAATAATATGCAAATTGATTAATTAATTAAATATGTAAAGAATAATTACCCTTCATGTATAGGGGTCAGATCTGGATATCGGAAAACAAAAGCTATAGGGTCGAAGTTGAGTTTCAAAATGAATATGCATTATTAGTATTGTTTATTGTTTTGTTCATTTACTTAATAATATATATTTATCAAAACTATTATCAGCTCTTGATATAAATGAAATCCGAATGGTTCGAAGAAATAAGCCCTGATGTAGGGAAATTGAAACCTAGATTTAAATGACGGCCAACACTTAAAGTCAATCGGCATTCATTATAAGTAGGCCAGGATTCATAACTCTCTACCTCTGTAACTAAAAAAGGGTCAAAACAAATAAGTTACACATTACCACACCTATTTCCTGCGTGACTTTTCCCAAATGGTAAAAAGTATTAGCCCAATTTCTCTACTTGTTTTTTAATGATAGAAGTTAGTGGTCCAGAAGTTTGGCCTACTTATAATGAATACAGTAGACTTTAGAGATAATGTGTTTTAGTGGAGGAGGTGGACCGGAAATACCAAGGTCAGAACAGGTAGCCAACATAATGACTGTCTACTGAGAATACCAAACCAACGTTTTTAGGTTAATTGATGAAAGGGTCAGTAAATATTCGGCTTGCCTAACATTACATATGCTTATAAATTAAACTGTTGCGATGCGGAAGCTAGAGTTTCATCCAATTAAAAGAAAATCAATAGGTTAAGAGGATGCTGAATACATCTCTGTGTCGTATATTGCTGAAATTCATTGAACTAGACATTAACGAAAGTACCGGTAAGTGCTTTAGAACACTGCTGAACACATTAAAGAATTAAAGAATATTTATTTTCCGGTTATCTTTTTACCCTTACTGTATATACCTACCCTTAACTCCCGGCCTTCCTGTAACAGTTGTCCTACCAACCATAATTAACGGCCTCACCTCGCTAACCGCGGTGATTAATGGGGGTTTAAGCGTGTCATTATCCAGTTCTCTTCGTTAACACTGGCTGACCGCGAAGATGGGAAGCGACGTGGGTGTCTGAACCAGAAGTCATAATTTATAATACATTAGTAAAGATATAGATGACAACCCTGGATGTGATTCTTACTTTCTAATCAGAAGATATCTATTGTTTGGCTGTACAAGACAGTGTGGCATCAATGGTAAGACAAAGACACACCGGAAAGCCTTATATGTTTTAACCTTAATGCGAAAATGGATAGCCCAGCCTCTGGTACTTTGGTAGGTGCGGACGCATTCAATTGTTGTTTGTTGTTTTCTGTGCCAGCAAATATTTAGCAGAAGTATAATATAACACTCATAATATAGTCTTAATCATTATCTCAGTGAGACCCTTAGTCTTTAACTGACCATTGTTGACTATATTTCTCAGTCCTCCTACACTATCAGGAGGGAGGTAGACAGTTTTGATGGTGAGGCACTAATGGATTTCCTGCACTCTAGAATGTATATCAGAGGCAATAGTTGGCAGACTGGACGGTTGGTTGAAGATTGTGTGGTGATGTCTGGTTTCGTTGGTTACGGCTGATATTATCTCTCGTATAATTATATACAGTACTTTATAAGTACTGCATAGGTAGGATACTCTGCATCGTGTATAGTGAATACGTATTTAATTATGGATCGTAAGCCTATGTATAGCTACTAAAGGCTGTGTATGGTCGCGTATGGTTTTTGTCATCACTGTAATTTACTAGTGAGAACTAATTCCGTATACGCTTCGTATATAAGGCCTTAGCTGTAAGATCCGCTTCCTTGCTTCGAGGCATTAAGTGGTCAATATTATTGCTTGTCTCACCTTTCCTATATTGATGTCACGTCATCAGGTAAGGTGTGACAATTAACTAACCATAGGCATGACTCTATGACTCTACGTTAGCTATAAGACTAGAGAAGGTACACTAACTCAACTATACCCTATTCCAAATAAGTAGGCCATAGCTCTTGAACATTAACCTCTACAACTCACAAACGACTATAATAATCGACCTAATATTTATACCATTTGGGAAGTGTTAGTCAGGGAATAAGTGTGGAAAATTACAGCACATTTGCTATACCACTTTTCGAGTTAACGAGATTAGGACTCACGAATTCTAGCCTACCTATTCGAAACATAGTTTAGCTAACCTCTCGCTGCACATTTATTGTATCAATGCCAAGCTATGAACCAGGGATTTGTGGTAAGAATTAGAGATATTATAGCAATAGAGATCGGCCAACCATCACCATCTTAGAGCCACTGGTGATATTTGTCTCTTTCTACAACTCAAATACTATGATGCCCACAACATTTGAGATTACTGATACGGGAATTACAGTATAGTATGTTTTTTTAGTATGTTTTCTACATTATTAGAACGAAAATAAAACTCCGTTGATTGATATTTGAGGCACGAAACTGGCGTCCAAAGAATTAGATGGCCAATTTCTATTGCTGCAGGATCTCAATTTGAATAAGTCAGAGGATTTAATGTTTTGACAGGAATGTTGAGTTTGAAGGAGCATGCATCAATTACAAAATTCCCCTTGGAATTTTGTCCCATGTTCACGTCTTGGACAACTGTATCTTCTTTTGTTTCTCTACATCGTCCCATTTTATAGATAAATCTGATATATATTTGGCCCATCGTAGATCTGTTGGGTGTTCTCCTAAGAATCACCTGGATATCTTTCTACCTGTTTCTCCCCGATACTTATATTATAGTTTATGTTGGGATACCTGGACGGTGTGGGTGGGACCGATATATCTGTGGTCTTTGTCAGTCACAGTGTGGGGTGGGAAACAAAATAGGGTTGGTGGGTAGAGCAGAAAGGGAGGATTTAACCAGATTACATTTTCGTATTTTAATGTGAAATATATATATATATATATATATATATATATATATATATATATATATATATATATACAGAGAGAGAGAGAGAGAGAGAGATATTGTATAATTTGTATTCAAAATGGTACAAAAATATAAACATTTTGAGTATTTTGTTGTCAGTATACTGTAACTCCACCTTATGAATCTTTGATAACAAATGATAATTATAATATTCAATAACATTGCTGTGTGTTAACCATAATATCATTATTAAAGGAATTATACGACTACCATACCCTATATTTAGCTACATAATAGCATCACTAGTTAGTGGAGAGAGAGTGAACACCTAGTATTAAAATGAGCAAGTTAGGAAAGACAGAGTGAGGGAAAAGTTACAAATATATCAGTTCTATATGTGTGGATTAGTGAAATTGTGCAGTATTGTCTGATTATTAGTTTACGGTTTACTAATTTTAACAGTGTTGCAGGACGTGAACAGTGAGATTGAAAGAAAGCGAGATCTATATACCCGGGGGGGGGGGGGGGAGGGAATTGTGAAAGTGCGACGGTCTCTACAGTTCTCTTTACTTTTTTTTATGAAAGCTGGATGTGCTTTTTGTTTTCTATTGTTATTTATTATATCCAACACTTTTTAGTCTTGCATATTTGGAAATATGACGTTTAATGAACAGGTTGTATATATTGTGAGTGTTTGTCTACATTATTTTCTGAATGATAAGAGGAAACTATAGATCTTATTAATATGAAATTTGTATATCTCCTTTAGCTTCGAACCGTTTAAAAATTCTTGGGATACACTTTTGTGAGAGACCAAGGTATGTAATATCAGAATATTTGGATCAAGATCATAGGGAAATATGTTTATTTACTATTTTATCATATGTAAGTAAAATGTAAATATATCTTTTGCAATTGTATCTGGAGGTGACATACCCTGTCTGTAACTAATAATGGATAATTTTCGATGAGTATTAAAGTCAAATATTAAGCACACGTTTCTTACATTGTCTCAATTGTGTAAAATAAAAGTCTGTAGGTCTCCCTCTGAAGACGGGTAAAGTTATGAAGCAGGAACCGGCAGATTGAGTGATGGAAGAGGCTTATCTTGACACTAGAGGAAACTTAAGAGTTTGCTTTTAAGTTTTACGTGTCGAGCTTGGATAAAACAACGAGATCAAGAAGAAAAAAAAAGGTGAGGTGAAAAACTGATTGAGATAGTGAAGCTGTTAGAGATGCAGAAATGGTAGACTGGATAGAAGAAATACTAAGCTATTGGAATGTTGGTAGATTAAGGTATATATTAGCAAGGAAGCAATGGTTGGCTTCCTCTGGAGCTTCATCTAACAGGAATGGGGATACTAAAACTACCTCTACCACTCTCACCACTAAATATTGAAGTTAGAGGGCTATTGTTATCGTGTGTTTTTGTTCTCACCACTAAACGACCTCATAGCTTCCACTATAATTCTCACTACAGACACCTTTACATCCTTAGTATTCCTATTTTCTTACTACACCTACCACTGCCACCATATAAAATACCAGCCTCAACATAACCACCACAACGACACTACTATTCTCACCACCACTTTACCAATATGGGCACCACCACCACCATAGCCACCACACTAACATCACTCTTCTCACCACCACTTCTACTTAAAATTATCACCACCAACACCACTACCACTATATACACCCTCACCACCACCACCATTCCACCATCAGTGGTCTCTCTACCATAATCCCATCACAGGGTTGCCATTACCAGGCTTCTCATCACAGGACTTCATTAGTGGAGAGAGAGAGAGAGAGAGAGAGAGAGAGAGAGAGAGAGAGAGAGAGAGAGAGAGAGAGAGAGAGAGAGAGATAATCACAGACAGACAGACAGGCAGAGAGTGATAGTACAGGATATTTTAGAACAAAGTGTGTGTGAGTGAGGTCAAGTGGTAGGGACCCATTGCTGGACAAATAATGGATTTATCATTAATTAATCCATTTCAATAGGTCTCGTTGAACCTATGGCGTGACAAATGTACAAATTACATCTTAGGTGATTGAATTAAATATGCATTTTGATTTCACATGATTATAATAAATCCAAATATAGTAATCACCTAAGAATGTATTAGTTTTGATAAGGCAACGTCACACTAGCTCTGTTGTCTGGCAGTTTTCGATAAGCAACTTTTATTTCGCAACATTTCGGGGATCATTCGCATTGGTATCGGTAATTAGATTGCAGGCAGGCAATGTCAAATGGATCAAGTTTGATACAAATTAGATATTGAAGCTACCAGACCATAAATGCCAGAATTAATTGCCAGCAATATTACTCGTGTGTCTCCGCCTTCATGGTCATTTTCAGGCTGTCCCTTCCTTTCTCAAGCTCCAGACATTCGAGCAAATATTTATCTCGCCTCTTAATCCTTCAGGTCTCTGATAAAATACATAACACACAATAAAAACATAATTAAGAGGGTCCCTCCCTTCACACACCAGGGCCCAGGATCAAATGTAAACAACACACTGACAGCTGATTGGCAGACCTTTGTGTGTGACGTCACCAGCCTTGCCCAAATAAAAACGCTGATTACTTTGTGTTGATTGTTGTTTGTTGAATGTAAACGGCCGGTACATTGAAAATGAATTTTTGTTCACCATATGTTATTCAACTAATGCCTAAATAAAGTCATCAGTATTATAGGGTTTAGATTACAGTAGTTAATATTTATTATAGATGTACAGTATAATTGTCTCCATTCTATTCCCATATAGACTGAAAAACGATTTGCAGTTTATTTTTCGTTCATTTGGAAGAAACAATTATGAAAAAAGTGAGTAAAACGACGAGATCCATGTTAGCAAGCAAATAAGAATATTTGCAATACAAATAGTAAAAAGCTTCAACAAGTATAATATAGATATGATTAGTAAGATGTAGTGATGGAAAAGAAGCAAAACTCGGGAATCGGGAATTGTAAGTAAGTATGGAAGTCCATTGCACATAGAGAAACAAAGTAAATACAAAAACACTCTAAAGACCAATTATTTTAGTGACAGTATATTTCTGAAATTATTGAGCACTTCTATGACTATACTATTACGGGTCTATTTGTTAACCATTAACTGTGGTATGAGTAACAGCAGCAATTACCGAGCATTGATATGGAAATTCGTTTGCATAGTATAATAGCAATTTTATTATGATTGACAATAAATAGTTATTGAATGACGCAAGCCAATAATTTTCCACATACATGCACTACCTTATTCTGTAATAATGCATATATTTGTATAGTAAGTTATTCTATTTTAATTTATTTTTTTAGTCCTGATAAGTTCGCTAGAAAACATAACTGAGCATGTGTTTTTTTTGTCAGTACACTTTACATTATCTTTAAGTATTTAGTAAGTCTATATGAGGTATAGACTTACTAAATATCTTTCCTGATAAGTTCGAATCCTTGGAGTATAACATGTATTCATTAGCTTCATTGAGTTCATTAATTCGGTTTGCTTCTAAGTCCATTGGTGGGTTGGTGATAATATGAATGTTATGCTCATTCATATATCAAATTTTAACTCCTCTTCTGTACGTCAACTTGTTCCGTGTGTATCAATTGTCTTCCTTCTTACGCTGTATTTTCCTCCCTCTTCCCTCCTGTGTTCCAGCCTAAGACATATCGTGCGTCCAAATCCCCCGGTGGGACTAATCTGTGTCACCCCGAAACACTCCCTCGGGTTATTATCCTGTCCAGGTAAAGTTAAGGGTTAGGAAGGGAGTAGGACTGGGACTACATATCTTAAGTAATATAAAAACAGTCAAAATATATACAATGTAAGGAAAAATAGGGAAGCTAAGGGTAATGACACACACACACACACACATGGGGGATGGCTGGTTTTCCTGACTCCCCTTCTCCCTCATTTTTAGCCCCATTAGTTTTCAGATTTTAAGACGTTCGACCCATTAGTTTGACGATTTTAGGCCTTTCAGCCCATTTCTTTGTTAATTCTATGACCTTTCGTGCCATTTAGGTGCCGATTTGTTTTCCTGGCGAGCGATAGCTAGCCTGTAATTTAGGGGGAACCACCCTTTGCCCGGGACATTTTTCTACCGACAAATGTACAACTGTATCAAGAATATATCTTGGGGATTTTGTTTTTTTCTTTTGTTGTAAGCTTGATGGACGGGTAGGTAGAAAACAAAACATATATAAATTATAAATAAATAGTAAATGGACCAATACACAAATTCTTCCCCCTTAAATACATACATACATCATTAGTGGATCATTGGCTGAATTTGGAAATGAGTGAAACTATATTTGTTTCTATATTTAAACACAGTCCTATCAGCACTCCTGATATATTGACAAGCAGGGAGTGAAAGGCAGGCACGGATTCAGTTTTATATTGGATGAATGGTATCAGACAAACCGCGGGAAATATTCATTCAACTATAACTCCGAGGGTTTTAAACCGACGATGAAATATATCTTGCAGTGGCAGGCAAAATATGGACTGCCTGCAATTTCGCGATGAAGTTTGTGCTTGGCGTTTCAGCAAACACCCCATAGTCGGTTAATTTCCAGTTGCCGTAAAATTGAATATTATAGTCTCTGTTTTCTCGATACTTAATGGGAACAAAATGTGTCTCTGCACTCTATTAAGGCCAGGTTTTCATAATTAATACCATATTTCACTAGTGAACCCTAATAATAGCTCAGTAAAAAAAAATAGAACATGTAAAATTTCCATCAGCTGGAAATATAGCAGACTATAATTCAGTTAATCACGCATATTCGTTTTGCTTTAGCTTCCAGATGTTGTGAATATTTCAGTGAATTAGTGTGCAAAGCACGCAGCATCAGCTAGCTAGATTAACTAAACTTTAACCATAAACACCATACATAATCAAAACTGTAGTCATCTTAATTTCAGTCCTACATTCTTATCTCGCAAAGGACTTTCAATCAGAATCAAAGATAGATCTGCAATCTTCTTACTCTGAAAACCTTTTATTTGACAGAGCGACCGACCATTACCCAACTGCTGTTTGCGTTTTTCTTATCACCTCAATGATCGTCAATAGGCAATTCTATACAGATTTGGAAGGCATAGGCCTATAGTTTCATTAGGATAGTTTCTACCCCTTATAATCCTAGAGATCCATATTAATCTGCATAAACCAGTCTAATAATAACCAACATATAATGAAGAAACGCTTAATCGTATACATCCTGAAGGGGTGAATGAAATCATTAGAAATAACAAGATCCATTGTAGATCAGTTGACACCATCCCGTTCTATCTAACAATCTCAACTCGTTTATGTAGCCGTCGTTCAATAAGATGGTAACAGCATTTATCCCACGTTTCAGAAAACATTTCCGCTGGTCGGATGTCTTAACCCACTGGACCCCAAGCGATATAATAATAAATGACACTCCAGGACCAGCCACTTTTCAATTTTGTTTGTCCTGAAAACACATGGGATGGGTTATAAAAAAATAAAATAAAAAAAAAAGTCATCCTCCTATGAAATGAGCTACAAGGTGGTTTCCCTCGCCCTGTGCGGTGTTGTCAAATATTCAAAGCTTTAACAACAAATGTTAGTTTTTCAGGCTATTAACAAATTAATTTTAGCTTTTATGACTATATATATTATATTACAATTTTTAAAGGTTATGTGGTGTTAAGAAACATATCATTTTAAGGATATATAGAAGGAATTTATAGAACATATATTATGGCACGCGATTTAGAACATGCTGCCATTTTTCTGGTGACAGCTATAAATAGATTTAAGGAGTGGTAGGATATGCGACGTTGCCAAGTAATGTCAATGCGGTTCTGTTGGCTACGCACGCACTCACACACACCCCTACAGATACACACAGCCCGTAGCCTAGTAGGTAGAGCTCTCGTCTCACACACGAGGGGTCGGGGGTTCAATCCCCCGGCCGGGCGGAGACAAATTGGGCTTGTCTCCTTTTATGTGTTAGCCTCAGTTCACCTAGCTGTAAATAGGTACCTGGAATAAGTGGACGACGTTGTGACGTCCCATCTGGGGTTGGCAAAAATGGTACAAGGCGAGATGGGTATCATATGGTTCACCTAAGCTGATGGCTACCTAAGCCTTCGGGCGAGACGGTACCGTCTATAGTGAGAATGGTACCATACAGATCCACCCTAAGCCTTCGTTTCCGATGTCGCCAATTGGCTAAAATACAGACTACACACACATCCACAGCCATTCCAACAGTACATAAAACACTTAACATGCATTTCACGCAATACATTCCCAGTTAAGGAGGCGCGATAATAATGAGCTTAGCTCGCATTGCGTGGATTCCCCTTGACGAACAAGTAACTGAGTAACTGAGTAACACACATACATACACAATCTCCAAAATGCAATATAGCACAATGTAATCCCATCAAAAGAGAGAGAGAGAAAGAGAGCTGGATACGAGTAATGGCAACGCTTTAACCCTTAAAGATCGGGGTCGGACTTAAGTCCGGTTCCAATTTGCAGCAAGTTAGGAGCATTATTAAGGCTTTTAAAGGGTTAAAATCGAGTGCAAATGGCCAGGAGCGCAGCGGGCCAGACAGCCGACTGCCAGGGCTTACCGCCGCCCATTAACTCATGTTCCCTGTGTTCTCGAGAGGCCAGCAGTGTAGCCAGTAGTGAGCATAGCTGGGAAAAATATGCCGCTATATGCTAAACTCCCATATTACTGGTATCACTGTATGAGAACCACGAGTGCTACGTAGCTCGTTCTGGTCTCATTTTGAAGCTTTGAGCGCCTAGTTTTTTGCTAAATACATTTGTTTTCATGCAGATACTTGATTTATTATGCAGGAGGGCCTGAATATGCCCAAATAAGCCCAAAACCCCCCGCTAGACAAGGGTTAAAGGGCCTCAAATAAAGACAACAACATCACTCAGGTCAAACGGTCACTAACCCTCATTCATAGCGCGACCACCATGGAAGGAAAAACTCGCAAAAGTTACTCTCATCTTCATAGCCAGGCAAGAGAGATGCTGTACAATGTAAATAGGTATATACAAATATAGCCTACCTATTATTTCGTTTCTATAACTTTTATACAAGAATACCAATAACCCTTCCAGACATAAAAACGTCTTGTACATTTATTTCAAGTTTCCCTTCTAAATGTGATTATAAGAGAACGTTATTTGGTTTCCCGTTTTCTAAAAGGTTTGTTTAGGTAGAAATGTGGCAACACCGCACAGGGCGACCTTGACCTCCTTGGAGCTCATTTCAGTTGAGTTTGACTATAGTAATGAAGGAACAACAACATCAACCGCTCACCTAGGTCATTTGTGGGTCTTGGGGGTGTGGAGGGAAGTCACCATTATCATTGGGTATTGGGTAGGCAGTATACTGGCCTATCACTCCCCCACTCGCCCACACACACGCGGCTGGACTTGGGGGGGTTGCCAACCATCGGTATTGTTCCGTGGGATCCTATAGTAGTTCCTAAACAAATCTGAACCCTTTAGGTGCCATAGGACAAGAGTATTTAGGGCGAACACATGCGCTGCGTCGCTGGGACTGTGGGTTACATACATAGGCGACGCATAACGTGCGTCCCTGGGGTCGAAGGGGTTAGAGGCGGTGTCACACGAGCCATTTTTCCGGCAATTTTCGTCGAGCAAGCTTTTATAGCAATATTTAAGATATTTTTTTGTTTTCCCATTGGTATCTAAAACTAGACTTAGGGTAGATTACGTTAGGTGGCTAAATTCTGGTAAAACTCAAAGTTTTAAGTTTCCAGACCATAATTGCCCATAAATGGGCTCGTGTGACACCGTCTTTAGAGATACGTGGTGTGGTGGTAAGTTGGAGCGGAATCTGGTGGTAGATTGTGGTGAGATGACAGACTTATTTCAGGGTTTCAGAATGTAATTTTATCAGTGACGTGGGGCTTCCATTTGTTGACCTTGACCAGGTTTATGATAGCGTGTGGACTTTTATAAGCAGAGGATGGATGATCTGTTTGGGCTATAAATAACTTTTCTAAAAACATACATTAATGCAAATCAGATGCAAACACAACAAAGACAACAGTGACGTATGTGTGTTACTAACCCATCTGTCCTCTACTAACTTCCTAATCCTGCCACGGACATTAGTTCCAGGGCAGTAATTCCCTTTCCAATGTTCCCTTACCTACTCTAAACCACTGTTTGGACACTTGATCCTCAGTGTTTTGGAGGACAAGCAACCTAGAAGGGTCACTAGACTGTTGTTGCTTGATTTCCTTTGTAATCCTTTGTAAACGATGGTTCGGGGGAGTTGGGTCAGTAACAACAGTGTAGCCTACATTCAACAACATAAGCTAGTGTAAAAGTTGTCGAAGCTATCCCAAACGGAAATTAACCTTCTCACTAATTTGTTTTCCTAATATTTACATTTCGGAGGTTCACTAAGCAGTTCGATAGTTCATATTGGGCTTGGATTTGTATCGTTGCATGTACAGTCACTCATACAAATTCGTGGACTTCACCTATCTCTAAATATTGAAGTATATATCTCTGGACACGAATGTATAAATACAATTTTCTATACAGCAATAATTACAATACTACATACAGTACACACATTTACTGAAAAACAAGTTCCACCCAAAAAGGAATCCAGATATGTAATTGTATAAGGAAAAACACGAATAAGTGACTGTACCACAAGCCTAATGTCAACATATACAGTATATGCCTCTGTTATTGTCAACATATACAGTATATGCCTCTGTTATTCATTAGTATACATTCCTGGTCTTTCACGTCTGGCCACCGCTTCCATTATCCGTAGTCATAATTATCCCTTTTGTTTTCAAGTTATTATTTTTATATCTTGATTTATGCAAATTATTCAATGCATTCAATTACGCAATTTGTGCAGTGGTTTCAAAATCATAATACTTTTACTTTGATGTTCCTATTATCAAGAAAGTTTGTAATTAATGTAGTTTATCTCTTTATCCTCAGGTATGTAATGAGCAGTTATCATTTATCCTGCTCTACCTGCTGCTGGAATAATTATGTAAGTATTATATGATCTGTTCAACAAGAGAGAGAGAGAGAGAGAGAGAGAGAGAGAGAGAGAGAGAGAGAGAGAGAGAGAGAGAGAGAGAGAGAGAGAGAGAGAGAGAGAGAGCGCGATCGAGAGCCAGAGCAAGAGAAAGAGAGTGAGTGAGAGCAACTATATAGAGCTTCCATCCGACTCTCAGTAGGCTACAGTTAACCACACAATAATATATCTGCACAATTTTAACTGTAGTTTCCAGTTTTGATATGAACAAAAACTCGACTTGTTCAATAAAACTCCGCTAAAACTTGAATATACGCCTAGTCTTTGCTAGTGTTTATAACTCACTAGAAACATAATCTAGGTAGAATTTATGGAGTTAGAATGCGACTTTTGAGGTCAACTGTACATCGTTCAGTACCCCCTGACCTCCTTTGTTGTCTGCTTAATTGGTCAGGGTTGTCTGTGGTATGGGTATTGCCGTGTTTTATTGGCTACTTCTACCTGGAGAGAGAGAGATAGAGAGAGAGAGACTAAATGACAACTGAACATAAGCTGTTTTTTTAATTGTTATATTGTATAATACATTTTTTCACTTTGACAGGTATCCCATGTATAATAATGCTTAATGAGAGAGAGAGAGAGAGAGTTATTTTCCCTACGGCATGGCGTGTCTCACGTAGCGAGTTCAATTTCCTTGTAGTGTGAACCATCTTAAATTACTCCACCCCTGCTGTGTTATATCCTTGTGGAGAACCTGAGTAGACCGCCAAGGGTAGACTAAAAGTGATGTGTAGGAGAAGTTGATATTTTGATGTAGTAAGAGAAAAGTAAATATACAAACTAGAAAAGTGAAGCAATATATAAGTTTCATTTACGATATTTACTATAAGAAAATATAGATTTCCTTATCTGTATTATCTTTTTTGTAATAATCACAGTACTTTGATCAGATTAAGTGCTGTAGTCTTCCTTATATTATATAGTACTATGTTTACTTCTATTACCTCCCGTGTTATGCAAACACCTACTGTATCACCTATCATCTCTAAAGGTAAGGTAGCTTCCACCTCTCACAGCAATATCTACAGACATTGCAAATCTGGCAGTATGGATATTTAACTATTGTGATCATAATATTCCCGTCACCTTACTTCAGACATATTTTAGTAGCATAGTTATTCTTCTAGGGTATATGGAAATCTACCAATATTTAAAATCCCAGTATTCCAAAGTTATATAAGATGCAATATAGTCTCTTATAGCCTTAGGCTTAGCATGTTGTACTTGATCCTAAAACACCATATGGATCTTTTGTTTCGCTCGAGTTACTCCGAAACGATTCTATTCAATTACGAAATGGCCCCCTCCGTAACGAAGGTGATAATTATACATTCCAACTTCAGGTCCAGTTGTCGCGCGTGTCACAATTTTCCAGACCTCCGGCTCGGCGAACTGCCGGTGTTCCTCTTGTTTGGAACAAGTCCGTTTGATGACAGTTTTTCGTTAATTATATTGCAGGCGGGCTGGCAAGTTGTTGGAGGAGTTTGTGTATGTTTGAGTGTCCTTCAGTTGAAGTGAATATATGGTGAATCATAAACCACTCATTGAAAGTGGTAGTCACTGCAAATACACGACTGTTTCGACTCAAAATGTAAACAGATCCCTACGTAGTTGTTGCTCAGGAATGTTGAGGGAAGGAAGGAAGGAGGAAAACCAACCAACCAGCCAACCAACCTGACTGGACGACTGAATTGATTAATGTCCACAAAGGACCTGTCCGACCAAGTAATGTGATAAGGAGGCATGTGTGTGAGAGAGAGAGAGAGAGAGAGACAGAGAGAGTGAAAGTGAGAGAGAAGGGAGGAGGTGGGGAGCAGGTATATATAATTATGCATTAGAGCTACACTCACTTGATTCAAACTTGTGTTCCTTGTATTTCACACCCACACATGCACACACACCGACCACCAATCCTTTACTCAAAATATCGTCAAAGTATTGAATGAATAACTTGTATGGGTTTATAGTGTGGGCTATAATGAGGCGCCCATATTCAACCACTGTAAATCATCCAAGGTTATCCATAGTTTATCTTTACCAGTACAGATGGGAACATGTGTTCTAACCATTTATCCTATCAAGAATCTTTTTCTGTGTATCTCTCATAATAGACCAGACGTCAGTCCACCTTCTGAAGATCTAGTTAATTTAAAACACTTAACTCTGCCTCCAGCTCACTTCCTTACCCCCTATTACTTCTTGCCTCCTTCCTTGCTGCGAGGCATTAAGTTTTCAAAATAATTACTCGACTCACTTTTCCAATATTCATGTCATGGCATTTCGTGTTCACATTAGTGTTTGTATTATTACAAATTCACCCCAAACAATTTACATTCAAAAGACTTGATCAACTCGATTTTGGATTATATTTGGTCTGGTGTATAAATGGGCCTTACCAGTAATGGGTTCTCTGAAATACAAAGTGATGGTTACATTGGGGCTGCAGATCATGAGTGTGAGAGAAATAGATGAAGAGAGATAGAGAGAGTATGTATGTGCGTATAATGTATGTGTGAGAGTGTGTGTATACCTACGTAACTTTATATAACTCTCCCTCCCTCCCTATAAGCCTGTTCCATCAGCTGTATACTTCACCCTATAACTCCTCACACACAGCTCATCCTTCACTTGCACCCTCTTTACATGTTTAGGAATAAGGCCACATTGCCAAACACAAAATCTGAGCTGACCGGGTATTTATATTGATTGATCATCGTCATAATTAGACAAATAGGAAAGTTCAATTTGAGAACTATGTTGGCCATACTCTCTTTCCTTCTCTGGCATACCATTTGAGGAGGATCACATTACTGTATTGACAAAGTTTCGCAGATATCTTCTTCAGGTCACTAAAGTTAGTGACCTGGAGAGACTGTCTGTGAAGCATTTTCAAGGAAGTGCCTCCTCAAATAGTGTTTCTACTTTGTGCATGTCTCTCACGAACACTTAGTTGATAATTTAAAATAGGACTTCAGAGGCTATCGACCCTTTTGGATAATTAAGACAGCTCACTGTAAGTCAAGAATAACGTCAGGACTGGAGCCCATTTCGAGAACTCCAGTTCCTTGAGCGACCACCTTTCCTTTAACAGTCTTTATCCCTTACGCAGCGTGGGCTATATGGGCTATTTAGGGCATATTCAGGTACTCCTGAATAATTAATAAAGTGTCTGCATGAAATGAAATGTATTCTGCCGAAAACTTAACGAACATAGCTTCAAAATTACATTAGAATGAGCTTCGTAGCTCGCGGGGATCACCCGCAGCGCTACCATAGACATTGGAGAAAACTCGCTATTTATTAGCAATGTAGCGCTTTTTTGCAATTGGCAGCACTGCTGAGACCCGGGTCTCGGACCTCAGTTTGCCTCAGTGCACGGCTGGACGTGTTAACGGTCGGAGGTAGGCCCCTCGCGGTCCTGCCCGCTGACACTCGGTTTCTACGGCTTTTACAGGCTTTTAAAGCCTGTAAATTGCTGAAACTTGCCAAAACGAAGTACAACGTTTCCCGCAGCCAATGGGTTAACAGTCTAGCGGTTTACTGCTCTCAAACTCATCCCATCCTTCAACAAAACTCTCTCTCTCTCTCTCTCTCTCTCTCTCTCTCTCTCTCTCTCTCTCTCTCTCTCTCTCTCTCTCTCACCTCCCTCTCTCTCTCTCTCTCTCCCTCCCTCTCTCTCTCTCTCTCCCTCCCTCTCTCTCTTTCTCTCCCTCCCTCTCTCTCTTTCTCCCTCCCTCTCTCTCTTTCTCCCTCCCTCTCTCTCTTTCTCCCTCTCTCTCTTTCTCCCTCTCTCTCTTTCTCCCTCTCTCTCTCTCTCTCTCTCTCTCTCTCTCTCTCTCTCTCTCTCTCACCACCTGCCACAAGCCCAATCAACTTGAACCATGCCGGGCTGGCTCAGATCAATCTAGATAAGAGCAGAAAGACAAACAGATCTTATGGAGGTATGGGTGTATTTATATGCTCATTTGTATATATTTTTATCATTTTTAGTTTCCTCCCTAGACTTCCATCAAGCTTAAAAAGCAACCCCCCCCCCCCCCTCAGACCCTCCTTCAAGATAGATGTGTACATTTTTCGATATGAAAATGTCCTGGCCGAAGGCCGGTTCCCTTTAAATAACAGGCTCGCTAACGCTCGCCTGGAAAAAATCAACACCTAAATAATACGAAAAGTCTTAATATTGACAAAGAAATGGGGCAAAAGGTAATAAAATCGTCAAACTAATGAGCCGAACGTCGTAAAATGTGAACACTAATGGGGCTAAATATGCGGAAGAAAGGGACTAGATAAAACGACCCATCTCCCCTGACCACACGATGATGCCCCAAGCAACATCTTTCTAACACACTGCCGCCTTAGTGATGGTAGCTCAGTGTATTATCTCTCTCTCTCTCTCTCTCTCTCTCTCTCTCTCTCTCTCTCTCTCTCTGCCTCAGAACTTTAATTCAAACAAAATTTTGTATAAATAGTAGCTCACGTGTATTTGTGAGATATTCTTGATATATATATATATATATATATATATATATATATATATATATATATATCACAACAAACATCTCCTTATCAACTTATGCTAACACCATGTCTTATTTTATTATTTTATATAATGTAGTAAAGTGAGTAAGGCTTTTAATTTGTATAACTTTAGTCTTTACCGAACTTGTCTTTGTATTGTACCCTACATGTTCCAACACTACCCAGCTGGTGGCAACTATTGACGTCAACTGTACACAGCAGCATATGCCAGACCAGAGTTATGGCAGCTCGTGTTTGTTTGTTTAAGGTTGTATATAGTTCTTGAAGAATCTTGTGAAACAGGTCCAACCAGTCCACCACACCCTCCAGTCTGACCCCACCCCACCCTCAGCCCAGCCACAAATGTCCGGGGGTCTGGTGGTTTCATTCATGAGACAGTTCGCCAACACTAATATTCACCCCAGCGCATGTAGTACAGCTTACTGTGATTTCATGTATTAGGACACTATAAACAACCAATTATTTCACAGCGACATACAACATATATTGTTTAGGACCTGTCGAAAGATTTTTTTTGTTTCACATCAGTTCAATATTTACATTAGCCATACAGTATGTATGATACCTTTTCCAATTTCGAGGAAAATTTGGCAATGAGCAACATCGAGCAGGAATATCAATTGTGGTGAAGAAATTATTGTGTAAGTTTCAAATAAACCCTAGAATGTCCCAGCCCGCAGATCCTTGGGTCACAGGTCAGGAGGGAGGACAGGGTGAGCATCGTTCCGCCCATCAATCATTTCGCCTGCAGTCAACCTACACACAGTTAATTTACTCAATAGTTAACATAGCTTTAAACCATCTTATCCTCACCTAACTCAACCGAGCTAGAGTTATATATATATATATATATATATATATATATATATATATATATATATACAGTATATATATATATTATATTTTGTTAGTTTTCTCCCTAGAACTCTATCAAGCTTTACCTAATCAAAAAATCAAGACCCCCGTTCGAAGTATATTTGTAAATTTTTGATAGAAAAATGTCCTGGCCTTTCCTACAAATATAGGCTTGCTATCGCTCGCCAGGATATAATGTACACCTGAATGTCACGAAAGGTCTTAAAATGGATATAAATGGGGTGAAAGGTCCTACATTCGTCACACTAATGGGGAGAACGTAATAAAATCTCAAAACTAAAAGGGCTAAAAATGAAGGAGACTAGCTGGGGGTCTAGAAAAAAAAACATCCATAAATGAAAAATCTTGGTGGCGAAATGATCGGTAACTGAGATGGGTAGATTCGCCCGAGGGTTGGGAGGAGGGAGGAATGGTGTACAAATACTGAGGTGTAGGGAGAAAGAGAGAGAGATTAAGACACAACAGGAGACACGTAATTTACTTTGTCCTTCACATGTTCTGCTGTTAGATAATGTGATCTATCAATGCCCCGCTCTATCTGGTATATTTCTTGATTCCTATACATTCAGTCACTTTCTATGTATCCCTCTTTCATTTGTCTATTTAAATGAGAGAGAGAGAGAGAGAGAGAGAGAGAGAGAGAGAGAGAGAGAGAGAGAGAAAGAGAGAGAGAGAGAGAGAGAGAGAGAGAGAGAGCGAGAGAGGGGGGGGGGGAGGGGGAATAAGATTGTAAAACCATAAGACATGTTCTATCCTCCAACCTAATGCAGTTTCCCGCGATCTTAAGTCCTTATGTTTTTCTATTTATCCACTTAATTTCTTCACACACACACACACAAACACACACACACACACATGATAAACACGAAACCATTATTCCTTGACCATGACTACAGCGACAGTCGATTTACTTTACTTCATAATCCAAACTTAACCCTTTCTGTACCAGCGATGTCATTTGTATTTACCTTCAGCTACAGTTTGTCGATATTATGAAGCTTAGGAAGGATATATGGTAGCTAAAGGGAATAATTGAGGTAGTCTGTAGCCTTGTAATGGGTAGACGTCTTTTCGAAGTTGAACATAATTGTATGATAGTTGCCAGATTATAATGAAAAGGGCGTCACTGGTGTACTGGATGGGTTACAAGTGGAGATCCCCAAGTATAAGTGGAGATCCCCAAGTATAAGTGGAGATCCCCAAGTATAAGTGGAGATCCCCAAGTATAAGTGGAGATCCCCAAGTATAAGTGGAGATCCCCAAGTATAAGTGGAGATCCCCAAGTATAAGTGGAGATCCCCAAGTATAAGTGGAGATCCCCAAGTATAAGTGGAGATCCCCAAGTATAAGTGGAGATCCCCAAGTATAAGTGGAGATCCCCAAGTATAAGTGGAGATCCCCAAGTATTGTTTCCACCAATTTTGGTGGGAGAATTATTCCCGGCTGGTTGCCTCTGAATGATCAAATTTCAGTGAAACTAAAACAACAACAAAACTTCAGTCTAGATACCGATAGCATTAACAGATTATCCTGAAATGTCTGAAAGAGTTGGTGAAACAATTGTAGATATGAAATGGCGGAGAATATCACTCTGTTTTTACTCTAAGTCGCAAGGTAAGTTCTGTGGTTATCGAGGACAGAACGATATTATTAAGTAATATCGTTCTTAACACCAATAACCCCTAAATAAAATTAAGGAAAGCATATGATACTCCGGGGATTCGAACCCAGGACACCAAAAACATATCTACCTATCAATATCTATCAAGCAGTCCCTCTCCACGAAGATTGAATTATTCACCCGACTGCAGGAACAAATACGTGCAAACTGGACCGAGCAAGAGTGACAGGTCGATTCCGCGTAGAGCAGACACGTAACCCCAACACTACCACCAATGCCTCACACAACTGAAGGCAGAGAGGCGGAAGCTGAATGATAGAGGACCCAGAAGAATGATAGATGATAGATGGATGGCTATATAGATGGATAGATAGATAGATGGTACCGGTAGTTAGATAGATGGTAGATAGTTAGATAGATGGTAATAAGATTGATGATAGTTAGGTAGATGATAGTGCATAAAGTTATGTATAGGCAAGGTAGTCCCCATTTGTAACCATCATTATGATAACAGATTATTCTAACCCAGCTCACATAAAAACTATATATTTACATGAGTGAGACCATAATAATAATAATAATAATAATAATAATAATAATAACAATAATAATAGTTCTTAAAACTAGCGCATGCTAAGCCAGCAAAGGATAGCCCAATAAGGCCGATTAGGCGTATTTCCATTGGGGTCCTGTACTACTACCCCATCCCCTTTGCTCATGAGGGACGGTAACGACTCAGTGCTTGTGAAAAACCTATAATGCGACGAGCGTGGGCGCGATCCTGGGACCTTCAGGTTGGAAGTCCAAGACGCTAGTCACTACACCAGCGAGCCGCTTCAGCACGATGACGTCTTTCTACTTCTTATTCGGGCTAAAAGGAGGAGATTTTATGCAGGTTAAGAAGGATCTATGTTATTCAGAGAGTTTATTGGGATCGTGTTTACCCCTTTTAGTCCTAGAGGAAGATTATAAGCTACAGAATATGGCTTAATGGTAACCAGAATATGATGATAATTACGTAATTGTGCTGAAGGGGTTAAATACCGCCACCCATTCAAAAATGTGTCTTGGTAACTGTACGGATAGTAAACCAAACACACACACGTACACACACACACGCACACGCACCCACATATACACGCAAAGGCAAACACAAACGCACACATCTTAAGGATCGTAATCATAGGCTTAACGTAAAATCTCAATAAGCAGACCATATGTTATGCTCCTTCCTGATTTGTTTTCGGAATTGCGGGTTTGGCTACTGATTGACTGACTGACTGACTAGCATACTGTATATAATTATAATATATAGTACACTACAAATATCGATAAGAATAAGAATTGTCAACATATTGGGCAGAAACACAAAATGTCTATACTTTTAAAGCCAGTAAGCTAGAGTGAGGACCCTCCGGCGACGTGAAACTGTGTCGAGTGATTGAGTTAGTGAGAACAGTCACAATTGAAGACTGAGTAAATTTGATCAGGGGACGAGAGAGAGAGCGAGAGACAGAGAGAGAGCGAGCGAGAGACAGAGAGAGAGAGAGAGAGAGAGAGAGAGAGAGAGAGAGAGAGAGAGAGAGAGAGAGAGAGAGAGAGAGAGAGATGGGGCAGAAAGCAGCACACTCCTGGTAAATTATTGGTTTACATTGGCATAAACTTAATAGTGGGGGGATGGGCGTATTTATTTGGTCATTTATATATCAGTTTATTTTTTTTAGTTTCCTCCCTAGACCTCCATCAAGCTTAAAAAACACCCATAGACCCTCCTTCAAGATATATTTGCACATTTTTCGATAGAATAATGTCCCGGGGAAGGCCAGTTTCTCTTAAATTTCAGGCCCGCTGTCCCTCGCCAGGAAAAAAATCGACACCTATAAGGACAGGAAAAATCTTAATATGGACAAAGAAATGGGGTGAAAGGTCTTAAAATCGCCAAAGTAAAATAACGCTTTAATATAAAAGTTCAAAAGAAATACACTGAGGGTTTATTATAACACAGCATAAGATCTCTCTCTCTCTCTCTCTCTCTCTCTCTCTCTCTCTCTCTCTCTCTCTCTCTCTCCTGTTATCCTTCGTTTCCATGTTAAGTCGTCTATCACTGACAAACAACCTCAGGCGACAGACTACTTATTAACTCGAGAATGTGTAACAGATAGTGTGTGTGTGTGTTATTATTAAAGCGAAAGTGAGTAACATATATTGTGTGTTTTTGAGTGAGTGTGTGTTGTTTTTGAGTGAGTGTGTGTTGTTTTGTTGTTATTAAAACGAGAGTGAGTAATAGAAAGTGTATGTGTGTGTGTGTGTGTTGTTGTTGTTGTTATTGAAGCGAGATCAACAGATTGTTTATGAGGAGAGCAGAGTGAGTGGTTAGATTTGATTCATATACAAGTTGTTTCATCTACACTACAGTTTCTCTTAGTCATATTGCTCACACATAGTTATTAAACAAAATATTTGTGTCCGATATTGGCTTTGGTTAGACAAAATTAGGTTAAATATACCACGTTCATTATAGGCAGGCCAATAATCTTGATCCCTAACTTCTATAGTTCATAAACAACTGGAGTGATTGAGCTAATATTTCTACCATTTAGGAAGAGTGAGCCAGAGAATAGGTGTGGACATTTACGTTCGTATGTAGCCCTTTTTGAGTTACAGAGAGTAGGGGTCACTATGTCTGGCCTACTTATAATGAATGGAGTATAGTATAAGTGTAATTCATCGGATGTTGTTCGTAAGTATTTTTAGGTTAGGTTATAATAATTAGGGAGAAAATAAACTAGGAATGGGTAAACCAACTCTGGATTTGGTCGAAGTGACTGGTGGCGAGATGACATATGAACGAAAATACCGTAAATGGAGTAAGTGTGTTATCAAACGGGGATCTTAAGAGTCAACCTGGAGGGTAGCACTTACCAGGTAGTGGGGCAGAGATGTGTTGATGAGTGAGAGAGAGAGAGAGAGAGAAAGAGAGAGTGAGAGAGAGAGAGAGAAGAGGGGGCAGATTAATTATACAGTTTGTTCAAATAATGCAGTTTTCCTTACTTTCTACTGCATATATTTGATAGAGAACAATAGAGACGAATGAAATCACACGAATTTTTCAACCAATCTTAAATAATGAGTATACTTGTGTGTGTGTGTGTGCGAGCGAGAGAGAGAGAGAGAGAGAGAGAGAGAGAGAGAGAGAGAGAGAGAGAGAGAGAGAGAGAGAGAGAGCGAGCGAGAGGAGAGAAAGATAACATAGGTGCATGGTAGGTTACCTGAAGACTGACCTATCAGGTGATCAAATGTACTGTTTCTGTCTTGCCCCAATCATTATTCAGCTGCCTCTTATCTTCATATATATCAGTTTGTGATCTTACCCATACCCTGCTTACCTACCCTAGTGTATTTATGTAGACTTTCCTCCTAACAATCGCTCGCACACACATACACTAACTCACACACAAACACATACACGCACTCTCTCTCTCTCTACTTTACTGTCCCTGTCTAGTAGTATTAAGGCCGGACCACCTAGTTGGGACCGCAAGGTATGTGTGGTCTGAGTATCTGTGTAACTGTGTAACTCTGTGTGTAACTGTAACTCTCTCTCTCTCTCTCTCTCTCTCTCTACGAGTTCAACGTTGAGTTACAGAGATGATCCCCTGTCTTCGGAACAAACAAACCATACGAGGAACGTCTTAACCCGTACAGCCCCAGCGACGCGTCTGACGCGTCGGCGATGTATGTAACGCACAGCCCCAGAGACGCGCCTGGCGCGTCACCCTAATTGCGCCGACCGTAACCTCAGGTGTAGCCACTCAAGAGGGCTCAGATTTGTATGGGAACTGTGTACGTATCCCACGCAACCGTGCCGATGATTGAAAACTCTCAAAGACCACGTGCGTGCGCGTGAACGTGCAATAACCTGGTTTTTTGGGGTAATTGCCTTCAATTTTTTACTCTTGTAAAATACGTTTTCGGGGGCTCTGTAGGACCATTTTTTAAGCTTTTTGAGCGGTTTTTCGTGGTTTTTCCTTCATTCCTAACCCATTCGCTATTGTTTCTGGAATAAAACCTTTTTTTGAAAACCGGCCGGGTTCTGGTGAACAAACATTACAAAACTAGCCGGGGCTGGACGGGTTAAAGAACTAAATGTATATCCACTAACCAAGCGCAGATTGAGAGGTGACCTTATTCAAGTTTTCAAGATCATTAAAGGCATTGACAACATGAACTGTAGTAAACATTTTACGATTGACCGATCAAACTACACGCGGAGAAATGGCTGCAAAATCATTGGTAAATAATTCATCTCTAACGAATCCAACCATTTCTTCTTCAATCGAGTCGTCAACTTGTGGAATGGGGTTCCCCGAGATGTCATAGACTGCAACACCGTTGTTTCCTTTAAAGTTCGCCTAGACAAGCACCTTGCCCTAAACCCTAGGTTGACTGCAATTGTAATTGAATAAATAGTTACTTTAGTAGCGTTTGTTAAATAACCAAATAGATCTTAATATAAATTTCCCTGCCATGGACTAAGCTCCAGGGCAGCACTTCCTTCTCACATCTTTCCCATATTCTCTCCAAAATACTGTTGCATCACTTGGAGCAGCAGTGTTTTGATGTCTAGAGTATTCTAATGCTATTATGTAAACGAAAGCAGGCAGAAAACCGCAGCTGAAGCGATTCACTGGAACTCCGATGGAGGCGCTGCATAAAACTGACGTTTATGCAAATTTGGATAATGCTTGTTTCTCAGTATACCAAATATACTGTATATATTCGTTATTTTTTGCACATTTCTACTCTGCACTATTCCCCAAGTAAAAATTACCGGCGAAATAATTTTTCGAGAACCCTCCGAAAATGAGATATTTCCACAGGTACGGACCTGTGGACATTTTGAGGGATCAAATTACGAACGACGAAATTGAGTTGCATACACCCTAGGATTGCTCAGGCTGCGATTAGGTCAGTAGCCAAATTATTTATTTAATTCTAAGCACTGTTGCACCCAGGGCAGGGCTTACAATTTTGGCATTTTCGCCAATTATGCAGTATATTAGCTAACAAAATGCGTATGTGAAGCCTAATCGACCTTATACCTCCTCAAATATCCAAGTAGATATCCTTCTAGAGTATTATAAGGCAATAATCTTCACAAAAGCAGGCAGAAAACAGCAGCACAAGTGATTCATAGGAACTCCAAGGGAGGGGCTGCGCAAAACTGACCTTTATGCAAACTCAGATGATGCATATTTCTCAGTATACCAAATATATATATATTTTTGTTTTATTATTTTTCTACTCTGCACTATCTCCCAAGTGAAAATTACCGGCCAAAATATGTTTTCGAGAACCTTCTGAAAATGAGATATTTCCACAGGTAACGGACCTGTGGACATTTTGAGGGGTCAAATCACGACCGACGAAATTAAGTTACATACACCCTAGGATTGCTTCATCTTCTCTCAGTGTCTTGGTGTCTCTCTTTCTTCTGCTCTCTCTTGGAAGGACCATATTACCAGTCTTGCTAAGGCGGCCTCCCAGAAGCTGGGTGTGTTCAACTGCCTCAAGGGGTTCTTTACCCCTGCTCAGCTTCTTGCTCTGTACAGGGGCACAGTGCGTCCTTGTATTGAGTATTGTTCACATGTGTTGGGAGGATTCTATCACACAGCACTTCTAGACAAAGTAGAAAGGAAAACCTTTCGTATCATAAACTCCCGTCCACTCACTGACTCTGCAATCTCTCTCTCTCTTTGCCGCAATGTTGAATCTCTCTCGCTATTCTATCGCTACTACAATAATCAGTGTTCCTCAGAGCTCTCTCAGTGCATACCACCTCTTTTACGTAGGGTACGTGGTACCCGTCTTGCAACACAATCCCACGCCTACTCTGTACAACTCTCCAACTCAAGTGTGAAAAGTTGCTCCAAATCATTCTTTTATTCAACATCTGAGCTCTGGAACTCTCTCCCTGAATCCATCTTTCCCTCATCCTATGACTTAATGTGTTTCAAACTCCGTGTGTCCTGATATTTTGCCTCGAACGTTCCTTGATTTTAGCCCTGTCACTCTTTTAACTCTGGGAGAGGCACTCGTCACAGACAGGTTTGCCTTTTGTCTCCCTCATCCACATAGAAAAACAAATGCTGCTGCTCTACCTACTGTATAACTCGTGTTACCTAAAGCGCTGTGTTGATTTTTTCTCCCCTTCCTACCCCTCTTCCTTTCTTAATCCATCCCTCCTTTCTTCCTCCTCCCCTCTCTCCCTTTCCACGTTACCCCCTCCATTCTTACTCCCTCTCTCCCTCCTCCCCTCCCTCTTTCCACCTCTTCCCCTCCCTCTTTCCACCTCCTCCCCTCCCTCTTTCTTCCTCCTCCCCTCCGTCTAGCCTCCTCTAAGCGGTCTCTAATTGCCTTTCCACCTCTCTGAACTGCTCGGGAGGCATTTGATCCTTTGCTCTCTCTCTCTCTCTCTCTCTCTCTCTCTCTCTCTCTCTCTCTCTCTCTCTCTCTCTCTCTGTGTGTGGCAGTAAGTGAAGGTGGTTGATTAAGTCAAATCACTCTCATTATTCACAATTAAGCCCATGTTATTTTACAATCCCTTATAATTTTGTTTTCTTTTGTAAATATTTTTTTAAACATGGTTTATACATAATTTTAAATGGTCCTATTTCATATCGTTAATAGGGTGTATGAATTATACTTTAATTGAATTAGTTTTCCTTATTTTATTAATTAATGTAAAAAACAAAAATAATATACATCATTCAAAGTAGAAGGGAAAGACAAAATATTTAAACTCATAAAGAGCTCAAAGAATAACATTGTATATCATTAAATCAAGACAATTTATACTTATACTATACATAATTCTCCTCCCACTCCCTGGAAGCCGTACGAGCGACAAATTATATATATATTTTTCTTTTTCCTGGTGCCAGGGAAGCCTGTTTGTCTAAGACGGAAGGTGAGTCGGTGTTAGTGACGCCTGGATCCGGCTTACGTTGTAGTGGTGGCAGGGGCTTCACTTGTTGTTGTTGTGTTGTTGTTGGTATTTTTGTTCTGGTTGTGCTTGTTGTTGTTGTTATACAATGTGTGTTCTTTAGGGCACAAGCTATTGCAATCGTCTATATGCATTTAATTATATGTTTGTTTGTAAGAGACTGAACAGTTTTGATATTCATGTTACATACTTAATATTCCATTTAACTTCTTGTCATTTTTATTCTATCTATTACACTTTCTATACAGCTCTCCCTCTAGTTAGCTCTAAATTTTATCTGCGTATCCTATATTTCCCTTCCTTCATTATTAGTCCAAATGGACATAATGATATAGTTGCATAATGCCGAATTCTACATTGTCCAATACTTGACAGAGCATTTATCAGATAGTTACCCATAGCTTTTCTAGGATCACCATTCCCTTACTTTCCTTCTTTTGCTCTTAGGGGAATATACACGAACACTATTTCCCGCAACTATTTTCTGTTAACATTTTGAGACTATCCTACACTGTTATCGGCAACTAGATTGAAGTTAGGTTAATACAATTGTCAACATTATGATAAAGGTATATTTTAGAAGCTGCCAGGAGAGAGTTGCGGATAAAAGTTGCTGGACAAAGAGCTCGTGTAAATCCAATTTTTCCCTATTATTTTTTGTTGGTTTCATATACTCATTCGTCTATTTTCTTACTATATAACCGTCCTTCTATGTGTCTGTATTTTCGTCTATCCATCATTCTTATAATAATCTGAATTAATTTCCCATCTATTATTTTTGCCCTTTCTCCTTCGGGCCCATACGGGATTAGGCCCACGGGATTGGAACCTAACCTAACCTAAGTGGGCCCAATCCCGTATGGGCCCAATCCCGTGGTCACCGTTTATCGGTATGTGTTTGACTGTGTGGTAGTGTTCATCTGGTGCCAGGATATGTGTGATGTGATGTGGGTGTGTGTGGGTGTGAGTGTGTGTGTTTAAGTGATTGTGTCTATGTTTGCGAGAGTGTGTGAGTGGGAGGGAGAAAGAGAGTGTATGTGTGTGGTGTGTGTGTGTGTGTGTGTATCTATGTGTAAGTGATTGTGTCTATGTTTGCGAGAGAGTGTGAGTGGGAGGGAGAAAGAGAGTGTGTGTGTGTGTATGTATGTGTAAGTGATTGTGTCTATGTTTGCGAGAGAGTGTGAGTGGGAGGGAGAAAGAGAGTGTGTGTGTGTGTGTGCGTGTGCCCTTGATTGTTTATGCGTGCCAGACTTGTGTGCGTGTGTGTGGGAATGTGTGGGTGTCCCTGATTACATATGCGTGTGTGTGTGTGTGAGAGCTCCTGATTGTCTATGCGTGCCAGAGTGTGTGTATACGTGTGCGTGTGTGTGTTAGTTTGTGTGTGTGTGTGTGCCCTGATTGCCTGTGTGTGTGCGTGCAAACAGAGGCTGAATATGCAAGGTATCTCATACCTCCAGGGAACTGCCGGTACTGAATACTGCTACCTTACTCTCTCTCTCTTTGAGTACCAGCGTTGTGTGTTATATTTTATTCTAGCTATAGTTAGCGATATTGTGCAGCTTAGGAAGGAGATATGTGGTAGTTAAAAAAGAGTTGGTTGAGATAGTTTTGAAGCCTTATTATTGCTAGAGGTCCTTCCTAAGCTGAATAAAATCGTCTAATAGTTGCCAGAGTATGATGAAAAGGAATGGGTTAAAAGCTGTAGCCTATTTTTTGTTTATATAGACCAATACCGGTAACCAATATACATGGTTCCAAATGTTTGTGCTGTCCTCTGCCGGCTAGTCAACACCATTGCCAATATGGGTTTTGTAATTTATGATTGTTTACATAATAGAGGGTACTCCACCAACACAATATTAGTTTTACGTGGGGATATATACTGCTATTGATGTACACGACTGATGTGGCTTGTACATACACATTCATAAGTGTGATGTAAAGTGATGAATGATGCTGTATGTACAATCAGCAAATTTTCAGCTGGCATAGGCTTCTTCTATTGTGTTTTATTATTTACAAATATAAATACGATAAATGCAAAAGACAGAAATATACAAACCAGTGGGTAAGCTATGCCTGTATATTATGCTTGCAATTATTGTCTGCTTTCTAGCTATGATCATTTTCAAATTAAGGAGGGTATATTGAAGTCAGGGGATATTTGAGATAGTATTTACCCTTCAGATTCCCAAAGATCCTTCCTAAGTTATATAAAATCGTCTAGAGATAGCCAGAGTAAACTGCCAAAATGCGGCATAGCCTACTCTTGTTAATCAATCACAGTAATTTTACTACCACACATATAATAACGTGGTAGACATGATTTTATGTGGGCAACTGTACTTAGTACGATTTATAACCCCAGACTTCAAAGCGAAAGCAATAAACCCCATTTGTAGAATATCAAAGTGAACCTCACCGATTGTCATTAGCCCAACACAAAATTGCTTATTGATTTGAACGTAGAGTCAGGGTAAAATAAATCGTACCAGATCATGAATTTCAGCTATAGTAGATTAATTATAGTTAGGCCAAAAATCTGGATCACTAACCTCGATGACAAATAAAATCGACGAAAGTAATCAAGCAAATAGTTCTACCATTTTGGAAAAGTCAACCAGGGCCTAGGTGTGGAAACTTATAGCCCATTTGTTCTAGCCTTTTTTTAGTTACAGAGGTTAGGGGTCATGATTTCTGGTCTATATATAATGAATGGACTATAATATTGGTCTGCCTTGCCCGCTGGAATGAAGACCTGCGTCCCGCATTGGCAGCTACTACCATCGGCTCCTACAGGACAGACGCAGAACCCCAACCCTGGGCCAGGCACCCTCACCGCGACCTGGATGTGGCACTGACGAGGATCAGGATTGGACACACTACGCTCTCCGCTCACCTCCACCGGCTGGGGCTTACCGATCGCCCAGCGTGTCGTTGGTGCTCCCGACCTGAGACGATAGCCCACTACATTTTGGAGTGTCCTAGGTTCCACTCTCACAGAACTACTCTGCGCTGCCGTCTGCGGTGCCTGGGTGTCACTGACTTCGACTTACGAGTCCTCCTTGGTGGTGCAGGCTTAGACGACGTTAGACGGGCCCGTGTGGTTCACCTCCTCTGCAACTTCTTGAGGACGACGGGCCGTTTGGTCCACCACTGAGCCCCCCAGGATCCTCTACTGCAGTTGCGAAGGCAGGGCTGTGGCGGGCGTGTCTACACGTCCGAGTTTCGCCCTTTACCAGAAACAAGAAGAAACTATAATATTGTTGCACGAAATCGGTAAACACACCTGAGCATATAGTTTTGTCATCACCAATTATATCGTGCGTTGAAAGGAAGATTTGTATTAAATCAGAAAACAAAGCTTAAGTCCCATTTATGGAGGTGTACTCATCACTACTGACATGAACTTTTTGCATTCACCGGTGAATATTTAGTTTATATTTGTTTACCTTTATTATTGTTTCTTCAATACTATCAATCATAATTTTCAGTATTTATTAAACTGGAGCAGTTGATCATATAAATAATATTTGTCTATTTATCATATTTGTCAATCACTCTGTCTATAATATTCTATCGGTATGGTCTCTCTCTCTCTCTCTCTCTCTCTCAAGTAAATAGAGAGGTGTGGAAGGAAGGAATCTTGATCAATCAGAGGAAGTTAGTCAGAAGGAAAGTTAGCAAATTAAGTTTAAAGTCGAGAAGATAAGTTTGGGGAGCTGGAAAAGATTTTGTGCCAACAGTGAGAGTTTGCTTCTTACATTATATACTGCCTACTCACACTTTTATATATGTTTGTGTTCATCATTTATTTATTTATTATTATTATTATTATTATTATTGGTTAGATTATTATGTTTACAACTCACTAATGGAGAGAGAGAGAGAGAGAGATAGATAGATAGAGAGAGAGGGGGGGGAGAGAAGAAGCATTAATGAGAGACTTGCGAGTGTTTGTTATGGAGGAAGGAAGGGAGAGAGAGAGAGGGGGGGTGAATGAGAGAGAGGGTTGAGAGTGAGTTGAGAGATATTTCGTGTCCAAATGCTCCCTGGAGGCAAGGGGTAACTTCCACTTGGGCTCTGTTTACAGGTACACGCACATACAACTGGAGAGAGAGAGAGAATGAAAGAGTGTGTGAGAGTGAAAGGGTGTGCGTTAGAGATATAAAGAAAGTGTGCTATATTAGAAGCGAGTACATATTGATTTGAAGTTATCCACCTTCTCCTATCAGTTTTTACTCTGTTCAACATATTATTGTTACCTCTAAACTTCTAATCAAGCATTGGGAGCAAAATGTTAAGAAGTATTGCAGATAGCGATGACTAATTTAACGATTTTGTGTGTTATCAAATTTTAGGCTGCTATGCAACTAGCTCCATTTAAGCTCTTTAGTATACCCTGACGCATTATAAAATTTATTCTAGCTATAATTAGAAGATTTTATTCAGCTTTGGGATCGAATGGGACACACACTATATATCACTTAACCCCTTCTGTACCGGACACTTCTTGTAAACTTTATTCTAGCTATATTTAGACGATTGTGTGCAGTTTATGAAGGGTCTGTGGTAGTCAAAATGGTTAAGCGAGATAGTTGGATGCCTGTTAATTGCTGGAGGCCCTTTTTATATTGAATGAAATCGGCTAAGTGGAGCCTGAATAGAGTTAAAAAGACGTCGCCGGTACGGAAGGGGTTAACCCATTACCTCACACAAATCCTCTCTAATACTAACGATATCGTATTTTGTTCGCCAGATAATACACAGAAAGGAGTCATTATACTGAAAGGGTTAATATAAAATGCTAGATGTCGATAAAATAACTATAATTACCATATGAGGAGAAACATTTACTGACTTGAAAACATAAATAGCATTTCCTACTCAAAAGACGCCTTATTTTATTATATCTTCGCTAACATCTATCTATCTATCTATTGCCTGAGGCCGTGATCCCCGAAGGGGTGGCCACGAACGAACCGCCCCCATGCACGTCTGTCCCCAGTCAGTCGACGCCCCTCCCCCCAACCAGCACCGCCTTCGTTCATGTAGTTCCTCACTCCATCCTTCCACCTCATATTCGGTCTACCTCTCGCTAACATCAGGCGATTTAATTTAATTTTGGAAGGATCTTTTATATGATATGATATACTGTATAATAATATGTTTATCCTTATTATTATTGTTATAATTATTATTATTATTATTATTAGTAGTAGTAGTAGTAGTAGTAGTAACTGGATGAGGAGAGTGTGAAGAGCCTGTTATCCACTGCAGTCACCACACACTGTAGGATCGATACAGCCACGCCCTGTACCTCTAAAGTACAGTAGGGAAACACCGTCATTTTTGCTACTATATTATCAGCTAGAGCTACAGTCAAAATTTATAGTTCGCCCAAAGTTTTGAGGATAATGTGTGTGATATCCAGAGGCAAGGACACTATCTCTACGTAGGGTACGTAGTACCCGCCTTGCAACACAATCCCACCCCTACTCTGTGCAACTCTCCAACCCAAGAGTGAAACGCTATTCTCAGACTTTCTTCTATTCAACTGCTGAGTTCTGGAACTCTCTCCCAGAATCAGTCTTTCCCTCTTCCTATGACTTAAGTTGCTTCAAACTCCGTGTGTCCAGGCATTTTAGCTCGAATGTCCCTTGATTTCGGCCCTGTCACTCTTTGAAATCTGGGGGAGGCACTCGCTGCAGGCAGTTATGCCTTTTGTCTCCCTCACTCACATAGAAAAGAAAAAAAATCTCGACATTTCTATGATGTGAAACCAAAAGTAAGAAAGACATGAGGATTGACAAAGAAATGTGTTAGTAATGTATCATTAAAACTAGAACGAAGTTTTGCGACGAGATATTGATTTTGACTATACCTGTTCAACCCTTTCTGTACCGGTGCCGTCTTATTCATTATATTCTGGCTACAATTATACGGTTTCATTCAGCTTAGAAAGGATGTCGACCAATTGCAATGCTACAGTCTCAATCAGTTATTTTAGCTACCGTACCACATAGCCATGATAGCCTTCCTTAGCTTCATATAATCGTCTAAATGTAGCTGAAATCAGATAAAAAAGACGTCACCGGTACAAAAGGGATTAATCATTTTAGCCATTAGGTGGTGTGTGCATATTTAGGATCAGCGTCATTTGGTCTATGATCTCCATTATAAAACATAATTTGAAGAGATAAATAATGTCAATATGCTACAAGTAAAAGCAAGATATAGAAAGATATATATCATTATGGTTTATTAAAATATATAAAGACAAAATTCATCTTACACTAAGGGCACCAAAGCAATACATGAGTAAGGAAATACAAGCTTCAAAGAAGGGTAGATTTACTGACTAGATTGTAAGGTTTACTTACAGAATGAAATGACACCATTAACATTTCGGTCATTAACCAAAGTGGCCTTGCTGTGGCCTTGGGGGGTAGGAGGGTTAGAGCTCACCCACCGCCCTTCTTATATCCCACGGCATAACTTAATTTTCCCCTTATTTACTTTCCTTACATAACCCCACACTTTCCCTGATCCTCCTAGCCCTCTCCACTTTCGGTGGCCATGTTTTCATATTGTTGTGAATTGGGAAAATAATGCATTAATGATGAGAATTAACTATAACATAAGCTGGATCTCTTAAGAAATAACCAACAAATCATTATTATTTATCACCGAAAGTGACATCGTGCATTTATCCAAATTTACCCTTAAATGTTGCAAAGCAAATTAATCTTATCGTGGGGCTAGGCGGCGCCTATTATATTGAAATTTAATATTGTTAGCCATATGACATATATGTTATTGTATCCAGGCCTAGATTAATTATTTTATTCAGTTAATGAGGCAATATTGGCTGACTGACTCCTATAAATAATTCCTACAAAGCATGCTCTTGTGAGAATAATGCATTAGAAGAGAAATCGTACAGACGGAAGTAGAATCGTGAGCATAGGCTATACAACATAAAGTTAAGCCCATTTGAATATTTATACCATTACCGGTAATGCCTATTTGTGAAACGTTAGTTTTGTTCTATGTAATGGTGACAAAAGGCAAAGCTACCTGTTACAAGTGTCTCCTCCAAAGTTGAAAGAATGACAGAAAGCCAAATTCAAGGTACGGTACCGTAGTTACAGTTAAAATGTCTGGACATACGGAGCTTGAAGCAGTTAAGGTCATAGGATGAAGGAAAGACAGGTTGAGGGTGAGAGCTCCAAAGCTTACTTGTTGAGTAGAATACAGACTGGGAAAATTGGTTCAGTCTTGGGTTAGAAAGTTGGACAGAATAGGGGTAGAAGTGTTTTGAAAGGTGGATGTCCCCACTCTCTGTAAAGGATGAGGTATGCACTGAGAAAGCTCTGAAGAACACTGATTATTGTTATAGCGGTATAAGAGTGAGAGAGATGCATCATTGCGGTGTGTAGAGAGAGATTGCAGGGAATTAGTAAGAGGAAGTGAAATTATTTTGACTCTACCCTTCGATATGGGTGCGGTCTGGGTGGAACCTCCCTACACATGCGAATTATATTCGATGGTGGCCGCACTGTGCCCTTATTTAGAGCAAGAAACTGTGCGGTGTGAAGAACCCATGGAGATGGTTGAGTACACCTAATTTCTGGGAAACTGTTTTAGCAAAAGTGGTGTATATGTTCATTCCAAGAAAGGGCACAAGATAAAGAAACTCCAAGGATAGTGAAATAAAATGAAGGGTTGATTTGTGTATTATTGAAAAATAGGGGAAAGACGTGGAAGTTGTGACGGGTACACAGGAGAAATTTGGTTTTGGAAGCATTGAAAGTACCAAGATTTTCACTGCCCCAATCGGATATAGTTGATACACCAGAAGATAGGCGTGCTATGGCCTCTATCACATGTGTTTGGGGGTGATTGCATGCTAGGTTGTTGTGGAAAACTAGTTGAATAGTGTAATGTAGTGTCATCAGCAAATGAGTGGATAGGACTAAAGGTACAGTAGAGAAGATCATTAATGAATATTAGAAAGAGAACTGGAGACAGGATAGAAGCCTGAGGAACACCAAAGTTCATAGGTTAAAGAAGTGAGCGATAGCCGTCCACAATGGAATGCAGCTATGGAATATCCGGAAAGGAAATTAGAGATATAAGCACAGATGGAGGGATATAAACCAAAGGAGGGTAGGTTAGAAATTAAAGATTTATGCCAGACTCCATCGAAGGCTTTTGATAATTATGTCTGACTGACGCAATAGAGAAGGTCTCACCGAAGTCCCAAAAGGACAATGACCAAGAGTTAATAAGATAAGAGAGATCACTAGTATAGCAGCTCTTAACTCTCGTTCACATCACCGTAGCGCCAGGTGGGAATAATTGCCGAAAATTACCATAATTCCATACTCTTTTTCATGCATAAGCAAGAGCCAGAGCATAATACAATTATATATCCGTGAAAGTACAATGATAGAGCTTCTCAATGACACCTGAATCATCCCTGTATGACATCTGGTCATCTTGGAACGATCGTGCAACCGAAGGCCAAAATCGGTAAAAAAGTGGCAATATAAGCTGTTTTTGCTGTGTGAGAGACTGCACATGAGTGAGACAGCCGTATGTCGGGCTTCAGTGTGCGCCCGCACGCTGTGGCGAACGGTTAGAGATCCCCTATGCTCCCTCCAATGCCTGGCCTCTCTCTCAGCGCTCATAATAGCCTCAAAATGGCATCCATCATATGACGGGCACCGTACAGATGGCCAATTTTCTCTCTCCCGTCATATGACAGTCGCCGCGAGTTAAGGGTTAAGGAAACCATACTGGCGATCTGAAAGTAGATTATGGGAAGACAAATACATAAGAAACTTTGAATTAAGAATATATAAGAACAAAATTAGATATGCAAGAAACAAGAGCAATTGGATGATAGTTGGGGGGTTGACAACAGTCACCCTCCTTTGAGACAGGTTGAATGAGAGTAAACTTCCGGCAAAAAGGACAGACGTTAGAGAACATAATTATTTGTAAATGTTGTTACAAAAATGTCCCGGCCGAAGGCCGGTTCTTCTTACCTTACAGGCTCGCTATCGCTCGCAAGGAAAGAATCGACACCTAATGCACACAAATGGTCTTAAAATTGACATAAATGGGGCGAAAGTTCATAAAATCGCCAAACTAATGGGGCAAACGTCTTAAAATCTCAAAAGCAATGAGGTTAAACATGAGGAAGAAAGGGGTCAAGAAAAAATAATCCCTCAAGTGGAAATCACCCCTTAAGCACTTCATTGTCAAGGTATTGCTAAGCTGAATAAAATAACTAGGCTGTAGCTGAATTGAAATCGGTAATCGTTGTGGGCGTGAACAAATGCTCTAATACCCCTTGTATTGAAAGGGTTCATGTTATCTGGCCGGTGTTACATTATTTGTACTTCTGACTGTAGACAGTACCCCTTGCTTACCGGTGACGTATTTGTTTTTATTTTATTTAAGCTACGTTTAGACGATTTTATGAAGCTTATGAAGGATATATGGTAGCTAAAAGGATTCATTGAGATAGTCTGTAGCCTTTTAATTAGTAGATGCCCTTCCTAAGTTGGATATAATCGTCGAACAGTTGCTAGCATGCAATGAAAAGGATGTCACCGGCATTGAAGGGGTTAAGGAGACGTAATGATAGTTTTTGGTCTATCTATTCAATCATATATATACACCGGTATTTAGTTTCTTCGCTAGGTCTCCATCAAGCTTTAAAATACCCCCCCCCCCCTCCCCCCTCCCACCCCCCTTTTTTTTTTTTTTTTTTTTTTTTTTTTTTTTTTTTTTTTTTACATATATCAATACAAAAATGTCCCGGCCGAAGACCGGTTCCTCTTATAAATACAGGCTCGCTGTCCGCTCGCCAGGAAAAAAACGACACCTAAATGGCACGAAACGTCTTAATAATGACCAAAAAAAAATGGAGCGAAAGGTTATAGAGTTGTCAAACTCATAACTAATGGGGCTAATCATGAGGGAGAAGGGGCTCCAGAAAAAAAAAAACATTCCCCCTTAAAGGTCAGTAAACTTCATGATCAGCATTAGGTTTTAGTCAAAGGGGTGTTCTTGACAGTCCGGCATAGTTTATAATCACGATGCTTCTTCAATTACTCCAAACTGCAATGTAACTCTAAACTCGGAATCACACACGCTTTTTCCGGCAATTTTTTTCTGGCAACATTTCAGGGATTAAAAGTGTTGGTATCGGCAATTAGACTGAAAGTAAGATTTATAGTCGACTAAAAGCTTATCAAACTTTAATTCAGTAGCGTCTAGACCGGAATTGTCGAGAACAAGTGCCAGAAAATGCGCTCGTGTGACTCAAGCGTGTTTCCTAATAGTTTCTTCAGAGGCAACTAAATGTTGGCAACATTTAAGGGACTTGAATAAGGGGTATATGAAACTAGACTTCAGACAGACTATTATATAGGCTATGCTGGATTGTTGTCAAACTTTAAATTAATACCAGCAGTAATGATTGCCGAAAACAATTGCCAGAAAATTAACGTGACCACCATTCTAGTTGTTATTATTCTTTGTTTGTGTTCTCCAACTTGGTGTTCAAATATATAACTTTAAATAACAGCATCAGTCACTTCACATCAGCATTGTTTCTTCTAATGTCAAAATATTCCGTTCTGCCACTCCCCTTTCTTGAAGCGAAATGTAGAAGCTAAGGAAATTAGTTTTTCTCAAAGTAACTACACATATCGAGGTGCACTGAAACATAGGACGCAGCTTGATTCTCCTAATCGATTTTATTCACTTGCAACTGACGAAATAGCGAATCCGAGTCAGGGAAGCTGACAAAGAGCGCGGAGCATCCTCCCTCTCTGCCGTTCTAACTCCAACTGAGCTCTCGGATTTTGTGAGTAGTGTGCCCGCGACGGTAGTGACATCTGTTGCGCTCGTATCTACTTGACCCTCAAATCAATACTTCTAAACTCTTTTTCATCTAATGTTCACTATTAGGAGAATGATTTTGATCAATTGTGTATTAACATTTATATATATTTCAGGAAACATGGATATCTCAATAGGATTCGCCTTCAGGAATTGTTAGTTTAGAATGTGGACAACAGATGGTGCCACTTCATTGATCAAACTTGGAGGGAAAGCCAGACGTACGAGTGAGTTGAGAGAAGGGGAGAGAGAGCCAGCGAAAGGATTGAGTGAGCGGCTTCAATGAGAGAGAGGGAGAGTAAGGGAGAGGGGGGAAGGGGAGGGGACAGAGAGAGAGTAGTTGTTGCATTAGAGCATTATTAAGTAATAATTTGGAGTACTTATTTTTGTCTTATACAATTTGTTCAGTTGGTTAAATTTATATCAGCTGATTTGCTAAGCATCTTATCTCCTTAGACACATTTGTTTTTATAGCTCAATACAATTTTAGGGAAAAATATCGAAGTTCAATAATATTTACTCCATATTGATGTAGGCTACATTTACAAACAAGAGGAAACCATTCTTTTGTTGCATTTTGTTTTCTAAAGCCCAACGGACTCCAATGAAACACAATTCATTATACTGAAGCGAATAAGAGAACACTCATAAATACCTTGAGGATTATTGACACATTTTGACAATTAATTCTGGCTATCATTAGACGATTTTATGCAACTTAGGAAAGATCTCTGGGAATGTATAGAGTAAACACTATCTCAATCAACCCTCTGACTTCCATGTACCTTTCTTAATCTGATTGAAATCGCCTAATAATGGTCAGAAAGCAGGAAAGATGGGTGTCATTGATCCTCAGAGGGTTAAATTACTTTAAAACACAAAGAGATTTGTCTTTGGATAACTAATCAATCCTGCAGTATTAACTGTGTCCTTAGTATTATAAAACACCTTAAATACCTGCATATGATACGTAGTAAAACAAAATTGCCTAAATTGTAATGTGTCAAAGTTCGTTATTAGTTATTACATGCGCAACCAATGACACCAATATTCTTAACCGCTTATGAAACTAACCGTAGCCATTGCTTAAAGAAAGACATATTTGTCTAGTTTTTAATAGTAGTAGTAGTTGTGATAGTAGTAGAAGTAGTAGTAGTAGTAGTAGTAGTAGGCCTAACAGACAAATAGTAGTAGAAGTAGTACCATACTAAAACAAATAATATTTTGTTTTGTTTTCAGTTTCACTAAAACAATTTTGTTTCCCTTAGCAAAGCAAATCTCTGTATTCCCGAAAGAGGGCAAATCCAAACCAATAAGAAAGTGAACATAGAAAATTAGAAACAAAATGGTGGACCTATTACCCCTTTGACTAAGATAGGGAAGACTAGCTCATTCCTCCGCGGTGTCCCACTTTCCAATGTATACACAACATTGATAACTATAATACTCACAAGAAGGGTACTTAGGTTCGTAAAATTAGTATTCTATTGTACGATTATTAGACACATATTGACACTAAATTTTAGAATCTAACTGTACTAATTTCGTGTTGGTATTGTTATCATTGATATCACGTACTATCTGGACCACTGCGTACATATGGGATCGTCTACCCTAATGGCTTACTATCTCGTGTGTTGGCTATTGTTGGACGATTTTATCCAGTGTAGGGTGAGTCTGTGGGAGTCTGAGGGTTCATGGAGATAGTTTTATCCAGTGTAGGGTGAGTCTGTGGGAGTCTGAGGGTTCATGGAGATAGTTTTTACCTTGTAGGTTCCTAGAGGTACTTCGGAAGCTGAATACCATATGTAAATGTTTTGTCAAAATATAGGTAAATGCACTCTATGATATTGAAAGGGTTAGAAATCGAGATTCATATCCGGTAGCGCTATTGAATGATAACAGTTGTATAAGCCCCTACCCCCTTTGTGTATCTGAACTTAAAATATATACTGTATGTGACCAAATGGGTAAGAGCAGAAGGGATTGGGTCCACTGTCCATGAGAGAGAGAGAGAGAGAGAGAGAGAGAGAGAGAGAGAGAGAGAGAGAGAAATACCCATATACTGTATATGACAGTTGACTACATACTGTCGATAGAAAAAAATATATAGCCTACCTTGTCAGAAAACACAGGAAAAAAATAACAGCGACTGTTGTTGTTTTTTTCACTGCGATAGGAGTCAAATTTTTCTCCAATTATTTTTCACATTTGTTTGTAATTTATAAAACAAAAAAGTAGAAGGAAAGGAAGCCTCGATTTCATATGATGTATTTTACAGTAAAAGGTCGTCTGTGAATTCTAATATTTATGTTGATAACAAATATATTTGGAAAAGTTGACAGAATTAATAAAAGCACCATGTGAGGAGGAGCACTTTGATGACAACGTTCTCGCATATAGTTTATCCCCATAGTTTCATCAGGCCTGATGAAACTATGTGCGAAACGTTGTCAATTAAGTGCTATCGCAGTATCATAAGTTGTAAACAAAAATACAACTATGAGACAATGAAGCGACTTGGTTGAGCCCGAGAACTTTCAGTCTTCTACTGTACTTCTCACTTCTCAGCTTGTTCTTCCTCTGTCCAATTGTTCTTCTTTCCTACTTTACTCCAGCCATCTGGTCTAATACCGTAATAGTAAATACTGTTAACAACATTAGGAGTATTCGACCGTCTACTATGTATTGTACGTATACAGTACATGTTGCAGTATAACCTGAATATAACATAGGCGTCATATGCTTATAAGGGTCAAGGGACCGGAGTTGTCACAAAGGCTCCAGTTCTGACGTTATTCTTGACTATAGTGTGCTGGCTTAATAATCCAATAGGGGTGATAGCCTCTGAAGTCCTATTTTAACTAACTTATAAGGGATGTTTTAATTCGTTAACATTTAGTAAGCTTGTAGCTTAATTTTGATGTGAGACGTTTGTAAAGATAGTATATAATCTATTCAAACGGTCAAAAAGATGGTAAATTATATATACATATATATATATATATATATATATATTGTAATGTGTGTGTGTGTGTGTGTGCTATTAGAAGAGCTCTTGCATTTGCCTTAGAATGCATGTGTTTGTGTGGGTGTTAGCACAACCTTAATCATGAATACTAAATGTTGATAATGATATCAATCATAAGGTAATAATTTCAGTGTACAGTTATGTCATGTCTCTGGTTACCATTAGATGATTCTATAAAGTTTAAGGAAGGGTATTTGAGATTTCAAAGAAGTACAATTACTGGTAATCTTCCCCTTCACCAACACCATTACGTAATTTCCATCATACTCTGGTTACCAGTAGACGATTTTCTTTAGTTTATAATCTAGCTCTATGACTCAAATGGGTAAATACGATCTCAATAGCCCCTCTTTTTACATAAGTCCTTCATAAACTGCATAACATCATCTATATTTAGGCAAAATCAAACGTAAAAAGGCTGAAAGTGGTTAAGTAACCGTCTGGCTCCCACAGATCCTTTCAAAGCTTAAT
>CM064498.1:12736830-12811194 GCA_032716605.1 Paralithodes platypus | reverse complement strand
AGAAAGTGAACCATAGAAAATTAGAAACAAAAATGGCTGGACCTATTACCCCTTTGACTAAGATGTAGCGGTAAGGACTAGACTCATTCCTCCGCGGTGTCACAACTATCCAATTTATACACAACATTGATTACTATAATACTCACAAGAAGCGGTACTTAGGCAATTCGTAAAATTAGTATTCTATTGTACGATTATTTAGGACACATATTGACACTAAATTTTAGAATCTAACTGTACTAATTTCGTGTTGGTATTGTTATTATTGATATCACGTACTATCTGGACCACTGCGTACATAATATGGGATCGTCTACCCTAATGGCTTACTCTCTCGTGTGTTGGCTATAGTTGGACGATGTTATCCAGTGTAGGGTGAGTCTGTGGGAGTCTGAGGGTTCATGGAGATAGTTTTATCCAGTGTAGGTGGTCTGAGGCGGTGGGGATAGTTTTATCCAGTGTAGGGTGAGTTGTGGGAGTCTGAGGGTTCATGGAGATAGTTTTTACCTTGTAAGGTTCCTAGAAAGGTAACTTCGTCGAAGCTGGGGGAACATCATATGTAAATGTTTTGCTCAAAATATAGCGTAAATAACACTCTATGATATTGAAAGGGTTAGCAAATCGAGATTCATATCCGGTAGCGACTATTGCATGATAACAGTTGTATAAGCCCATACCCCCTGTGTGTATCTGAACTTAAAATATATACTGTATGTGGACCCAGAATGGGCTTAAGAGCAGAATGGATGATTGGCGTCCCACTGTCCATGAGAGAGAGAAGAGAGACGAGAGAGAGAGAGAGAGGAGCGAGAGAGGTGAGGAAGAGAGAGAGAGAGAGAAATACCCATCATAATGTATATGGACAGTTGACTACATACTGTCGAGAGAAACAAAATATATAGCCTACCTTGTCAGAAAACACCGGAAAAAATAACCGCAACTGTTTTTTCACTGCGATACGGAGTCAAATTGTTCTCCAATTATTTTTCACATTTGTTTGTAATTTATAAAACAAATGGTAGAAGTAGAAGAGAAAAGGGAAGCCTCGATTTCATATGATGTATTTTACAGTAAAATGTCGTCTGTGAATTATAATATTTATGTTGATAACAAATATATTTGGAAAAGTTGACAAAATTAATAAAAGCACCATGGGCAGAGGAGAAACACTTTGATGACAACGTTCTCGCATATAGTTTATCCCCATAGTTCACATCAGGCCGAGATGAAAAACTATGTGCCGAAGATCGTTGTCAATTAAGTGCTATCGCCAGTAGCATAGTTGTAAAACAAAAATACAACCGATGAGAACAATGAAGCGACTTGGTTGGAGACCCGAGGAACTTTCAGTCTTCTACTGTACTTCTCACTTCTCAGCTTGTTCTTCCTCTGATCCAATTGTTCTTCTTTCCTACTTTAATACAGCCATCTGGTCTCAATACCGTAATAGTAAATACTGTTAACAACCAATTAGGAGTATTCGACCGTCTACTATTTATTGTACGCTATTACAGTACATGTTGCCCAGTATAACCTGAATATAACATAGGCGTCATATGCTTATAACGGGTCAAGGGACCGGAGTTTGTCACAAAGGCCTCCAGTTCTGACGTTATTCTTGACTATAGTGTGCTGGCTTAATAATCCAATAGGGGTGATAGCCTCTGATGTCCTATTTTAACTAACTTATAAGGGATGTTTTAATTTCGTTAACATATAGCAAGCTTGTAGCTTAATTTTGATAAGACGCGTTTGTAAAGATAGTATATAATCTACTCAAACGGTCATAAAGATGGTCACTTATATATACATAATTATTATATAGATGCTAATATCCTATAATAATATTGTAATGTGGGGTGGTGTTGTGTTTGCTTGTGCCTATTAGAAGAGCTCTTGCATGTGCATTTGACTGCATGTGTTTGTGTGGGTGTTAGCAAATCCTTAATCATTGGAAGATAATAAAATGTTGATAATGATTATCAACTATAAGGATAATAAATTTCAGTGTTGTACAGTTAGGTCCATGTCTCTGGTTACCATTAGATGATTCTATATAGTTTAAGGAAGGGTATTTGAGATTTCAAAAGAAGCTACAAATTACATGGTAATCTTCCCCTTCACCAACACCATTACGTAATTTCCATCATACTCTGGTTACCAGTAGACGATTTTCTTTAGTTTATAATCTAGCTCTATGACTCAAATGGGTAAATACGATCTCAATAGCCCCTCTTTTTACATAAGTCCTTCATAAACTGCATAACATCATCTATATTTAGGCAAAATCAAACGTATAAAAAGGCCCTGAAAGTGCGCTTTTAAGTCAAGCCGTCTGGCTCCCACAGATCCTTTCAAAGCTTAATAAAATTGACTAATAATAGCTAGAATAAAGTGTAAAACTGCGTCATAATACTGAAAAGGGTTAATAGTAAGCCATATCAAACTTCCTTGTACAGCACTGGGTGTAAATGCCTGTGTTTATTCCGTAGAGTTTATATATATCGGTATATCTCCACTGAAGGCTTTCACTGTCTGGTGGGTTCACAGGCTGGGCTCTTATCTTACTGGTTATGATGTCTGCTCTCTCTCTCTCTCTCTCTCTCTCTCTCTCTCTCTCTCTCTCACTAATGAAGTTATAGACAATGACTAAATATACACATTCAAAAAAAGGTTAGACACATATCACAGAGAAGTTGGTCTGAAGTAGAACATTATCACTGACAAGAGAACCTGGCAGAAATGAACACTGTTTTCAGATGAAGAGCGTAAACAATTATATGTAAATAAAAAAAATAAATGAAGGTGTGCATGCCATTCCCATTCCATTTCTAACTATAATATATATTCCTTCAGGCGATTTCCAAGCCCTGTAAGGTTATTCACTTTCAGCTGTTTTCATGTACGGCAAATTGCCGGAGGATGAGGAGAGAGAGCCTTCATCTTTGCTATCCTTTCCTTCCAATTTATCTTAGGGTTGCTATCTCTACTAGGATTAAGTCCTGGCCACCTCGCAGGGATCGTAAAATCTGTTTGGCCAGTGTATATGTAAAGCTATGTAAACATCTCTTTCTCTCTCTCTTCATTTACTGCCTCACTCACACACATTACACTTACAGAGAGAGAGAGAGAGAGAGAGAGAGAGAGAGAGAGAGAGAGAGAGAGAGAGAGAGAGAGAGAGAGAGAGAGAGAGAGAGAAGAAATATATAGTCAAACATGAGGAGGACCTTGATATCAGCAGGTATAACTAATTAAACGCAGAATTTCCATACCATTAAAAATACACACGGCCATCATGGTACAAAGAGCGTCATTCACAAAAATATATTGCTGGAAAAAAAATCGTTAATTAAAACAGTCCCTCCGTAAATAAAAATATTTACATGAGGAGGGGAACAAAAAATGGGAGGAAGGGGATACTAAAAATATATGTAAAACACGGGAAATTGTTAAAAATGGGAAGCGTTTGATCACTTGACCGTGTTGCTGGAACAATATATTACCGTGAATTTGAGCAGGGGATAGATAGATAGCTAATTAATAAGATAGATAGATAGATAGATAAATATATAGATATGCAAGTCTATAACGAGAGAGAGAGAGCGAGAGAGAGAGACCAATATGTAGATAGATAAATATATTATATAGATAGATACAAAATGGGAATGAAATTGATAGATATATTATGTAAGTAAATAGGTAGGTAGAAAGATATATATATATGAATAGATAGATAATTAGATACATAACTACATAGGTAGGTAGATATATTGGTAGCTGAATATATAAAGTAGGTTCATCAAATTATAGATAAGAAGGCAGGTTTAAGGTAGATAGATGCATAGATAGATAATGGAAAGATAGGTAGCTAGATAATGTCAAAGATGGGTAGATAAATATATAGATAGATATTTATGCAGGCAAGCTGAAATATATACATAGTTACATACATACATACATTCAGAGAGAGAGAGCGCGAGAGAGAGAGATAATATATTTAATGTGTGTGATAGTGAGAGTGGGTGAGATAGCGAGATGGATAAATATAAAACGAGAGAGAGAGAGAGAGAGAGAGAGAGAGAGAGAGAGAGAGAGAGAGATAATATATTTAATGTGTGTGTGTGTGATAGTGAGAGTGGGTGAGATAGCGAGATGGATAAATATAAAACGAGAGAGAGAGAGAGAGAGAGAGAGAGATAATATATTTAATGTGTGTGTGTGTGATAGTGAGAGTGGGTGAGATAGCGAGATGGATAAATATAAGACGAGAGAGAGAGAGAGAGAGAGCGCGCGCGCGAGAGAGAGAGAGAGATAATATATTTAATATGTGTGTGTGTGTGTGTGTGATAGTGAGAGTGGGTGAGATAGCGAGATGGATAAATATAAAACGAGAGAGAGAGAGAGAGAGAGAGAGAGAGATAATATATTTAATGTGTGTGTGTGATAGTGAGAGTGGGTGAGATAGCGAGATGGATTAATTATAAAACGAGAGAGAGAGAGAGAGAGAGAGAGAGAGAGATAATATATTTAAGGTGTGTGTGTGTGATAGTGAGAGTGGGTGAGATAGCGAGATGGATAAATATAAAACGAGAGAGAGAGAGAGAGAGAGAGAGAGTACAAAGGAGTACAAAGGAAATCAAGCAACAACAGGTCTAGTGACCCTTCTAGGTTGCTTGTCCTCCAAAACACTGAGGATCAAGTGTCCAAACAGTGGTTTAGAGTGGGTAAGGGAACTACTGCCCTGCCACTAACGTGGCAGGACTAGGAAGTTAGTAGGGGACATATGGGTTAGTAACTGAGGGGAGGATAAAGTTATTCATTTACAAACGCAGTCAGTCGCGGGTTTGATGCGAGATATTTGTCTAGGCGGAATTTAAATGAATCAACGGTGCTGCAGTCTATAACGTCTCGGGGAAGCCCATTCCACAAGTTGACAACTCGATTGAAGAAGAAATTCTTAGATTCGTGCGAGTTAAAAGATTTACCAATAATTTTGCAACCGTTTCCCCGCGTGTAATTAGATTGGTCGATAGTGAAGTACTTACTACAGTTCATATTGTCGATGCCTTTGATGATTTTGAACACTTGAATTAAGTCGCCTCTTAATCTGCGCTGGGTTAAAGGAAATAGATTTAATTCTCTAAGACGCTCTTCGTATGGTTTGTTCTTTAGGCTAGGTATCATTTTGGTAACTCTACGTTGAACTCGTTCTAGCTTGTTTATATCTTTTTGGTAATAAGGGCACCAGGATTGAACGCAGTATTCCAGAAGAGGGCGGACTAAGGAATTGTAAAGGGTTAGGATAACTTCTTTGGATTTATGCTCAAATGACCTGCCTATAAAGCCAATTATTTTGTTTGCCTTCTTAACAACTTCTGAACATTGTTGACTCGGTTTTAGGTTACTCGATATTGTTACTCCCAGATCAGTTTCTCTGTTTACATTCTTAAGCTGAGTGCCATTCATCGAATAGTTTGCTTTCTCATTTAGGTATCCGACATGTAGTACTTTACATTTATCCGCATTGAAACTCATTTGCCAAATTTGGGCCCAATGTGACAATTTATCTAGATTGTGTTGCATATCGTCAACTTGTTCTTTTGAGAGTACGCTATTTGCAATTTTTGTATCGTCAGCAAATTTTGAGATTGTGCAGGTGAGACCCTCATCTATGTCGTTGATGTAAATTAGAAAGATAATTGGTCCTAGTACCGATCCCTGGGGTACCCCGCTACTTACATTGGTCCATTTAGATGCCTTACCGTTTATGACTACCCTTTGCTTTCTGTTGCTGAGCCAATTTTCTATCCATTTCAACACACCGTCTTGTATTCCATGCGCTTTTAGTTTTAGCAGTAAACGTTTGTGGGGAACTTTGTCAAAGGCCTTTTGAAAATCAAGGTATATAATATCTACAGCTTTACTCTCATCGTAGAGGTTGAGGATATCGTGGAAGAAGTCTAAGAGGTTTGTTAAACAGGAACGTTTTTTACGAAAGCCGTGTTGAGTATCTTTAAGTATGTTATTTTCCTCTAAGTGATTTACGAGTCTGTCTCGTATGACCGTTTCTAGCATTTTACATACAACTGAGGTTAAGCTAATTGGACGATAGTTACTGGGTAGGGATTTGCTGCCTTTTTTGAATATCGGTGTTACGTTGGCTAGCTTCCACTGATCAGGCATAGTTCCAGACTGCAAGGATTTATTGAATAGTAATGTCAGTGGTTTGGAGAGCTCATCTTAGCTTCCTTTAGAACTCTAGGCGAGATTGTATCAGGTCCTGGCGTTTTATTTACCTTGAGTTTATCTAAACAATTCAATACTTCTCTCTCTGTAACGGTGATATTGCTTAGAACATCTGAATTATCAATCTGAATCGGCGATGGTGTAGGGATATCACTGAGGTCTTCTGTTGTAAAAACTGATGCAAAGAAGGTATTGAGGGCATTACTCATTTGTACTTCGTCTTTGGTGTATGCTCCATTTTCATCGACTAACGGTCCAACAGTTGAAGTAACTACTTTTTTCTTTCTGATATAACTATAGAATTCTTTCAGGTTTGTTTTACTTTGATTCGCAATATGTAACTCTAAGGTCTTTTTACTTTGCTTAATTAACTTTTTGGCTTTGCGTCGTAGCTCAAAGAGAGAGAGAGAGAGAGAGAGAGAGAGAGAGAGAGAGAGAGAGAGAGAGAGAGAGAGAGAGAGAGAGAGAGAGAGAGAGAGAGAGAGAGGCAGGAGCAGGTATTTTTGTAAGCTTCTTATTAAAGTCGGCCACCAAGGGTTCTAATTTTCAGGAACAGACGGTGGGAATGCTTGGTGAGACGAACGAACAGTGAGACGAAGTTATTGTGATATATATTTACACATTAAAATAGCAGAAGGGTTATACGAACAGACATTGAGGCGAAGTTACTGCGAGATATATTTACCCATTACAATAGTAGAATGGTGATACGAACGGACAGTGAGGCAAAGTTACTGTGATATATATATAGATACACATTAAAATAGTAGAATGGTGATACGAATGGACAGTGAGGCGAAGTTACTGCGAGGGAATTATATGTACACGTTAAAATTAATAGAATAAAATAAGTAATTATTATAATGATTATTGCTATTATTAGCAACAGTAATAGTAATAGGCCTACTATTATTAGAGTATATGATTGTAATCTATATTTTGCTTGTTATCATAAGTATTATCCTCATTATCACCATCCTTTAATTATTACCGAGATCCCAATCCCCCCCCCCCCTTCCCCCACATACTTCCCACGGATCCCCCCCCCCCCCCTCAAAGAACCCTCTAAAGTGCCTTCTAAGACTAATCTCTGACCGACACCCCGGGGGCGTATCCAGGAGGGGGGCGGGGGTCGTATCAGGTTTTATCTTAATTATCTGGCTTTATCGTGGCTTTAGTCTATTGGGTGTGGCTATTGTTAGGGGTAGGGGTATTAATTTAGGTTATCCAATTATGCTAAACAGAAACAATATATATATATATATATATTTATTGATTTATTTTATCAATATAGGTAAATGTTTCATGTAAATCAACCAACAACAAATGTATTGCTTTTATCTGTAGGCCTACATACGAAAAAATAGGTACTGCTTTTCTATTATTCATGATAATAATTATATGTTAATAGTTTAGGTGAGAGAGGGAGGGGGAAAGGGAGATGGAGGAAGTGGGAGGGACGGAGGAAAAGAAGCAGGAATAAGATATTTTAAGCTGATTATTAAAGTCGGCAACCAGTGATCTTATTTTCTCCAAACACGAGAGATGCTTGTCGGAGCGAATGTTGTACTAAAAAAAAAATATATATATACCGGTATATATATATATATATACGATAATGAACCCCCCTTTATTGATTTAATCGAGATAATTGACTAATTACATTTATTTTGTTTGCTTCTTTTGTTCTGGTAATCATTATCGTACAACAAAACTGATTATAATACGTTGCACTTTTCTTCATTTTTTTTTCTGGCATTCGCTATCGTATAACACATTGCTTCGGAGACCATCTTTTTTCTATAGCGATATATTGTTTATTTGTTTTGGCTACTACCAGTTACTTTTAATAGTATAATAAACGTTTCTCATAGCCAATGGTTAACTCTTTAAATAATTCCTAAGCTGATGTTAATCGTCTAGCATTGCCCAGAATATGCTTAACAAAGTTATTCCTCGGAGTGATCGGAGGAACACATATATCTCATGAATAGCGATGAAAATTACCCTATACTACTACCGAGCCAATATTTTTGTTATCGCAGGTCCTCATTAACGTCTGAGTGAGACAGAACACCACGAAGCTAGAGCTTGCTGGGTACAGGCTCTGATGTATGCGGTAATATGATTTCAGTCAATCTAGAGTTCATGTAAAATTGCTTGAGGGGAGATTGGCCGTATTTTTTATCTATTAATTAATTTATTCCTATATTTCTTAGTTTCCTCGCTAGACCTCCATCAAGCTTAGAAGACAAAAAAACCTAGAACCCCCTTCAAGATATTTGTTTACATTTTTCGTTAGACAAATGTCCTGGCCGAAGGGCCGATACCTCTTGAAATTTCAGGCTCGCTATCGCTCGCCAGGAAATAATCGACACCTAAATGGCACAAAAAGCCTTAAAACTGACAACGAAATGAGGCGAAAGGTGGTAAAATAGCCAAACTAATGGGCTGAACGTCTTATAATCTCAAAACAAATGGGGCTTAACACAAGGGAGAAAGGGGACCAGAAAAACGACCCATCTCTCCTTAATTAGCTTTGTGAACTATTGGTTTGTATATTATTCTGGCGAGTATTAACCAATTGTATTTAAATGAGAAGGGATCTATGGGAGTCAAAATATTAAGTGAGATAAATTTGACTGCGTTGATTCCTAGAGGTCCTTCCTGTGCTGTATAGCATCGTCTAATGTTTGCAACTAAAACGTAGTGTCATTGTACTAAAGAAGTTAATGATGCCATTATATTGCAATATATTATTATAACTACATTCAGAAGAATAAACGTATACTTTACGAAGAATGTTCCAATATTAAAGTGGAAACTTCAAATTCAGATGCTGGTTTCAGGACGGTGACGATGATTTATTAGATATATATATAGTTTGTTATTTGAGACGACGGTAAATTGCCATGTTCCTGGCTTGATTACTATTATTACGAAGATTTGTAGAACAAAGTATGTTATTAGTTGTGATAACATGGCATTATCATAATAGCAAGACATAGTAGTTTCACATTTAACCATTACATCTCGAGAAATCAGTTGCTATGGTATACAGTATATATACTGTATATATATATATATATATATATATATATATATATATATATATATATATACCGGTACTGTATATTATTTCAGTTAGATCTATATTATTTAAGTCAAATAATTATAATAATATATATATTTAAGTAAGTAAAAATTGGAATTCAGACGCTATCAATCATTTTGGATTATTTAGCCAGCACACTAAGGCAAGAATAGCGTCAGGACTGGAGCTCCTTTTCGATAACTCCAGTCCCTTGTGTCTATCTAACTTGTATCCATCCATCTATCAATCTCTGTCGCCCTTATCCAATATATCTGTAAAGCCGATTTTCCGTCTTTTCCCGGTGGCCGGCGTCTTTCCTGCTATTGTACTTCATATATTTTTCTTTGGGGTACGTGTTTCGGTGTCTCACTTCCTTTGTCGCCAATATGTTCGAGATTGCTTCGTTCTGGGTTCTTTCTTCGTTGGTTCTTTTCTATCCATTTTTCTCTTTTTCTCTACATTATTTTTGTTATGGTATGTATTACGTTTCTGTTTCCACCATTGTATTGCCCTGTTTTTCTTCGCTGTTTACTTAATTATCAGTAGTATTTCTTTATTGCATCTCTTTCCACCATTGTGTTACCCTGTTTTTGCTTGTTTTTGTCTTTATTACGTCTCATTTCAACCATTGCATTACTTTTTTGTCATCATTGTGTTTTAGTTTTTTCGTTGTTACCTCCTTTGCAATTTTCCCTTGCTACTGTGATTATTTCTTTTGATCTTCCTTCGTTTTCTTTTGTCATTGCTTCTCGCGTCTTTCTGTTCGACTCTCTTTCTTCCTTGCTTCTTTCCTCTTTCTCTTCCTAGTTGCCTTTCCTCCAAGCTTCTCTTCTTTCTTTTCCTCGTTTTTTTTCTACTCTTTGCCTCTCTCCTCCTCTGGCTTTTCATCCTTCTAAACTGTTTTTACTGGCCTCTGCAATTCTCCCTTCTCTCTTTACGTCTTTTCTTTCCTTCTTCATCCATTCTTTCTTTATTCTTTTAGGGGAGGTGTGGTGGAGTGGTCTTGCCACTGGCCTGGTAATCCAAAGGTCCCGGGTTCAAATCCCGATGTATCAATGGGAAGATATTATTGGGATGGAATTTGTGCTGTACCTGGTATCAGTGCATTACCACAAGCCCACCGAAACGTCAATAAAATACCCTCATTGTTCCCTGATTAAATAGCACTGTATGAATATTCCCATATTCAAAATATGCTATAGGGGTGCAATACCTGGTGAGTTATCTGCTCAACAGGCGGCGTTGTGTGTGTGTAAGTGTGAGAGTCCGAGTGTAGGGGATGAGACAGTGAAGCACGGGAACGAGGTGGCTTCAGAGATGGGGTCGTTTCGGGCCATGAGTGAGCACCGTGCCTCATGTGAAGGCAAGATGGCAGGTGCTCGTTGTACTCTACGTGCTTCACATGTTTCACTCCCTAGACTGGAACAAGACCTCACGGGCTTCACTGTTCATTGTAAAGCGGTGAATGTTAAGGCTCTCAGCCTATGCCGGAGAGGAAGTAAGTTGGAATATAGAAACAAAAAGAAACAAAATCTATGTTTCGTTTCTCCCTTTTTCTTTATTCCTCATCTCTTTCTGTTACCTCTTCTCCTCTTCAATCTTTCTTTCCTCCTTTCTCTAGTCTTTTTAATTCCCTTCCTCCTTCGCGTTTTTCTTTCTTCCTCCCTTCATCCTCTGTTACTATTGTTCTTTTTCTTTCTTCCTCCCTTCATCCTCTGTTACTATTGTTCTCACGTATATTTGTGTAGTGTTATTTGACCACTTGCATGGGTCTGGAACGTGTATATCGGTATTATTATTATATTATTTATATTTTCATTATTATTATTATTATTATTATTATTATTATTATTATATACGGTATGTGATGCCACTTACTTCGCTCTTTATTAACCCTCCTCCTCCTCCTCCTCTTTCTTTTGCTCTTTCTTCCTTCCCACTTCCTTTCTCCTATTTTACTGTTCATATATACAATACATTTGCTATATATAATATTTGCTTTTAGTTGGGCAGTTTAATGTGTCTGAAACGACTGTCTGTCTTGCACTTCCTGTATCATCATTCTATTATTATTATTATTATTATTATTTATCTCGTAATCATTTCCCCGATTATCTTCTTGTTGCTGTTTTACTTACCCCTTTAAATTTCTTTTACTATCATTTTCGTCTATCCTTCTCTTGTTTTATCTTACCTCCTTCTTTCATCCACTATTTTTTTCCATTATGCTCATATATTATTTTCGTTGGTGGTATTTGGGCACTTTGATGTGCCTGGAACGTGTGTCTGTCTGTCTGTCTTTTACCGCCTCTCTCTCCAATATTACTGACTTACATTCTTGGCCTCTCCTTCTTTATCGTATTGCTATTATCTCTCTCTCTCTCTCTCTCTCTCTCTCTCTCTCTCTCTCTCTCTCTCTCTCTCTCTCTCTCTCTCTCTCTCCAATATATTACGGACTCGCACATTTGGCCTATTCTTGCTTTGTCTTCGCCTACTTTATCTTGTTTCTATTATCTATTATTCACTTGTTTTAATCCCATTTTTCCCATCTCTTTTTTTTTCTCACACTTCTCTCTCCAAATATTACTAGCTCACCATCCTGATCTCTTCTTAATTTGGCCTCCTGCTTTTCTTCCAAGTCTTCAAAATCATGAAAGGCATCGACAACATGAACTGTAATAAGTACTGTACTTTTCAATCGACCAATCAAATTAAGCGCGGGTAAATGGTTGCAAAAGCATTGGTAAATCTTTTAACTCGCATCCATTTATTACTCTAAGCGTCCCATAGACACCTTGCCTTAAGGAGGGATATCCACTTGAGGGATTTTTTTCTTGACTCCATTCTCCCTCATGTTTAGCCCCATTCCTTTTCTAATTTTAAGACGTTCGCCCCATTATTTTGACGATTTTAAGGACTTTCAACCCATTTCTGTCAATTTTAAGACCTTTCGTGCCATGTAGGTGTCGATTTTATCCTGGCGAGCGATAGCGAGCCTGTAATATAAGAGGAACCGGCTTTCAGCCGGGACATTTTTCTACCGAAAAATGTACAAATTTATCTTGAAAGGGGGTCTAGGGGGAGTAATTTTAAGCTTGATGGAAGTCTAGGGAATCAACTAAAAACCTCCCCTTAAAACCGCGACTGACTGCATTTGAAAATGAATAACTTCTTAATTTCTCCTTTTTCTCAGATGCATCGAAGATCACTACATATATAAATGAATGACTAAGATGTTGCTCACTTTATCTCGATCAGATACTTGAAGCATTCCTTATAGCTGTCTTATTCCTTATAGCTGTCTTATTCCTTATAGCTGTCTTAATTTACTAAACCAAATTGCCTCCTACTAACATCTCTCAACCCTTATGGTGACATTAGTCCTAGGGCAGTACTTCCCTTTTTAATTGCCCCACCTTACCCACTCTATATCACTGTCGAACACTCTGAACAGCAGTGATTTAGAAGGCAAGCAACCTCGTGGGGTCGCTATGTCTGTTGTTGCTTGACTTCATTTGCACTCCTTTGTACTATTATGTCTATTAACCTCCTCTTGCTTCATTCTTATTTCTTCCGTTTCCATTTGTGTCCTTGTTTATTTGTGTCCTTGTTTATTAATGTTCATGTTTGTCCTTATCACACTCTTCCTCCATTCCTGCCTGACCAATATCTCCGACTCACATTATTGGTATTTCTTCCTTGACCCTCTCTCTCTCTCTCGTTCTTCTTGTCTTTGCTTCTTCCTTGACCCTCTCTCTCTCTCTCTCGTTCTTCTTGTCTTTGCTTCTTCCTTGTTTATTTGTTTCTTCAGGTTTGTCTTTCCTTTCACCTCCCATCTCACTTCTGTTTTGTATATAAGTAACCTGCTCCTAGGACCTCCAATATGCTTGATAATTTACTCCCAATTTATCTTTGAGATAAATTTGTGTATTTTTCGGCAGAAAAATGCCCTGGTCTAAGGCCGCTTCCTCCAGAATTGCAGGTTCGCGAAAAATAAACACCTAAATGACACGAAACGTCTTTTCAACCCGGTCACATTTCCCCTTTTTTGCAGTCTACTTCCATCTTCCCATCTTCAATCCTGACTTGTTTATTATTCCTTACATCTCTCTCTCTCTCTCTCTCTCTCTCTCTCTCTCTCTCTCTCTCTCTCTCTCTCTCTCTCTCTCTCTCTCTCTCTTTAATCTCTGTTTTGTTCGACTACCTAAATGTTTCGGCTATTTTAAAAACGTAATTTAATCTTTTCATTCTTCTTATTTTTATCATGGGAAAGATTTCGATTTGTTCTTGTTTATTTTATCTTCCCGTATTTTTGGGGATTTTACATGTTTTTTTGTTTGTTATTATATCTTGTTTTCATATGCATTACTATATTATTTTGGATATAGGTTTCTCCTTACCTCCTTTTCTCCATGCATTCTTGTCTTTTATTTTGAGAATTTATATACTGTATAGTTCGTCTCTACCTCCTTCCTTACTTCTTTTGTACCTATATATGCCTTCAAACCCTTTTCCCTCTGTTTCCTAGTTCCAGATTTACCGCCCTCTCCCCTTCCCATTACTTCCCTTCACCCTGTCAAACAACCCTCTCCATGTGTCATTTGGTAACACGTTTTCCATTTTCTCCCTGCCTTGCCTCCTTCCAACAACACCCTTTCAACTACGGACTTTATCATTCCTCTTTTGTCCTTTCCTTTGCTTTTTTGGAAGTCATTCTATGGTATTCTCCGTCAGGAAGCGCTGAGAGGCTTATTGCCGCTCGTCTCAATCATAATTTTCTTCCAAGAATGTATTATATATATATATATATATATATATATATATATATATATATATATATACAGTATATATACACATAAGAGACAACATAAAGAAGGTCTCCCCCTTTCCCATACTAAAGTAAGCCATTCTAGATTTACAGAAGAACAATCATTACTTGCATGAAACACACAATTCAATAGTGTAATCATAGTTCTTCCCTGTGTTGGACTGGATCAGCCACAGTTGTCAGGAGGGAAAGTGAGTATACTGTACAGCACCTGGGTGATTTACAGCGTTCCTCGGAGGCCTTCAGTGCTTTGCAACGCTTGATTTGTTTATATCTTATATTTAACATCTCAATTTTCCTTTCCTTCCTGCTTACCAACATCCATTTCACACATGTTCTCGTGCATTACATATTATCCTATTTCTTTCATGGCTCTCCTCTCCTTCTCCATAATTTCTTCTTCTTCTTCTTCTCTCTCTCTCTCTCTCTCTCTCACATGTCCCCTTTTAGCCAGGTATGCCATATTAGTTCTCCCTCTTCCAGCTCCTCCCCTTCCAACTACCCTACCCTTCCCACTGTGTTTTTACCGAGTGGGTCTTCTTTTCACTCTCCCTCCCCCCCTTTTCCAAACCCCTTTCAGCCTACACTCTCAGCACCCCGACTAATGCCCTTTTTTTTGCTATATATTCCATTTTCGCCTCCATTATCTCTTTCCTTCCTTTATTCTCTTCCCTTTAGCAACCCTTCATTTGCTTTTTTATCACATGAAGCGGTATCACACTAGAGCTATTGTAATAATATTTCTGGCAACATTTCTGGGATTTGTTTTGCACTGGTATTGGAAACTACTGTAGACTGGTGAGAGAGATATTTGAGTAAGAACATGATTTATAAAGTTTACCTTATAAGCTGCCAGACCAGTGTTCAGGATATATGTAGAGGGAGAAAGTGTTCGTGTGATACTAGCTTAAGCCTAATTGTCTCCCTACCTTACATCTCCTCTATTTACATACCACAATGACTGATTTTGCAATGCACTATTCTGTATACTTTTTTCTCCCTTTCCTCAAATAATTTCTTTTCGTTGTAGCCGCGTATTCCTTTTCGACAAGAATTCAGTAGCACCCTGCTTCCAATCTTAATTTCTACTGGAACTACCAAACCCTCTCCATGATTCTGTATTAGTACAGTAGCTCCTCGGTGGTGTAGTCGGCTTGTTGTTAGACTGCTACGCTATAGGCCAGGGTTCGAAGCCCGGCCTCTGGTCATACGTTAAGAATGTTCCATGATATCTCCCTTTAAATTTATCTTCCTTCGTTTATTCAGATTCTTCCAACCTTGCCATTGTTCTTTTTCGTCACTTATCCTTTAATTTTCTCTTACGTTATCTAAATTCCCCCTCTCTGACCCAGACCCGTTCACATCTTCTATAACTGTCAACCCTTTCAGGATTACGATGCCTTTTGACAAACTATTATGGGTAGCGTAAGACGATTGTTTACAGCTTAGGCAGAATCTGTCAGAATTAAAAGGGTAGGCGACTATCCCAATTTACCCTCTGACTTCCATATATACCCTTTATAATCTGAATATAGTTGCCTAATAATGGCCAGAAAACAGAAAAGAATGTGCCCTCGTATTTTGGAAGTTAATATATTTGTACAGGCTACTATTGTATCATGTTTCTCTCCGTCATATTCACCGGAGTCTTGTTTATCCTAGTATTCCATTGTGTTCCTCTTCTGCGTGTATCTTTATGCCACATATTCCATATTTTTCTGCATCCTCCGTTTACCATTTATCCCTATTCTTGCTTTTTCCATTCTAATATCCCTCAGTCAATTGTGTACGTATTCCATATTTCCTGTCCTCCTTAATTCCACCTCCTACACTCCCAGTTCATAGCAACATAATAGCACATAGCAACACATACATCACATAGCAACACAAGCATTTTAAATAATTTTGTTGCTATGTATTCCATCGTTATCCATTTTTCCTTCTCTTCCTCAAATCCATGACTGGTCAACTCAACCAGTAGACCATTATAACCAGTAGCTCTCAAGCAGTACGTTCGCCCCATTATAATTGGCGATGTTAAGACCTGTTCCCCCATTTTTGTCAATTTTATGACCTTCCGTTCCATTTTGGTGTTGATTTTTGTCCAGGCCAACATTTTTCTACCGAAAAATGTACACATTTATCTCCAAAGGGGGTCTTGGGGATATATCACTAAGTTTGATGTAGGTTTCAGGAGCAAACTAAAGTCCTTCCCTAAGCCCATTCAGTACCGGTGACATTCTTTGTTTATATATTCTCGAAACTATTTAATGATTAAATTAATATTATTTAGGACGTCGACCAATTAAAAGACTACAGACAATCTCACTTTATCCTTTGAGCTACCCCAGATTCTTTCTAAGCTGAATCAAATTGGCTATAAGTGTCCAGAATATGATGAAAAGTACGTCACCGGTAATGAAAGAGTTAACTCACAACCATATCCTCCACTTAATCCCACAGTATTCTTGTCTTTTCACAGCTCTCTTTATATTCCTACCCTCACTTTGTCCCTTTTGTCACGTATGCCTTATTTTCCTCGACCTTCCCTCCACCCCTAGCCCTCCCCTTTCTCTCTCCAGGAAGTGGGGTGTATTTGTCTTTTCCATCTTTCTCTCTCTCACTCTCTCTCTCTCTCTCTCTCTTCATTCCTACCCTCACTTTGTCTCTTTTGTCACGTATGCCTTATTTTCCTCCTTCTCTCCACCTCCCCTCCCCCCCCCCCCCATACCCCTCCTTTCTCTCTGCAGGTTTTTATTGTCACGTATGCCTTATTTTCCTGCTTCCCTCTACCTCCACTCCCCATATACCTCTCTTTTTTCTCTGAAGGATCTTTTGTCACGAATGCCTTATGTTCCTCTTTTCCTGCACCTCCAACCCCCCTCCATTCCTCCCTTTCTCTCTCCAGGAAGTGGGGTCTCCTTCCCCTCATTACGTGGTCGCAAACCCAGACCACTAGTCCCATTTCCACACGGACTGGTATTGTTTCTCTGCCTTCCTCTATTTCTTTCTTTTGCTCTATGTATGTCTGTTATTCTCGTTATTCTTCTCTCTCCCTCGATCTCGATCTCGATCTCGATTTATCTCTGACACACACACACAAACACATTTTTATTTCACCCCGCTCCTCCTCCAATATTATATCACACGTCTCCAGTTTTTACCTTTTTTCCGTCAGGTCACTCAATCAGATTCCCGTGACTCTCCTGTTTTCTATTATTATTTTTTGTATTCTCATTTCTATGTTTGGTGTCTGTTCTTTTACGTGAGATACACATATATATATATATATATATATATATATATATATATATATATATATATATATATATATATATATAAATATATTACAATATATATATGTATATATATATATATATATATATATATATATATATATATATATATATATATATATATATATATATATATATATATATATATATATATATATATATTACAGTATATATCTATCTATCTATCTATTGCCTGACGCCGTGATCCCCGAAGGGGTGGACACGAACGAACCGCCCCCATGCACCTCTGTCCCCAGTCAGTCGACGCCCCTCCCCCCAACCAGCACCGCCCTCGTTCATGTACTTCCTCACTCCATCCTTCCACCTCATATTCGGTCTACCTCTCCCTCTCTGTCCCTCCACCTCGCTCTCGTACACTCTTTTAGTCATTCTCTCGCTTTCCATACGTTCCATATGGCCGAACCATCTCAAGTTGTTCCTTTTCACACTTTCCAGCACATCTACCTCCACACCACACCTCCTTCTTACTTCCTCATTAGTCTGTCTATCCCTCCATGTAACTCCGCACGTACTCCTTAAGTAATTCATTTCCACTGCTCTCACTCTTGGTCTGAGTCTCTCAACCAACGTCCATGCTTCGCTTCCGTAAGTCAGTGTCGGGATTACCACACTGTCATGCAAGGACTTCTTCACTTCCATACTGACCACCCTATTTCTTGTTACTGCTTTTAGCGTTCCTACAACCCTCTTCCCCTGTTGTACCCTCTCCCGCACTTCTTCATCCATAGTCCCATCTTTACTCAACACACTGCCCAGATACTTAAAAGAGTTGACGATCTCCATAGCCTGACCGACCGTTCAGCTTCACCTCACACTCTGTGACTTCACCCCTTTCGAAGACCATAACCTTGCTCTTATATATATATATATATATATATATATATATATATACAGTATATCCATTTCTCCTATTTAAGTATTTAATATTGTTGTCTATGTTTTTCTATTGTCTTTATTCCTATTTCATTTTGGAATGTCCTAACTACAGAGATACTTATAAATAAATGTTCTTAAGCATGATAAAATCGTCTAATATTAACTAGAATATTATGAACTAAAATCACGTCACCAAACTCACAGGGTTCAACCTGTGTTAAGGGCGTTGTCTGGACCGTGGTAAACGAACACTGAGGAACTGAATGTTGATTTGTGAAATACAATATGATATAACCCAGTGTTCAACCTAGTGCTGTGTATTTCTCATTATATCGTTGATCGTTGAGTAGGATTTCAATGTGCTATATGGTTTTAGAGTATGGCGAAATATGTATGTAAGTAGTGCAACATTTTGAAGTTAAAACAAAATTCTAACTTGTGAATGGATTATTTCAAATATTTCTATTCTTGTCTCAATTTCACAACTCGTATTTTGAATCTGAATAGAAACAGAGTGAGCCATTAATATGTTTATACTTAAAACGAATTTGAATATATTTTTGAAATTGTAAGGCATGCGAGAATTTCACCACAACCTCTAATATTTACTCAAATAACTCAATGTTTTATATTTGTAATCCTCTTTATACTCCATCTATCGTGTATGGCACGATTATGTTGTATTAATGTTATGCACAGTATTTGTTTTTCCGCAATCCAATACCGCATATATATGTTATTTGAAGTAAGCTTTTCGATATACATAATATTTCAATACCATATGTCACTTTAAACGAAGCTTTTCTATATATATATATATATATATATATATATATACCGGTATATATAAATTATAATAATAATAATAATAATAATAATAATAATAAACGGTTTATTGATAATTGCAGCCGTAGGCTGAAAATGTACAGAGGAACAGTTTGTGTTAGCTTAACTCTAACTTATATTAGCTTATAATAAGGACCAAGGCATGAGGTAGTTTAAGAGCTCTTTGACGAGATCAATATTATTATCTCGTATGAATTTAATTACGTATGACTTCTGTTTACTTTCTTTTTTATATTATATTGTGTGTGTGTGTGTGTGTGTGTGTGTGTGTGTGTGTGTGTGTGTGTGTGTGTGTGTGTGTGTGTGTGTGTGTGTGTGTGTGTGTACTTATTCGCAGTCAGATTCCAGGAATAGGAAATATAAAGAAATCGGTGTTCGTTCCCACATCGGACACGAGCTTTCAAAATCTGCCATTCTCAAGTTGTAAAGAGGGAAATGTTTCCCTCATTAAAATATACTAAGCCCCATTCTGCCCCCCCCCCCCCCCCTATCTCTCTCTCTCTCTCTGTCTCTCTCTCTCTCTCTCTCTCTCTCTCTCTCTCTCTCTCTCTCTCTCTCTCTCTCTCTCTCTCTTCCTTGAAATAAATGTTCTTAGCCTATATTTGTGTTATATTATTACAATACATTTATATATAACATTCACTCATACAAGCACTTTTTCCTCTCTTTCTCCCTCTGTTACTCTCACACACTCTCACTCACTCTCTCTCTCTCTCTGTCTCTCTCTCTCTCTCTCTCTCTCTCCACACCGTCCCGCCCGTCGTGCCGCCCGAGGGTTGCGGTTAGCCTGCGGTTGGTTACTTGCGGAGCTCCGGTTGCGGTAGGGGGAGGGAGGGGTGGTGGGTGGATGGGTGGTGGAAGGGGGGAGGAAGGATGGAAGAGTAATTGAGAGGGTGGGGGAAGTGGAGTGAGGGAGGAAGGAGGGGAGTGGGGTTGGTGGGCGGTGGAAAAGAAGGAGGGTGTACGAGAGGGAGGGGAATTTGGAGGGGGTGAGAGAGAGGCAGAATATGGAGGGGGTGAGAGAGAGGGAGGGGAATATGGAGGGGGTGTGAGAGAGAGGGATGGGAATATGGGGGGGTGAGAGAGAGAGGGAGGGGAATATCGAGGGGTGAGAGAGAGAGGGAGGGGAATATGGAGGGGTGAGAGAGAGAGAGGGATGGGAATATGGAGGGGGTGTGAGAGAGAGAGGGAGGGGAATATGGAGGGGGTGAGAGAGAGAGGGAGGGGAATATCGAGGGGTGAGCGAGAGAGGGAGGGGAATATGGAGGGGGTGAGAGAGAGGGAGGGAGGGGAATATGGAGGGGGTGAGAGAGAGGGAGGGAGGGGAATATGGAGGGGGTGAGAGAGAGAGGAAGGGGAATATGGAAGAGGAGAAGGTATTATGATATGCTGTAGAAGGAAGGTGTAAGGTTGGGAAACGAAATACATATTGAAATGAAATAGTTCTAGTTCGAGTCTATTTTAATACATAGAGAAGAAAATGGAAGATATGGAGGAGAAAAGACAGAAAATGGGAAAAAGGATATACAGTAGAAGGGTTAGTTAGTTCAAATAAGACTTCAGAGGTTATCAACCCTTCTGGATTATTAAGCCAGCACTCTGTAAGTCAAGAGTAACGTCAGGACTGGACACTCTTGTCGAGAACTTCAGTCCCTTGATAGAGAAGGGGTTTAGGAATAAGTGGACACATGAGAGACCGACTGATAATTAGAAAGTTTAACAACACAGACAAATATTGAGAAGTGAGAGGAAGAGTGTAGGGAAGATAAAAGAAGGAACGGGAACAGACAAATAAAAAAGGTATGCAATTGAAATGGAATAGATTGGATTGTAATAAAAGCATTAAAAACAAATCGGTTCATTTACTTCCTTAATTATTTTTTATTGTATTGGACCTGGTCGGAAACTCTCGGATTGTAAAATTTAGGGCTGAGAGAGAGAGAGAGAGAGAGAGAGAGAGAGAGAGAGAGAGAGAGAGAGAGAGAGAGAGAGAGAGAGAGAGAGAGAGAGAGAAGCAAAGAAGTAGTGAAACAAGAAAACACCGATTTAAACAATAATAATAAGAATCAAAATACTTTAAATTGTATATACAAAAATAATGATTAATATCAGTTCTACTAATCTTTCAAGCTTTATATATATATATATATATATATATATATATATATATATATATATATATATATATATATATATATATATATAATTTATCTTTAAAACAGACAACTAAATTTCTTTAGTATATGGAAGACTTTTTGGACTCGCATGATAAATTTTATATTGTATGTACTATGATACATATCGCATTAATAACGTATTTATCATTATGATAAATACAATTACGATTATAATAACGTTGGATACTATAACTATGATTATAATAATGATAAAAATAGTTAAGATATTGAGAGGAAAGTAATTCGAAGATAAATTATATAGAGAAATATGAATATTTAGAAGAAATAAGAGCAATATAAGATTCAGTATAAGACATAAGAGAAGGAGAGAATCTGAGGAGAGAACGGAGGCGGGAAAATGTGGGAAGGAGCGAAAATAGAAACACCGAAATACAATTAACGAACGAGGAGGATGAGCGAAGGTCCAAGATATATATGTGTGTGTGTGTGTGTGTGTGTGTGTGTGTGTGTGTGTGTGTGTGTGTGTGTGTGACAGTAAGAAAGAGAGAGGGGGGGGGGGGGTTACGTAGCTGTACATAGATATAGCGACCACACAGACCTCTGAAGCCAAGCAAGGTAATCAAGACTTATTCAAGAGAGAGTGAGAGAGTTTGCCAGAAAATGAGTCCGAGTGAAATTAAAATAGCTCAAACATAGAAATGTTTGTTTCCACTAGTGGTTACTTTGTTACAAATATTATGTACTGTACATCGTAAGAATAATACATTTGCATGTAATATTTTCACAGAGAGAGAGGAAGGGGGGGGGGGGGGGGCGGGGGCGGGGGTGAGAGTGATTATGTACACCAGAAATAAATTACAGCTTCACATAAAGGACCTCTGTTAGGGCTTGACTTTAAAAGCCATTAAATTACACCGTTCAGGACCAGGTGAAAGTATTTAAAACTGCTGACTCTATGACCCAACATCTGCTTATAACGTTAGTGGTGGTGAAATATTGGAGAGAGAGAGAGAGAGAGAGAGAGAGAGAGAGAGAGAGTTGTGTTCAGTTGACTCTCACAGGTAATTTTAAAGCTTAATGAAATTGTTAGTGACTGCTAGACTAGAACGAAATAATGCTATTGCACTATAAAGGTTAAATCTGGTAAGATCTTTGAGATACGTTAGGTAAAGTAAGTAGGTTCCAAGTCGTAGAGAAAGTAGGTAAGGTTAAATTAGGTTAAATTATACTGTACTGTGGGTTAGGTGAGATCAATATGTTCGGTCGAGATTTCCCAGCCGCCGATTTTGCATTTCGTAGACTTCTCTGGTATTCAGTTGACCGGCCACCAGTCCCATCGAGTAGAACAAGTGGGATAGATAAGGATATACGGGAGACGTGTGGAGTAAGGAAATATGTCGGTCAAAAGGATGAAAATGGGTTATCGCGAATACTCATCACGCCTCACACCTTTTTCAGAATTCCGGTTTGAGACTGGCTGAGTATCTGAGTGGCTGGCTGATTGGTTAACTGATTTGCTGACTGATTGCTGACTGAATGACTAACTGATTATCTGAGTGACTGGCTGATTTGATGAATCGCTGAATAACTAATTATCTGAGTGAGTGATTGATTATATGAGTGACTAACTGATTATCTGAGTTACTGAATAATTTTCTGACTCACTGACTAACTGCTTACTGAATGATTGACTAATTAGCTGACTGATTGTCTGACTAGATATCTGACTGGCTGATTAACTATTTAATTGACTAAGTGAATGTTAACTGTCGGATTAGACTGATTGATTTAGTGATACTCGATTGACTGAGTGAGAGTGATTCGCTGATTGACTGAGTGAGAGTGATTCGCTGATTGACTGAGTGATTGACTGAATGATTCCCTGATTGACTGAGTGATTCCCAAATTGACTGAGTGATTCCCTTATTGATTGAGTGATTCCCTGATTGACTGAGTGATTACCAAATTGACTGAGTGATTCCCTTATTGATGGAGTGATTCCCTGATTGACTGAGGGATTATCTAATTAACTGAGTGATTCCCTGATTGACCGAGTGACGTGTTGGTTGATTCCAATTATATATATATAGGCCAATACTCTTGAACGTCAACCTCTATCACAAACGACTAGAGCAATCGAGCTAATATTTCTACCATTTAGGAAAGGACACCCAGGGATATATTGTACAGTAGGTGTGGAAAATGTTCAGCCCATTTGAACTAGCCATTTTATTTTTTTTATTTTTTTATTTTTTTTATTTTTATTTTGTACAGCGGTTAGGGTTCACGATACCTGGCCCCCCTATTTAGAACAAGGTATAGTCACTGACTGTTTCATTGAAATAATACATTACTAACTAACTGAACTACTGACTAAATGAAAGATTAACTGACTTGCGATTAACTGATAAACTAAATAATTGATAAACTGACCGGCTGACTGACTGAGTATCTTGAAGGAGAAATGCCCGAAGAAGACCACTTTCATCAAGAACAGTGGAAGATCATCTTTACAAGACATATTTATATGTACCAATTTCAAACTTATCTTACTAATTTATTATGCACTTCCATATTCGTTATTGCATGTGACAATTCATAGCTTAATCACTTTGAGCATTATGAAGCATTTTGACAGTTTATTCTGGCTGTCATTCGACGATTCTACACAGCTTAAGAAGGAACTGTGGTAATTAAAAGGGTAAATACTATCTCAATCAACCCTTTGAGTTCCATATACCCTTCTTACGCTGAATATAAACGTCTAATGATAGCCAGAATAAACTGTCAAAATGCATCGTAATCCTCAAGGGGTTAAAACAAGATTGAGTAAAATAACTGAGTTTCGGGACAATTATCATAAAATATACCTGTCTTCCATTCCGTATACCTTACGTTCATTAACCCCTTCAGCACGATTGCGCCATTATTACTTTTTATTTTTGGCTAACCTTCAATGACTTAATGTGGTTTAAGAAGGGCCTATGTTACTTGGACTGTTTAATGAAATATTATTTGCTCTTTTGAGTCCTAGAGGTAGACTAAATGCTTAAGAAAATCGTCTCATAGTAGCCAGAATAAGACGAATATTACGTCATTGTGCTGAAAGGGTTAAAGGCTAAAGTATGTTGCAGTGCGATTGGCAAAGTACAGAGAAAACTTATTCGAATGTCGAGAAAGGAATATGCAAATAATATTATTTTGCCCCAGACGTTCTCAGCTAAAGCTATATTTCCTTGCATTTATGATCAGGATGTTTTTTATCATTATTATTATTATTATTATTTTTTTTTTTTTTTTTTTTTTTTTTGGGGGGGGGGGGAGGGGTAAACCGTGCGAGTTCACATAATGTATGTAATAATGTTAGAGAGGCTGTATTTGTTACAAATTTATATGTGACCTATAGTTTTGGGAAGGACTAAATAACCTGAACACAAATTTGGAAAAGGAAATTTGTCATCAATTGGAAAGCGCGCTGATGTGTGTAAATAATATTTAATAATAATATTTGTTGATTTATTGTTCACTGGCAGGCTTAAGGTTGAAAATCTACATATTTTTGTCTTAACCTAGGTACAGTACAGTACAATGAGCCAATTCAACCTTGACTACAAGGTCACATGCGACCTTTGGCGACCATGAGGTGCCGGACTTCCGATCATATTACATACACAGATGCACTGGTGACACCAGCTTATAGTTGAGCAGCTAGGCTAGGGAGGAACCGCGCTACAATCCTCTCCATCGGCAAGGCCAAAACAACATTTCGGATTCTGATAGACTCGCAACCTTGCTCTCGCTTCGGCGGTTAGAGCGTAGCCGCGGCATTCATCCCTGATTAATTTGCTCTTTGGGATGTGCGTGCGTGTGTGTTTGTGTGTGTGTGTGTATGGGTGTGTGTATGGGTTTATGTGTGTGTGTGACTTTTGCATATTTTTCCTAGAGCAATAAGCATTTGTTGAAAGATACTAAGAAATAATAAATTGTATCGAGCGAGATAGACACACTTGCTGCCTCCGTAAGTGCAAGCTGACACTCCAGAGAGCCTTTGTGTTGCGTTCATTCTCAGATCCATCCTAAGTGCGTTGGCCCCACCAGGGATTCGAACTCGCGTCACTTGGGTAGCAGAGGATGAAGCAGACTTAGTGCCATCGAGGTTTTGAAGAGAAGATGAAATTAAAGGCACGATAATGCAATAGAGAAAAAGGCACACCAATGGACGACAACAAATATCTGAAAATACCTCGAAAGTACTGTATATCTAATTATTATCTGAAAACATTTGTAATAATTATATAATAACCTCTGCCAACGAAGTTGGACGGGGTTATGTTTTCGCCTCCATTTGCTTGTCTGTAAACAAGATATTTCACACAGTTATGAACTGATATTAACGAAATTTGATTTGCACATAGGGTATGAGCCAAGAAAGAAGTGATTCAATTTAGGAGGAGATGCGGCTCATATGCCACAATGGTGGCATTGTTGTGCATTTAAATTATTTATGTGGCCAAGCCAGAGTAGGCGGAGGTATGCACTCTACCGAATGCCCCTCCAGCTATATTATTTAGCGCTGAAAATGGTAATGATAGTAGTAGATAAATAAAGTAAGTACGAAATTATAGAGATAGAAAAGGGGAAAGAGAACGAAAATCAAAGTGTTGGACCTAAACAAAAAGAGGAAAAGTAGGAAGTAAAGAGTAGGAAGGATGTTTGTGGTTATGGTTCAACTGTCGCTTGTGGAGAGGGAGTGGGGAAGAAATGGTCGTGGTGGTGGTGATGATGGTATGTGTAATGGTCGTGGTGGTGGTGATGATGGTATGTGTAATGGTGAGGGTGGTTAGTGGTGGTGATGGTGTTAACGGTTGTGGTGGTGGTGGCGGTACAGTAGGTGTAATGGTGATGGTGGTAGTGGTGGTGTTGGTGTTAATGGTGAAGAAATGGTGGTGGTAGTAGTGATCATGGGTGCAATGGTGATGGTGGTAGAGGCAGTGGAGTTGGTAGTATTGGTCAAGTGGGAGGATAGTGGTGAAGAAATATTCTATGTGGTGTCGATGGTGGTAGTGTGGTGTCAATGGTGGTGGAAAGGGTGGTGATATTGGTGTACTGGTGATGGTGGAGGGCAGGTGGTGGTGAATTGGGGGTAGTTGTTGTGGAGTTGGTGGTAGTGGTGATGGCGATAGGATAGGGCAGATGGTTGGGAAATAGTGGTGGGAGGTGTAGTGGTGTGTGGTAGTGGTAGTGATTGTGGCAATGGTAAGAATATTGATAGTGGTGGTGTTGGTCGTGGTAAGCATTGTGGTATGTATATATGTTTATAGTAGTGGGGGTGGGGGTGGTGTGATTAGTGGTAATAATTATGATGGTGATGGTGATTATGATGGTGTAGATGGTGGTGTTGAACTTAGTTGATGATGGTTAGAGATGGTTAGTGATAAAGGTAGGATTGGTATGGATGGTATAGTAGTGGTATCATAGTTATAATAAAATATCGTAGGGGTATAGAAGTGGTGGTATCGTCGGTGTGGTAGGACCTAGTGGTAAATAAGATCAGTGGAAGAGGAAGAGGAAGGAAACAGGAAAGGAGAAATAGTAAAGAGTGAAATAAATTGAATGTGATGGGAGGGGGAGGGAGGGAGGGAGTGAGAAGGCTGGCGGTGTCTGGTTGTGGTTAGCTGGGGCCGTTTGTGGCAGATACTTGATTTGACTTCATAGCCTTTATTTACCGTCCCTCAGTGTTGTGGATGTGGGCAAACATATACACATTTTGATATATAAAATGGAAATTAATATAACTCATTGTGTGGCTGTATATAAAGTTATATATATATATATATATATATATATATATATATATATATATACGAGACGGTGTAATATTTACACTTTCATCTAAAATTAAAGTTTAATTAAAACATCCGGCAAAATAATGGCGGACGATTGCACATAATCATAATTTTTGTATTATTGACATTTTCTTCCGTGTTTACTTTCTTATCATGTTTTGCTTAAACAAACCAAGTACTTCAGTGGTTCTCAACCTATTGTAAAGGACCCAAGGTGGGAATTTGAGGCATTTATTGTGGCAATGTAAGTGAAGTAAAATAGGTATTTTTATGTACAAACCCCTTGAGGATTATGACGCCTTTTGACAATTTATTTTTGCTATTATTAAACGATTGTTATTAGATTAAAAGGGATATATGGAAGTTAGAGGGGTGAATGAGGTAGTATTTACCTTTTTTGATGCTCACAAATCATTCCTAAGTTGTATAAAATTGTCTGATGATGCCAGAATAAAATATCAAAATACGTCATAACCCTCAAGGGGTTAATTAAGAACATATTATATCCAAGTACCCATTGGATAACTAAATGAGACAATTGAATCTTCTATTATATCCCAATTACTTCAGAACATGGCTTTAAATGTTTATAGATTCGAATTGGGGCAAAGTTATATATGCTCGCGACTACGTCTGGGAAGTGTTTGTGACATCACCAATGAAATTACAGGGTTTGCAAAGCATTGCAAATTTAGTGTCTAACTTCTACTCTAAAATGTACGAACAAAGTCACTAACATTTAGACTTTTGATTTTAAAGTTAAGAGTGTGGGGTAATTCCCTTGAACCATACTCGAATGACATTTACAAAATTACGTCTGAGGCGACAATCTGAAATGTATCTTAAGCAAATTTGTCTAGGAGAATAAGACAGCGAGAGAGAGAGAAAGAGAGTGTGTATGTGTGTGACTTTGAGAGAGGGAGAGAGAGTGTGTATGAGAACGTGAGAAATTGAGAGAATTGTTAGAATGCAATACAGCAACACACATAGAAAGAGAGAGAGAGATATTTGGGGGAGGCAGAGAGAGAGGTAGAGTTGAGTGCTAAAGAGAGAGAGAGAGAGAGAGAGAGAGAGAGAGAGAGAGAGAGAGAGAGAGAGAGAGAGAGAAAGAGAGAGAGAGAGAAAGAGAGATGGGGAAGGGGAGGTGGGTTAGAGAGAGAGAGAGAGCTGCAAGGGCTAGAGAATACATTAAGGAGGGAGGTTACCACTTTACTAAGGTTTCATAGCCTAGCCGACACCTGATATCGATAACCTTAAGCACCCCCCCCCCCCCCCCGACGTACCCCCTTTATACCAGGCGCTTCTTCCCTTATTCTCTCTCTCTCTCTCTCTCTCTCTCTCCCTCTCTCTCTCTCTCTCTCTCTCTCTCTCTCTCTCTCTCTCTCTCTCTCTCTCTCTCTCTCTCTCTCTCTCTCTCTCTATTTATATATACTGTATATATATATATATATATCTACCCTCCATCTATTCATCTACTTACCCATCTCCTCTCTTGATTCCTGATACCCCCCTCCCCCTCCCATACACCTGATCCTCCTCCCCCCTCCCCCTCCCATACACCTGATCCTCCTCCCCCCTCCCCTATGTCTGTATTATCCATTGTAATCGCATATTCTTCCCACTTAATTGTTTTGATAGTTTGTACCTCCCCTTCTAAGCTATACCGTTCATTGGCTTTTTATTCACTCGTGTGCCTTTTATTTGTGTATATTTTTTTCTTCACTCTTTTGATTAAGTTCGGCTCTCATTTATAATTATAATATTAGGTTCCATTGAGCATGGCTAATTTGGTTTTCTATTGTCTACCCGATCCTTTTATTTCATCAATTTAACCCTTTCTGTATCGACGACGTCTTTTGAATTTTATGTTAGCTACTGTATAATTATGTAGACGATTTTGTGCAGTTTAAGAAGAATCTGTTTAGTAAAATGGGTTTAATGAGATAGTTCATAGCTTGTTAATTGCTGGAGGCCCTTTTAAAACTGATTAAAATCGTCTAATAATAGACAGAATAAAGATGAAAGGACGGCGTCGGTACAGGAGGGGTTAATGCTGCTCCTCTCCCATGGTAGATTTAAATTTATTTCATAATAAGTATTCAATTTTAAACTGATTGTGCTTAGATATATTTAAGGTGAGATTTTCACTTAAGGGGGTGGGGGTTTTTCTGGAACCCATTGGTATAACATTTAAAACGCTTGCCCCATTTAGTTTGGCGATTTTAAGACCTTTCGCTTTTCTGTCAATGTTAAGACCATTCGTGCTATTTAGGTGTCGACTTTTTCCTGGCGAGCGACATTTGTCTACCGAAAAACGTATACACATATTTTGATAGAGGGTCTAGGGGGTATTTTTAAAAAGATTGATAGATAAATGTCTAGGGAGTTAATTATAAGCCTCCTCTTAGCTATTCTAGTTTATCGACTTTCGGTTCGCTTACAGTATATGTAACTTCCTTATCTTCTCATCCGTCTTCACCTCTCAGGAACCTGCCCTCCTTGTCATAGAACACTAGTCATAGGGCAACACTTCCCTTCACAATTTTCCCTTACCCACTCTAAACCATTGAACACTCCGAGCAGCTGTGATTTAGAGGGCAGGCAACCTCGAGGGGTCGCTATACCTGTTGTTACTTTACTTTCTTTTGTACTTCTTAGTTCTTTCCTTCATCCTCCTCCTCCTTCCTGTTTCCATCTCCTCCTTCTCCTCCTCCATTATCTTTCGCCTCCTTCTCCCCCTCCTCCCAATTTAACTTCTCCCTTGCATCTTCGTGTCATACTCCTTATCTTCTTCCTCCTCCTTTTCACCACCATCATTATCAACATCATCGTTTATGCTTCACCTCCTTTATCTTACATATTCTGTCCAAAGTTGGTAAGTGAAGACATTACTGTGGCCCAAGTGCTCTGGTATGCTTTGAGTAAAGTCAGGAGATACCGACTATATTTGTTTTTTCTTCCAGGTGACGGTAACTTGAATCCCTTAGGAACTGATATCTCGATACTTAATGGAGAAAAAATATATATAAGTACTATGCCTCTGCATCATATAAATATATACTTTTAAAAGTATAAACTTATTTCGCAACATAATCGTTATTGCATAGTAAACAAGATGGCACTATGTCAACATTACCATCAGCTGGACACAAACAGAATATAATTATTTAATACGTTATTGACATGAAGGCGAGTAATATTATTTTCTTAATCTGCTTTAAATCACTAACAAGCCAAAAACAGAGATAGAGGAGTTTTGCTTCCTTATTAAGAACATAAGAACATAAGAAAATGGGAGTCTGCAGAAAGCCGATTGGCCTAAGCAAGGCAGATCCCTGTCCCACACAACCCCAATTACAAAGCCCAATTATAGGCTCAACACTCTAATACCCTGAGGATCATCTTACCAAACCGGTTAGAGATTAACGCAGGATTACGGGGGTCTGCAGAGCGCTGATTGGCCCAACCCGGCTGATCCCCCTTCACACCCAACCCTTCTCGTCCATATGCTTATCCAATTTTTTCTTAAAGCTCCCTATCGTTCTTGATCCCACTATATCACTTGGTAGCCTATTCCACCCATCTACAACTCTGTTACCAAACCAATATTTGCCTATATCTTTTCTGAAACGAAATTTATCTAATTTGAAACCATTGGTACGAGTTCTTTCGCTATCACTGAGCTTTAGTACATTTGTCATGTCCCCTTTGTTAATCCCACTAACCCACTTGAACACCTCTATCATATCCCCTCTAACTCTGCGTCTCTCTAACGAATGTAAACCTAATTTCTTCAACCTTTCTTCATACGGAAAATTTCTAATATTATGGATCATTTTTGTCATTCTACGCTGAATTCTCTCCAATGAATCTATGTCCATTCTGTAATAAGGACACCAAAATTGGACAGCATAATCCATATGGGGTCTCACTAATGATAAGTAAAGTTTTAAGATAACATCAGCAGTTCTGTTACTCACACTCCAAGAGATGAACCCGAGAATCCTGTTTGCCTTATTACGAACGCTTATACACTGTTTTCTAGGTTTCAAATCATTGCTAACAAACACACCTGAACCTTATTGTAGTCATTTACTGTATAGTAGAAGATGAAAGTGATGAATGATAGTGGAATCTGTCTCAGAGACAATGTACCGGTACTGTACATGAAGTGAAGCAGTCCAGACCAGAGTTATACTGCACTCTAACCACTCAGCCACCAAGAGACTTTTTTTTTTTTTTTTTTCATCCCCTTTTATTTATGTGCATCACACATGTTACATACAAATAAAGTTTATGTTTTGTTTTACCCTACTGTGGAAAGACTACGGATACACCATTCCTGCCCGGGCCTCACACAGTGGCATGACCCAGTCCAGTCGAACTGAGCTCATGACGCTGGTGGCATTGCCCCGGAGGATAGCCATCCCTAGTCTTCGCTTGAGCCAGAGGGTTTCCCGGGGTTCTCCTGAAACTTCTCTGATTTTACGGCCTATTTCATTCACCATCTTAAGGGTGGTAGGGCCGAAGACTCCTGAAGTTTCGAATGCCAGGGGCTCGAACTGATGATTTCTGGCGATGGCTTGATATTTTTCTCGCTTTTTATTTTCTGCTATCCGGGCCAAGAGACTAGGATTCTCGAAAAGAGGCTTTAGTCCTGACGCAATTCTTGACTCAGAGTGTGCTGGCTTAATAATCTAGAAAGGTTATTAGCCTCTGAAGTCCTATTTTAACTAACTCAGCCACAAGGGACAGGAGTTCTCGAAAAGGGGCTCCAGTCTTGACGCCAATCTTGACTTAGTGTGCTGGCTTAATAATCTAGAAGGGTTGATAGCATCTGAAGTCCTATTCTAACTAACTAACTAACTCAGCCACCAAGTCGCCCGAGTACAGGCTTAGATATAATTATGTCGTGGCATTATGGGTTCGAATCTATCCCATACATAATCGAACCCTCTAATTATTTTGTTACCTAACCCTTTCAAGATACGAGTACACATTTTACAACAAGTGAAGGCCACAAATATTTATGAGTGGGTCAGAGAGTATGGCATCTGAATATACTTGCTAAATAGAATAGTCCTCCCATTGTCTCTCTTCTTTTCCAGCCGCTCCTCAGCTTGCCATTCCTCATTAAGTATCATCTTTCCAATCCCATTCCATTCCCCCATGCAACTTGTATCAACCCCCATCACCTCAGGAATGTGCTCTCTCTCTCTCTCTCTCTCTCTCTCTCTCTCTCTCTCTCTCTCTCTCTCTCTCTCTTAATTTAAACATTATGATACAAATGATGCCAGTCAAAGTGAAACGAAAAATACGTTACACAACATCACTATTGGAAGATTAGCTTGTGTTTAATTTTATATTAAATATAATCTATCCACAACTATTTACATACATATCTAACACATACTCTCTCTCTCTCTCTCTTTTACATAGTGGCTTTTCACTCTTTCTGCCTAAGGAGGGAATAGGTAAGTCTTTTTTATCGTCTTCCCACTGTTTGGATAGATTAGCTAGCAACACCATATGAGGACCACTTCATTGGTTAGATTGGTTAGCAACAAGCAGCTTAGTAGATCGCGTGAGGGAGTGTGCGAATCTGAGATGACGTGACAGTGGCGATACGGGTTCGGGAAGCCAAACCAACACCAAGCTAAAAACCAGACAAATAAGGCGACACTAGTAAGGGAGGTCAGAGCCGCTTCGAGGAGTTTGCAAAAACAAAGTAGCTGACGGTATTTTGTTATATGTCATCATCTTGGTTACTCAACTATTGTGAAGTTTTTGTACCGAAATATGATGTTAATTATGAAAACTTGGTATTTATTCGGTGCAGAGCCACGGCCATAGTTTTATAGTTTAGCAATAGGTATGGAAAATTCAGCTAATAAGTCATTAAGTTTATCATAAACTAAAGATGTTTTGTTTTGTTTACAGTAACACCTCCAGACTTTGTCGTGTCTAATGATTGAATCTACAAATATTGAAAGCCTGGTCTTGAAAAAAAAAAAAGAGTTCGAATATAAAAATAAATGAATACAAAAGAATATATTATAGAATATAGATTATAGTGGGAAATGTTCTTAGGTAATTAAAAGACAGATGAAGTGTAGGGGATATGGGTTGTAGTGGGAGATGTTTTTTAGTGGAGGTAAGAACTAATAGGATATAGGGAAAAATAGAGATCCTACAGTTAGATTGGTTACTATAGGATCTCTAGGGAAAAATAGGTCTGCCTCGTATGGGCCAGTATGCCTTTTGCAGATTTCCATTATCGATATATTTTTAGGTTCTTATAGGAATACGAACAGCATAAGACAAATGTATACACACACATAGATCAGTTACTCAATTGTTGTATGGTTTCATGTGTTAGACTAACAACAAACAGCCTCGCAAGTATTAAAATATATGTTGTTGCTTGGTTTCCTATATAATGTGACACCTGTTGGACCCCTCTTCACTCCCCCTTTCGCTGTGGTGGGTAACGTTAATTTGTTTGTACCGCCTTGGTTGACTTTTTTGTATTCCTCACATCCTAACTCTATCTGTGTTGTATCCATTTGTTCCCATTCAGCCTACTGTGTGAAGACGTTTATCCCCATCCAGGTGTCGATTTCTTCCAGGCCAGCGAAAGCGACCCCGCATATTTGGAGAAATCCGTCTTCGCCGGAGACATTTTTCTACCGTAAAATATAAAAATGTATCTAGCCGTTTAAGAAAAAAATCAAATATGCTGGATCGCTATCGCTTTCCAGGTAAAAAATCAAACGACTGCTTAGAGCAAAACGTCTTCATACATTAGGCTGAATGAGGACACATGGATACAACTCTCTCATATCCTCTTATTTCACGATTTTTGTTCTCTCTCTGCTGTTACTTGCCTTCCTCTATACTATACCACCTGTTAGACCACTCTTCCCTCCCCCTTTCGTTGTGGTGGGTGACGTTATTGTGTTTGTGCCGCCATGGTTGGGTTTCTTTACCCCTCACCCTAACTCTCCTCTTACTTCACCTCTCTCTCTTTCTCTCTCTCTCTCTCTCTCTCTCTCTCTCTCTCTCTCTCTCTCTCTCTCTCTCTCTCTCTCTCTCTCTCTCTCTCTCTCTCTCTCTCTCTCTATCTCATTATAGTACTGGTTCAATGTTATACAATTCCTACGTACATTTTGTTTATTCGTCCTTGCATTAATTTTGTATCCCATTCATCCTACTCCTTCCACACACACTTGCATATACAGCACATCACACACTCTTACATACACACAAACACCACAACATACACACACACACACACACCCCATATATACCCTCATTCAGTCTCTTTCACGTTTTAATCTCACATGACTTCCTTTCAATACACCCTTGACTCTGGTTCAAACTTCCACCCCTCTGCTCTCTCCACTCATTCTTTATATTTAGAGCGATAGTTTTAAACATTTATAATAGGGGTTTGCTCTCCCCTTACTTCTGGGTATTTATATGGGAAAGGGGAGTGTGTTTTTTCTTTCTATGTATAACCCTTTCATTAACATTTGGTTTTTTTATCACTCGACGATGTTGTGCAACATTGACAGGACCTTCAGCAGTGGAAGCTGTACAATTTATATTAGCTAATCTTATTCGACTCTCACAGATCCCTCGTAATCTTCATAAAATCGTCTAACAATAGCCAGAATCAAATAAAATGCCTCACCATACACTGAAAGGGTTAACCTCCTGAGTACGATTAAACAAAATGTTCACTCTATTATGACTATCATTCGGCAATTTTGGAATGGTCTACACTGTAAAAAAATAGAAGGTATAAAAAGGGTATATAAAGCCATTGGGTATATTACTGGCGATTCACCTTTCCATCGTTGTATAAAATGGGTTTTATTTCCTAACTTCTACTCAGCCTAAAGCCGGTATCATACGTAAGCCGTTATCGTCAACTTTTAATTCACAACTTAATTCTGGCAAGATAATGGACTATTTTACAATGGCAATCAATAACACTGCACTGAAGACATATTAGTATAGGAGACACACAAGTTTAGCTCGTGAAGGTCGTGTTACACAAGCGACTTTTCCCTCAATTTTTACGGGTATTTGTTGTCTGAGAGCTTTACAATTTAAACTCCATAAAAAGTTAAAAAGCTCACATATTCTAACTTTGATCTACTTTCCGATTTCAATGCAAGAGACCTTAATAGTGCAAGAACAACTTGATAATCGAAAATTGCTAGAAAATGCTCTTAAGCTGCCAGACCAGTGTTGCCGAAAAAAGTTGATAGTAAACATTTTCGTGTGATACCGGTTTAATATCCCCCTAAGCCTACTTATCAACGTTTCTTTAGAATTGAGATTGGATACTGTGTAATCTGAGCATAACTCCTTTAAGTAAATAACCACGAGGCCTAGGTTCTGGTTTCTAGCTGGCCCTATTGTGTGGTGTTTGCTTTGACATATTACCCTGTTCAATACAATGGGGTTATTTGCATCATGTTTTTCGCTAAATATATACGAGTTTAGATATCAAAACGAACAAATTATCTTAATTCACCGTTGGAGTACCAGAGTTCTTGCTAAACTGAATACATCGTTTGTTAATAACCTGACTAAAATATTGAGTGCAGAATAGTAGACTGATAGGGTTAATTAATTCTGTGTTGTTTTTTATGACACATGAACAGATTTACTACCGGGTAATGGAAATACAGTACTGTACATATACATACATAACGGGTGTATTATAATTAGTGTTCATTCTTCTATCCCTTGCTAATGATTCTCCTGAAATAGGAGACAGGTCAATATTTTACGAGACCTTCATTATTCGATATTGACTGAATTGATTAACCCTTTCAAGATACGATGACGCCTTCCTTTTCTGATTTCTGGCTATTATTAGATGATTAATTCAGGTGAGGAGGGGTATATGGAAATATGATGGATAATTGAGAGAGTTTTTGCGACTTTAATTATCACCGATCCTTCTTAACCTGTATAAAATCTTCTTAGTATGGCCAGAATATACTGTCACAATGCGTCATAATCCTCAATGGGTTAATGATTACAACTTACAGCAAAGTATTATAGCTCCTACATTCCATTTTGGTTAACATTAGACGATTGTATTTTGATTAGGAAAATCATTGCATAGTTAGAAGTATCTTACCTAGAATATCTCATGTAGTACAAATAAATAATGATTGTAATAATGTTCTCGGGAAAACCCTCCTAAATGTAGTCATGCTTAACAATACAGCACAACTTAGCGTATTGTAGAGCTTTAATAAATTAACTATTAAGTGTGGGAAAAGTAAATCTAGCATAGGCGAAGGGACTTGTGAGCAAAACGTATCACAAACAAAATCACCCCCTCCACACACACACACACACACACACACACACACACACACACACACACACACACACACACACATCCAACTGTCCATGTTAGCAGAACGAGACAGGCAGTTTAGGCTTGACGTGGGGAGCTGGGGGTAGAGTGGGATTAGCTCCATCACATTAATTTACGCCAAACTATTTCGGTATGTTGGGTCTGGTAGCATCTGAATATATATTTCATAGGAATGTTGTTACCTTATAAAAAGTATATCATAATTTTAGCTGCCGATACTAAACAGTCCTGAAGCCCCCTCCAAAACTATACATAGGGAGAATAAGTACATACATATAATAAGTAAATATGTAAAACAAGTACATAATTAAAATAAGTAAATACGTCATCTATGAAACTAAGTAAAGTAAGTATAAGTAAAAAGTTGCCGATTTAGAGTTGACGGACAAAATACATGTGTAGCTCCATATTTAGCTATTCTACTCTTTCACTCTCTTTCCCCTCAAACTGTCCCCGTTGTAAGGACAAAGGAGGCACTAGGCATGGAGAGGACTGGGGCTAGGGTGACAGGTGAAGGGGGACCTACAGTTTTACACAGACAATTTTTCCAGCATTTCTTATCCGGCAACTTTTTTTCGGCATCTTGTTATCCGCCTCTTTTTTTTCCGGTATTTTTTCCCGGCATATTTTTTTCCGGCATTTTTTTTCGGGCATATTTTTCCTGCATGTTTTCCGGCATCCTTTTTTCGGCATAATTTTTCCAGACATTTATATTCCGGCATATTTTATCGGCATTTTTACTCCGACATCATTATTTTGGCATCTTTTTTCACGGCATCTTATTTTCTCAGGATATTTTTTCCTGGCATCTTTTTTCCAGCATCGTTTATCCAACATATTTCTTCCTGCATATTTTTTCCTGCTTCTTGTTTTTAGGCATGTTTTTCGATCTTCTTTGGTTTGGAAGTTTCTGAATTCGAGCTTTGCAATAATCCAACCAGCTATGACAATTTAACACCAATAATAGTAAACAAATTATGTAAAACAAATATAATTAAGTAATATATGCATAATAAAGTAAAGTCAAATATGGGACCCAAAGTCGGGCAAAAATGAAAATGCATTTTAACACCACGTACACACAATAAGTAAGAAATACAACATAGAGTAAAGAAAATAAGTCACCTAAAACCAAGCACAAATAATATAGACATCTAACACCAAAAAAGTAAAATGTAATAACTAAAAAGAATATTTAGAATGTAACAAACAGAAAATAGAAGCCACCCAAGCCGACCATAAATATAATACCAATCGTAACTCGCCGGAAAGAAGCCCCCCCCCCCCCCCCCCGCCCCCACGTAAGTTGACGCAGGCGGGTTGGCGGCGGGGAGGTGGGGGAAAGGAATGGAAAAAGGATACTTGGAGGTGGTCACGGTTTGAGTCGTCACGGAGCTAATTACGTATGGGGTGTTATTGTAGCTGCTTTGGGAGGTCTGGTACTGATGTGACAAGTTCTTAAGGGGAGTAATATTTAGTTCTTAATTTTATTATTAATTTCGATAGGAGAATATCTACACCTAATGGCAGGAAGCGTCTTAAAAACAGACAAAGAAATGGAAGGGAAGGAAAACAAACTAATGGGGAACCGTCTTAAAATGTCAAAACTAATGGGGCTAAACATGAGGGGAAAGAATTTCAGAATAAAACATTCGCTTACTCATGTAAAATAGACAAGGTAATATTGGAAGTAAACGCACCATTTGGATAAATTAGGGCCATGTTTTGTGTGATACGCTACTCTTCATAACCCTATCAGGACATTGACTTAATTTTCATCATACAGTATAATTATTGTGTTTTCCATTAGTTGAAATGTCTTTATCTTATAATCTACTTCAAGGTTTCAAGGGGGGGAGGGGGGCGGGGTAAATACGATGACAATAAACCCTTAGGAAAAAAAAAAAAGCTCCTTCTTGAGCTGCATAAAATCATATAATTTCAGCCAGATTTTAAGATAAACTGGCATGATCGCACGGAAAGAGTTAAAGCCATAGAGAACAACCATTAGATCGTAAATAGCTCAGCTTTACTGCACATTCATAAGTTCTGTATTAAAAATGAATAACAATGGTAAAATAGATGGCAGATATAAATTACTTGTTTAATTGAGCTATAACTTACATACATAGACAAACAAAAATATCCCAAAAATATGAAACATTCCATAGCAACATTGAAAGCTAGCCATAAGTCTCAAGTATGGACTATGTACATGGATAAATAGAAAGCGACTTAGAGAGAGAGAGAGAGAGAGAGATAGAGAGAAAGAGATAATTGATTAAAGTTGAGATTGGTGAATAAAGGGCTAATGCAAGAAGAGAGAGAGAGAGAGAGAGAGAGAGAGAGATCATAGTTAATATGGGAAATATTAAAGCTTAATTGTATTTATCTCTTATTCATGATAATTTATATATATATTTTGTTCCAAGCACATTCTAACTCTATCAATACTAGAATCGCTCTGTGTGTGTATGTGTGTGTGTGAGAGAGAGAGAGAGAGAGAGAGAGAGCAAGAGAGCAACCAAGAGAGCAACCAAGAGAGAGCAAGAGAGCAACCAAGAGAGAGCAAGCAAGAGAGAGAGCGAACCAGAGAGCCGGTGAACGAGAGCGAGCATTAATTAACGATAAAGGGGATTAGTTTAATGAGTGGGGGATGAGGGACACACTGAAATTTTAAATGGCTTGCCCTTTAACTTTATTTGGTCCGACGTTCTGTGAGTTATTATGGTATTTTGTTTATTTGCGAGGATTTTGTTTGTTTTTGCTATTTTAGAGCAATGTATTATAGTTTGTCCCCTAGGCTAACAAAAAAGCCTTCCCAGACTTCCTTCAAATTATATAATGCCCATCCGGACCCCATTTGATAATTATTTGATAGAAAAGTTACAGGCTCGCTCTCGCTCGCCCGGAATAAAAACGTCACCTGAATGGGATGAAGCTCCTAGGGTGTTATTCTTGACAAACTAATGGGGTGAAACATCAATCTCCAAACTAATGGAACGAAACGGGGGAGGTCCCAAAAGACCGGCCTCGGACCAAATACAAATTATACCGCAATGCATTTATTCATAACAAATGGATTATGGCCACAAAGCAGACAATGACGGAAAGACCCGGATTAACCCTTTCAATAACTTGGCATCGTTTTTTATATTTTTCCTACTACCGGTAGGCGATTTCAGTTAATTTTGAGATACGAATGGGGCAAATGGTCTTAAAATCACCAAACTAATGGGGAGAACTTCTTTAGTCAGTTTAGGAAAGGACTATGGTAGGATTATGACTTATTTTGACAGTTTAATACTAGACGATTATATTTCATTTTGCACAGGAGGGATCTGAGTGAGTCAAAAAGATAGTCGAGATCGACTTTACCCCTTTTATTGCTAGAGGTCTTCCATAAGATGTATAAATTCGTCAAATAATTGCCCGAAAAAAACTGCTAAAATGCGTCATGATGTTCAAAGGGTTAACTGAGATAGATATTTCTCCTTCGATCCCTACTGGGCCTTCTAATGCTGAGAAAAATCGTCTATTGTTATCCAGAATACAGTGCGATAAAGTGTCATAATTGAAAGGAATTTTCATAATTCAAAGTAAAAATTTCAACAGCTGTAATAAAAATATATAATAATGAACTGAAATTTTGCAGCAGAAGGCACATAAAAGCACTATATAGGTTACAAGATGTCCGTGAATGAATAATCCTGATGAAAGTGCAAAGTATAAAGGAGGTATCACACGACCTCTTTTTCCGTCAATTTTTACGAGCAATTGTAGTCTGGCATCTTTAAACAAAATAGGTTATATCAGAATTCATCCACCTAACGTAATCTACCTTCAGTTTAGTTTTCGATGCCAATGTGAAAGAGTCTAAAAAAAAAATACGAAGACAAAGTTACTCATCGAAAATTGCCGGAAAAATCACTCGTGTGACACTTGTTGGATATTATCAGTCATGGTTGATTAAAAATATAGCATTACTTTTCTGTCGTTACTGGTTCGCCATATATATTGTACTAATAAAATTCGCCAACGATATCAAAATAATTAAAAATGTAAATCCAATACTACTCCCCCCCCCTCTCTCTCTCTCTCTCTCTCTCTCTCTCTCTCTTACACACACACAATGCGGGTGGGCTAAACATCCAAATATTATTGAATCTTTTAGGCAACCGGGATGTAGTGCAGACTAATATTATGGAACTAATAACAAATGTATCCTGTCGCCAGCATACGGGAGGTTATAATATTTCCCGCATAACAAAACTGGTTCCAATAACCAGTCGATATTGTTGCTGTTGGCCCGGAGATTATCGAGTACAGTATGGAGATTAGGCTATTATTTTATTATTATTATATTATTATTATTTATATTATTATATTATTTTGTTTGATCTAAGAAGGGAGAATAAAGTCACAAACTAAACCATACCGCTTTCGCTCTATATTACTGATTGAACTCGCCCTTGATAAAGAAAAGAAAACAGAAAAGCAAGTCTCGTTTTAGCTGAATACCAATTTTTGATCGCCAGATACTTTGTCCGATACTTCACTTATTTGGCCGACTGTACATAGTGTCATTAGCCTTTCTATACACTCACATAAGTTCATACCCATAATTAGATACAAGCAGATACAAGGATAGATACAAGCAGCCACGTAAGGATCAATAGATATGTTGTAGCTTGTTTTTCATTGTTCTCCTTTGTTTAGTTTAACTCTCTCAGTGTCATAGAGTACACATGGAGTACTCCATTCCTGCTTTTCATTCCCACTCCCCTTTCTTCGCTGTTTCCCTAAAGTTTAACGGTTGTGAAGGCCACATGACTCTATAAACCTTACCACCATCCCTCATAAATGACTGACCACCTACAACACTTCCTTATTCTTGCTGATCCTCCCTTTCCGAACATAAACCTGCTTCATTCATATTTACTTCCTTGGTCATCTTCCTGCCTTCACTTCCTTCCTTCCTTCAGGAATTGTGGTGGCAAAACACGTGTTTTCCGCCTTTCTCATCATTTTTTCTTTTCTTATTCTTCTCTTTTTGTAGAATCAACTTTTTTTCGCCTTCTTCCTTTATAATATTTTGTTCTTCTTTTATCATCACCTTTTTCGTATGCTTCTCCTTCTTCTTATTATTTTCGAATTCTTCTCCATTATCTTTGTTTCTTATTCTCCTTCTTTATCATATTTTTTCTCCTATTCATATCCATTATCATCCTATTGTCTTTTCCTTCTCCTTTTCTTACTTGTATTTTTGTTTGCTCTGTTCTCTTATTCTTCATTTTCTTTTTCATCTCTCTTCTATCTATTCTATCCCTCTTCTTGCTGTATTCTGTTTTCTTATTCATCGTTTTCTTGTTCTCCTCTTGCTACGCTATCCTAACCCTGTTTTTACTCCTTGTTAATAATCCTCTCTAGCTGCTCTTTAACTAACCCTTCTCCATTTTGTTTTGTTCCTTCGCTTTTGTGTTCCTCCTTCCTCCCTTTATCCTCCTCTTCTCTCTTCCTACCTTCCTCCTTCCGCTTCTCTTCTTCTTCCTCCTACTCCTTCCCTCTTTTTATCTTCCTCTTCCTCCTCCTCCGCCTCCTCCTCCTCCTCCTCCTCCTCCTCCTCCTCCTCCTCCTCCTCCTCCTCCTCCTCCTCCTCCTCCTCCTCCCCTTGTGGCTCCCAGGATAATCTTCTTCAATTTCCTCCTGTGTTGTGTCTAATTGCTAACCACGCACACAGACGCACACACACGCACACGGGCACGCACACACACGCACAAGGACTGCAAGCGCACTCACAAATACTGGAATTTGGACGCACGGTGTTATTATGAAAACACACACACACACACACACACACACACACATACACAGACATACCAACATAATCGGGCTTATTCATATGCACGATTTCTTATACAAATTTGGACGCAAGGATTCGTTAGTAGTGCCAATTCGCGCGTGTTCACACATAAACAACACACACATACACATAAGTACAGTACACACATACACATAAGTACAGTACACACTCACACACCACATATTCGAATGAATCAATGAAAAGCAACATGTGCGCTTAAAGAATAATAAACTATATACGATACTCTACATTGATTTACTTGCCTCCCCCCTCTCTCTCTCCCCCCCCCCCCGCCCCCACACACACACACGTACACCCATGGAATTATGTATGCAAACCAACATGCATTTAAGTAATCATACGCCCATGTATTGTGCGTAAATATACCTACTTTAGTACACGCACATGCAATAACACATACACACTCATTCAATCACATACACTACCTACAGATTCAAGCCCATACTGTAAAACACACATACACATATCTAAAAACATACAGAAACACACACATACAAAAACACACATACACATTTGAACACATATAAAACTCACGCATTCAAACACATAAAAAATACATACACAATCAAACACAAAACATACCCACATATTCAAACACATATTATACACAACACATGCAAACACACAATATATAAACATTTAAACAACTTCGTATCCTCCTACACATTATACTTCCACATATACAGTACATACAAATATGCATATACATACACTTACACATCTACATATAAATAAACACATATAAACACATCTACATATAAATACACACATATAAACACATTATACACATATAATTAAAATGGAATACCAAGAAACCTGCTGTGCTTACTGCATGCTAAATGTATATGATCTTCATAATGAGGTATTTTAAGGCAATTAACGTAAATTACTTAATTAACCCCTGTGTTGTGATCATGCAATTCTAATTAGTCAACTCTTTCCTTCACTTCAATATCATAAACAATCCATTATATTTATGTGGCTAAGTACATTTACAGTTTTTACCAATAATTAAAAATGAATGTATCGATTCCAGTAGATCGTACGGTAGTATGTATAGCCTATATATATATATATTTTTTTTTTTTTTTTTTTTTTTTCTATATTCCAACTTACTTCCTCTCGGGCATAGGCTGAGAGCCTTAACATTCACCGCTTTACAATGAACAGTGAAGCCCGTGAGGTCTTGTTCCAGTCTAGGGAGTGAGACATGTGAAGCACGTAGAGTACAACGAGCACCTGCCATCTTGCCTTCACATGAGGCACTGTGCTCACTCCTGGCCCGAAACGACCCCATCTCTGAAGCCACCTCGTTCCCGTGCTTCACTGTCTCACCCCCTACACTCGGACTCACACACTTACACACACACAACGCCACCTGTTGAGCAGATAACTCACCAGGCATTGCACCCCTATAGCATATTTTGAATATGGGAATATTCATACAGTGCTATTTAATCAGGGAACAATGAGGGTATTTTATTGACGTTTCGGTGGGCTTGTGGTAATGCACTGATACTAGGTACAGCACAAATTCCATCCCAATAATATCTTCCCATTGATACATCGGGATTTGAACCCGGGACCTTTGGATTACCAGGCCAGTGGCAAGACCACTCCACCACACCTCCCCTATATATATATATATATATATATATATATATATATATATAATCAAAAGTGTGCTCATTGCTTCTTACATACCCCCCCCCCCCCCCCCTCCCAAAAAAAAAAAAAAAAAAAAAAAAAACACACACACACACACACACATATAATGCATCCACGTACCAGGGTCAAGACTAGACACGTACACACATAACACGTACACGAGGTCAAATGTCCACACAAACACAATGTGCCGGAACAGGAAAATGTAGCCCTCGTCACACACACACACACACACACACACACACAAGAACACATTTTGGCTCGAACATTCCTTCATTTTGGCCCTGTCAATCTTCCAACTCTGGGATAGGCACTCATCACAGGCAGTTTTGTCTTTTATCTCCCTTATCCACATAGAACAAACAAAACACACACGCACACAGGTACTATTACCACAACTTCCTTATTATCACCCATGTCTTATTTTATATTCAATCCATGATTTTACTTCTATTGATCAATGATGTGTTCACTAAACGTATATATGCCTTAGCTAATGAGAAACACTAATAAATACATATATTTAGCCCAGTACAATCATGAACACAAATAGCTACGTACCATGTGAATCAGTATCGAACCCAAACCAGACATTGCAGTGGTTTGTTATATTCCAAAAGTTTCAGAACTTGTCTTAAATCATTGAAAAATGCATGACGACATGATATGAATATAAGGAACCTGTGCCAAATCTAAAACAAAGTCATTATTTAGATCCTCAAAAGCTATATAATTCATAAAAACACATATAGATTTTTGGAGAATTAGATCTATACTGAATATTTACAATTAATTTAATATAGGAAACCTGAAACGAGCAATATTATTTATCACTTAATTCCTCGAAGCAAGGAAGGGGATAAAGAAAGTAGTAGGGGATGAGGAAGGGAACTAGCGGAGGTGATGAAGGCGTCAGGGCTTAACCCATCATGCGGGTGTTGTATCTTTCTAAGAGTCTCTTTGCAGAGGAGATTTAAAGGTTCGAAGATGCAACTAGGATTAACCTTTCTGCTGCTCACGACTAAACATATACATTGAATATAACGATATGTACAGTCGGCCTAATAAGTGACGTCTCGGCTCCCATTATGTTTTGATCAATAATTGGTATCAGAAATATTTACACATGATTTCTTCGTTTTGAGTGAGATATAAGAACATAAGAACATATACAACCATGTTCCTACATTTACCCACCCTATTCAACATCTGACAGATATTAATACAGCACAGAGCGAGCCAAACGTAATGACAGCTGTAACACGACTTATTAGCGCCACCGTACCAATATCTCGGTTATATCACATTTAAGCATTTAATAATCGTAATGTTTACTTCCCCTTCAAGACATCCCCCTTTCATCTAATGTTTCGACCATTGCCATTATCTTTATTAATCTACTCTCTCTCTCTCTCTATATATATATATATATATATATATATACTGTATATTTACTGTATATATATATGTTTATGAATGCAATTACGTACCGGTATGTATATCCTTGTATATATCTATCTATTCACATATTCCCCCCTGCCCCCCCACCCCCCCCTGCCCCCTGTCGCCTTTAACCCCTTCCGGTCCAGATTATCTGTTTTTTGAGGGGCTAAATCCCCCCCAGCCCCTGTCCTACCCCCTCATTTCCTCCCACCTTTAACCCCTTCTTCCTCTCACTTGTCCACCTGTTTTATTTCCCGTTACTCTTACTCTTACTCTTACTTCTTGTCATCACCTGCTCCCTCATTTCTCCTTCTTATACTCCTCCTCCCCCCCTCTCTCTCTCTCTCTCTCTCTCTCTCTCTCTCTCTCTCTCTCTCTCTCTCTCTCTCTCTCTCTCTCTCTCTCTCTCTCCAATTCTTATTTTTTCACTCCTCCTCTACTTCATCCTCCTCCTTTGCCTTCCGTTTCTATGTGTGTTCAGTTCAGTTGCCCACAGTATTTACCAGACACTTGTTTGTACATTTTAGAGCACAACTAAAAAATGAAACATCCTGCATTCCTTTATAATCATCACCAGCCTTGAATTGTCCAACAGAACCGGTCTAGATGTGGCTGTAGATTACCTGGCAATACACCAGCAGACCGCCTTCTGTTATCTGTGTTTTTTTCCTAGGTAATCCCAGGTAATCGTCCTTCTGTGATTTTGTTTTCCTAGGTAGCCTAATCCCAGGTAATAGTCCTGTGATCGACCGAATAGTGATCAGGGGATGTGGACGGGGTGAGTACTTTGTTATCATCCGCCTTTATGTTTCCTTCGCTACATATTTGGAAGTCTGACAGTTATAGACAGATGAAGTACAACGATAGTCATATGCAATTGTATGAAGTATAAGCAGTTTTTGTTTATTTATTTATTTGATTGTTCATTTACATATTGACTTATTTATTAGATTATTTACAGTATGTTGCTAAATATTTGTTTTTAAGTCGGAAATTCGAAATCCATAATATATACAATAGGAAACTGTGTGTGTGAGTGTGTGTGTATGTGTGTGTGTGTGTATGTGCTGAGTGTGTGTGTATGTGTGTGTATGTGTGAGTGTGTTTACGCTTTGCAGTACTCTATCATCATTTACCTGTTTTTAGTTTTTGTTTCATATACATTTGTTTTTTACGTGTTGGTAAGTTGGACTGTTGGAGTACAATGGCCAGAAAGATAATAATAGGGTAGTAACAGTGTGATTAATGTTTTTGTTTGGCTTGGCTTTGCAGTACTTTATCATCATCTTCTTAGTTGTTTTTGTTTTCTACATTTTTTAAGGTTGAAGTCTAAAGGTGGTGTCACACGAGCGTATTTTCCGGCAATTTTCGATGGGCAAGTTTGATTGTGTACTATTTTGAAGCTCTTATGCATTGGAATGAGAAACTAGATCGAAGGTAGAGTATTTTAGGTAGTTAAATTCTTATGGCACTTACATTATAAGGCTGTCCGACAACAATTGACCGTAAACATTTACGAAAAAATCGCTCGTGTGACACCGCCTTTAGACTGGTAAAGTACAATTTGAAGTAAAACAAGAGTAATAATATGCAAATGTATGAATAAATTTATTTTGTTTTTGCTATACTTTGCAGTACCTAATCAATATTATAGTTTTAGTTTCTTCTCAGCTGTATTAAAGACAGATAATTTACGGATGAAATACAGCGATGATTAAAATGGCAGTAAGGATATGTAATTGTGTGATTTGTGATATACTGTGTTATATGTTGTGTTTTACGAACGTATTGGATGTAGGTTTGTTATCTTAGACTTGTGGACTTGTGGACTTGTGGACAAACAGGCTTGTAAACGAAATAACCGAACCTATATTTTGCCTTGTCTAAATAACTAAATATTTGTTTTGTTCTAACCTACTTCTCTGCATTCTTCCATCTTCACTATTTCTCCAATTCCCCATTCTTTTTGTTTTTCTACCACCTTCTATAATTCATCATGTTCCATAATTCCTTCTAATTTTTCTTCCTCCCGTTTATCGTTGTATCTTCTTAATTCCTTCCTTCTTATTTGTTTTCATATTTTTCCCAATCCCTTTTCCGACCTTCACATTTAAGTTCCGTCACATCACACAATCCAGGTTTTCTCTTAAATTTCTATTGTTGCACTTTTTTCCCAGAACCACTTCCTCCTATTACGGGCTGGAAGATAATTCACAATTATTACATTCTCACTCGTACCTCAGAATTTCTCTTGCCAATGTTCTATATAGGTTTTGCACTGGGTATATTTGGTGTTTGCATATACAGGTATTCTTCAATAGTAGGTGTATCTCAAAATGTATCTCTCTTGGTTTTCTATTTCCATTCCCATTCAATGGCTTTCCGAACTAAAATGTAATATGTTTTATTGCAAGACCTCTATTGTAATTCTATTTTAATATATCATGCATTGTCAATAATAATAATAATAATAATAATAATAATAATAATAATAATTGTATCATCTTCATCATTACTGTTTATATATACTGTATATACAGTATATGTATATATATTTTTTTGTTCTATGTGAATGAGGGAGACAAAAGGCATAACTGCCTTCAGCGAGTGCCTCCCCCAGATTTCAAAGAGTGACAGGGCTGAAATCAAGGGACGTTCGAGCTAAAATGCCTGGACACACGGAGTTTGAAGCAATTTAAGTCATAGGAAGAGGGGAAGACTGATTCTGGGAGAGTTCCAGAGCTCAGCAGTTGAATAGAAGAAAGTCTGAGAATAGCGTTTCACTCTTGGGTTGGAGAGTTGCACAGAGTAGGGGTGGGATTGTGTTGCAAGGCGGGTACTACATACCCTACGTAGAGGAGGTGGTATACACTGGGAAAGCTCCGAGGAACACTGATTATTGTAGTAGTGATAGAATAGTGAGAGAGATGCAACATTGCGGCGAAGAGAGAGAGATTGCAGAAAATTGGTGAGTGGACGGGAGTTAATGATACGAAAAGCTTTCCTTTCTACTTTATCTAGGAGTGCGGTGTGAGAGGATCCTCCCCACACATGTGAACAATACTCCATACAAGGACGGACTGTGCCCCTGTACAGAGCAAGTAGCTGAGCAGGGGTAAAGAACCCCTTGAGGCGGTTGAGCACACCCAGCTACTGGGAGGCTGCCTTAGCGAGACTGGTAATATGGACTTTCCAAGTGAGAGCAGAAGAAAAAGAGACACCTAGAACATTGAGGGAAGATGAAGGGTTGATTTTTGTATTGTTGAAGAATAAGGGATAGTCCTCTGGAGGTTCCTGACAGGTAGTAAGGTGGTTAAATTGAGTTTTGGAAGCATTATAATTATGTAACAAGGTTTTCTCTACCCAAATTGGAAATAGTAGCTAGATCAGAAGATAAGCATTTTATGGCTTTATTACGTTTACTTTTGAGGGACTGCTGGCTGGGGTGTTCTGGAAAACTAATTGAGTGGTGTAAAGTAGAGTCGTCTGCATATGAATGGATGGGACTAGATGTACAGTTGAGAAGATAATTTATGAAAATTAGAAAGAGAATAGGAGATAGGACAGAACCCTGAGGAACACCGGAATTGATAGGATGAGGAATTGAGCGATAGCCGTCCACAACCGCAGCTATGGAACGGCCGGAAAAGAAATTAGAGACAAAGGAACAGATGGAGGGACAGAAACCGAAGGAGCGCAGTTTAGAAATTAAAGATTTGTGCCAGACTCTATCAAAGGCCTTCGATATGTCTAGTGCAACAGAAAAAGTCTCACCGAAGTCCCGAAAGTTGGGTGACCAAGAGTTAGTAAGATATGAGAGAAGATCACCAGTAGAACGACCCTTAAGGATGCCATACTGGCGATCTGAGAGCAGATTATGAGAAGAGAAATGCTTAAGAATTTTGGAAGCAAGAATAGTTTAAAAAAATTAGAGTTACAAGAGATGAGAGCAATTGGACGATAGTTGGAGGGTTGAGAGCGGTCACCCTTCTTTGGGACAGGTTGAAGGAGAGCAAACTTCCAGCAAGAAGGAAAGACGTTAGAGGAGAGACAGAGACGAAAGAGTTTGCCTAGGCAGGGGGTCAGCACGGAAGCACAGTTTTTAAGTACAACAGGAGCAACACCGTCCGGACTGTACGCCTTCTTAGTATTAAGCCCAGAGAGGGTAGAAAGTACATCTTTAGAAGAGATTAGAATAATAGGCATAAGTAGGAGAGAGGGGGGAGGAGAGGGAGGAATAGCACCGGAATCATCCAAGGTAGAGTTTCTGGCAAAAGTTTGAGCAAAGAGTTCAGCTTTGTCAGAGGAAGAAGTGATGCTTGTGCCATCAGAGTGGAAAAGGGGAGGGAATGACAAGAAAGAAAAGTTGTTGGAGAGGTTTTTGGCTAGATGCCAGAAAGCTTGGGAAGAGCTAGAGTTGGATAGTTCAGTGCAGTTATTATTGATGAAAGAGTGCTTTGCAAGTAGAAGAACAGATTTGGCTTGATTCTGGGCAGAAACATAGGAAGAATGAGCTTCTTGAGTTTTAAGGCGTCGGTACCGTTTGAATGCTTCCTCCTTGTTGAGGACAGCAGTAGAACAAGCGTGAGTAAACCAAGATTTTTTTGCATTAGACTGAGAGAAAGAAAATGGAATGTACGCTTTCATGCCCGAGAGGATTACCTCGGTAATGCGTTCAGCACTCTCCAAGGGTCCTCGGCCACGGAATCAGAAGTCATTCCATGGGAAATCAAAGAAGTACTGCCGGAGAGCCTCCCAGTCGGCAGCGCCAAAGTGCCACAAGCGCCGCCGGCTGGGAGGATCGGATGGCCGTACTGAAGAGATAGGACAGGTGACGGAGATAAGTTTATGGTCGGAGGAGCCCAAAGGAGAGAAAAGATTGACAGTATAAGAAGAAGGGTTAGAAGTCAGAAATAAGTCGAGAATGTTGGGCCGATCTCCGAAGCGATCCGGGATACGGGTGGGTTGCTGGACCAGCTGCTCTAGGTCATTTATGATAGAAAAGACGTAGGCTTGTTCACCAGGTGGATCAGTAGAGTGAGAGGAGAGCCATTGGCGGTGGTGAACGTTGAAATCTCCTAAGATGGAGATTTCAGAGAAGGGAGAGATAGATAGAATGTGTTCCACTTTAGAGTTTAGATAGTCAAAGAATTTGGGAAAGTCGGTAGAGTTAGGGGAAAGATAGACAGCACAGAAATGTTTAGTATGAGAATGACAGGATAGTTTGAGCCATAAAGTTGAGAATTCAGAGGAGTCGAAATCGGGAACACGAGAGCAAGTGAGTTTGTTGTGCGCGTATGTACAACATCCGCCATTGGCTTTGAAACTAGGATAGAGAAAGTAGGAGGATACAGAGAAGGGGCTGCTGGCAGTTGCTTCAGACACCTGAGTTTCGGTGAGAAAAAGAAGATCATATATATATATATATATATATATATATATATATATATATATAATTATACAGTATATATATGTATTAGTGGCTCACGTGTATTTGTGATATATACTCAATATATATATATATATATATATAGTTAGTTAGTTAGTTAGTTAGTTAAAATTGGACTCCAGAGGCTATCAACCCTAATGGATTATTAAGCCAGCACACTGAAAGTCAAGAATAGCGTCAGAACTGGAGCCTCTCTGCGAGAACTACAGTCCCTTCCGTATTTACAGTATAATAAATGTAGTAGTCGTATATGATTATTGGTACTGTACATACTGTATATAGGACGCAGTGGGTCGTGTGCGTGTGAATGTCCATATCGAATGAGATCGAATATTATTATGAACTATAATTAATTAGAGCATCTATACGGCATGTCACCCAATATACGTAAATGACACATCAATTTAACTAATGATTCGGTACTTTCAATGATAGATTCAACATGATGTTTTCGATATCATAATTAATGAAAAACAATGAGAACCATCATTTTGTTAATTGAAAGGGTGCAATATATCACATTAATGGCAGATGCTTCCATAGATTGTAATTACTGCAGTATTATACATACTTTAAGTGTGAATAATACAAAGTAAGTGTTAGCACTCTGTAGTGGCAAGAACGTTTAAAGTTTTTTTTCCGATACATACAGTAATTGTTTGGTTAAATCAGCTTTGAACTTTTAGCATTAGTTTGATGTAGCTGAATTCAATAACCATTATATTTAGCTTGTTTGGTTAGATCAACATTGAACTTTAGCCATCAGTTTGATTTGTTCGGGTAGGTCAACATTGAACTTTTGCCATCACTTTGATTTAGTTAAATTCAATAACCAATGTGATTGATTTGAGACACATTCTAGTCCTTTCGTCATGATTCTAAAATGATTCTGAGTCAAGGTTTCTTCCGATTAACCTGACTCCCGAACTTTCCAACTATAAAACTTTATTCGTCATCCAATTTCGACGAGACAACTTTTATGTTATATTGTTAGAAATACGCGGAAAACAGTGGTGCGCTGTCGATCTCAAAATTCATGTTCTATCTACATCATTGAATATTTGGATATTTCGCGAGTAAAAATAATAATAATTTCTTTAGAGACATTTCTTTAGAGATATGGGGAGGAACCGGCATTTGGCCGGGAAATTTGTCTATCGAAAATGTTTACACATTAATATCGAAGGGGGCTGTTGGGGGTATTTTTTACAGCTTGACGGGGTCTACAAATGAAACTAAAAATATCTCATTAAGTGCCGTTTGCCACTCAGGTTATGTATGTATATAATTTTGTTTTTTTCCCTAACCCAGTCCCCCATAACCTACTTAGGAAACCTGAAGGTGGAAGTAATGAAGATGAAGGAAGCCGTGGAAAATATAGGAAAAGACTTGGCCAGGACGGGTGGGCGTAGTAAAGTGTGGCTGCTAGGGTGAAGTGGAGAGAGAGAGAGAGAGAGAGAGAGAGAGAGAGAGAGAGAGAGAGAGAGAGAGAGAGAGAGAGAGAGAGAGAGAGAGAGAGAGAGAGAGAGAGAGAGAGAGAGAGAGAGAGAGAGAGAGAGAGAGAGAGAGAGAGAGTATAGCTGTAAATGATAAATACATGGATGATTGTCAATAATTCATCTAACTGGCAAATTTTCGTTTGGAACGATTTCAAGACTAATTATATTATTCATGTGACTAACTTAAAATAGACTGGACTAATACTTGACCTTTGGTCTTGTCACGGCCGTGGTATGGTCGGTAGCACGTCTGGCTGCTGATCGAAGTGTCGGCAGTTCGATCCCAGGCCGTGTCATTGATAGATGTCAAGAGTTTGGACGCTCAGGTCTAGCGATTCGTGGCAAATGTTCATTAAATTCCCTGTAAGAAGGCACGCCCTAGCCCTGTTAATCAAGGGAATGCACTACGTTAAAAACTTTATCATGCTTCCTATAACATTTATAAAATCGTCTTATGATAACCAGAATAAACTGTCAAAATGCATCATAATGTTCAGAGGGTTAAATTAACCCCTGAATTACGTATACAGTGCTGAATATTGTTTAAATGAGAAGATGCAATTCAATCCGGGGTAGCTTTAAAAACGTCTAGCTAGCCTTTGTGTACCGTCTTCTGCATTCAGGGTACAGTATGCGTGGTACGTAGACATAGCGCTACAATTACTTGATACATATTTGGACTGTTATTGGTGTGTGTGTGTATGTGTGTGTCGAGGGGGGAGGGTAGCCTGTGTGTGTGTGTGTTTGTGTGTGTATTTCTTTGTGAGTGTATGCGTGTGTGTCTAAGCAATACATCGAACCTAAAATGATACCGTTTGTCGTAGTATATAAGGAGTGGGTACTGCGGTCTGCATTCAGTGTGTAGTGTATGCATGGTGGGGGAGGTTGTCGTTGCGTGTCTCCCACTACTTGGCGTGTCTGGCTGTTCTTATTGTTTGCATGTCTGAGTAAGCGTAACAGGATATTCATGAGTAAGTGAGGGTTTGTGTATTTTGCTGTGCGTGTGTGTGAGAGAGAGAGAGAGAGAGAGAGAGAGAGAGAGGAAAATGCATCTGGTTTGTATGACGAATTCGACATTACCATAAACATACAGTGTGTGCGTGTGTGTGTAATGTGTAATCTGAATTTGTGAAAAGTTTAGATTTGTCCCAGTATGTAAGATTTTATATATATATATATATATATATATATATATATATATATACTGTATATATATATATATATATATACTGTATACACCCTTGTTCTGTAAATCATGGCACATCCCAACTTATTATTTTATATCCTCTCCAGAATCGAAGAAACAATTTTCGTGAGCACAGCAAGTAAATTACTTTACGTTCTTTCCAAGTAATGTAGAGAATATGTTTTTATTGCCAACAGAAAACACATGCATACGACTAGACCTGCTCTACATGGTTGTGTTATTGTGTTTTCATCTTATCTATTTAATCATCCTGGTTAAAGTTATTTTCAATTAATCATATTTTTTCCATTTCCTTATAATTATAAAAATATTAATAAATAATCATAATAATAATAATAATAATAATAAAAATAATAATTGTTAGTTTACTATTATTATTTTCATTATATTATAATTATTATGTTTGTTATTAAAAGCATAAGAGAGAAGGTACGGTTGTATGTGTTACTAATTACGCCAGTTCTGTGTGTGCGTGGGTGAGTAAGTACACATCCAGGAGCTGTGTGTGTGGAGAAAGAGAGAGAGAGAGAGAGAGAGAGCATATGACTATGTATATGAGTTGCCTGACGAATTGCATTTTGTACGGTAAATGCATGTAGTGTTACTCAGTTACTTGTTCGTCAAGGGGAATCCACGCAATGCGAGCTAAGCTCATTATTATCGCGCCTCCTTAACTGGGAATGTATTGCGTGAAATGCATGTTAAGTGTTTTATGTACTGTTGGAATGGCTTTGGATTTGTGTGTAGTCTGTATTTAGCCAATTGGCGACATCGGAAACAAAGGCTTAGGGTGGATCTGTATGGTACCATTCTCACTATAGACGGTACCGTCTCGCCCGAAGGCTTAGGTAGCCATCAGCTTAGGTGAACCATATGATACCCATCTCGCCTTGTACCATTTTTGCCAACCCCAGATGGGACGTCACAACGTCGTCCACTTATTCCAGGTACCTATTTACAGCTAGGTGAACTGAGGCTAACACATGAAAGGAGACAAGCCCAATTTGTCTCCGCCCGGCCGGGGATTGAACCCCCGACCCCTCGTGTGTGAGACGAGAGCTCTACCTACTAGGCTACTGGCTGTGTGTGTGTACTTACTCTAGTTGTATTCTCTAGTTGTATTGCGGGAGTGAGCATGCTCGTTATTTCCCGCCTCCTATATGTGTAGGTGTTATATGTATCGTTGGAATGGCTGTGGATGTGTGTGTAGTCTGTATTTTTAGCCAATTGGCGACATCGGAAACGAAGGCTTAGGGTGGATCTGTATGGTACCCTCGCAATATAGACGGTACCGTCTCGCCCGAAGGCTTAGGTAGCCATCAGCTTAGGTGAACCATATGATACCCATCTCGCCTTGTACCATTTTTGCCAACCCCAGATGGGACGTCACAACGTCGTCCACTTATTCCAGGTACCTATTTACAGCTAGGTGAACTGAGGCTAACACATGAAAGGAGACAAGCCCAATTTGTCTCCGCCCGGCCGGGGATTGAACCCCCGACCCCTCGTGTGTGAGACGAGAGCTCTACCTACTAGGCTACGGGCTGTGTGTGTGTGTGTGTGTGTGTGTGTGTGTGTGTGTGTGGGTATCTGCTGTAAGAAGGAATATTTCTTGTAAGTGTGAATACATAATTCATAGTTGTATGTGCATGCTTTGTGTGTAAGTGTAAATATGAGTGCATTGAGTGCGTGTGCGTTGCGTTTGTGTGTGTTTGCGTTGCTTGTGCGTGTGTATGTACGTGTGTTACATATGTGCGTTGTGCGTGCGTGCATTGGATGTGCGAGTGCGTGTGTTGCGTGAGTTGCGAGTGCGTGGACCTGTGATTGAGGAAGAGGCCAACCTTAACCCGGACCGGTCGTTATACAAGGTTTTTCTTTTTCTTTTCGTTGTTTTGTTTTTTTTCATTTTTTTGTTTCGCTGTCCAAATGTTATCTACTTCTCTTCGGTCGTTCGCTTGGTAATCTGCCTGTCTGTCTTTCCCTTTAGCTATTTATTTGTCTATTTGTCTTTATCTATTTGTTTGTCTATCTGTCTTTGTCTATGAAACTATCTATAATTATATGTCTGTCTTTCCATCTGTGTGTTTATATATCTATCCGTCTATTTCTTCTCTTCCTCTCTTCATGTACTCATCTATCAGTTATAATCAAGATCTGTCTAAATCTCGCTATATGTAATACCTCTCTCTCTCTCTCTCTCTCTCTCTCTCTCTCTCTCTCTCTCTCTCTCACTCTCCTTCTCTCCTTCTCTCTCTCTCTCTCTCTCTCTCTCTCTCTCTCTCTCTCTCTCTCTCTCTCTCTCTCTCTCTCTTATTTGAACATTACAGGATAAAGTATGATAGTCAAAGTGAAAAATAACTATGATAGAGGATCACTGTCTTTAAATTCTCCTCTCTCTCTCTCTCTCTCTCTCTCTCTCTCTCTCTCTCTCATACTATATATATATATATATATATATATATACAATATATATCTATCTATCTATATGCTCAGGCCCAATCCCCATTTTGGGGGTAGCCGACTCAAGACAGCACGAACAGGGAAAACACAAAAACAACATAAAACAACAAATAAACACAGATACAAAGCACAAACTCACACACATCCAAGTCACCCAGGAGAAGACCCAGAGACCAGGGTCACCAAGGTCGCTCCAGCACTCCCCCGGCCCCCGACCACCCGGAGAGGTTCCGATCTCGGCAGGCAGACATGCAGCGGAGCCAAAGCCACAAGCCCTCCCACCACACTTCCAGGCGCACCCTTCATATTAATCGTCTCCCCGGGCCAGGCGCCTGATGGACTATTATCTAGTCCAACTTGCGCCCGACCCCTTACTCCAAATGACCACGTGTTCACTCAAGTATTCACAAGCATTCTCCATTCACTCCTGTCCACCACCACTTCCCCTGCCTGATCTATAGTCATTCCTCTATCATCCAAAGCCTTTCTTACACAGTCTCTCCATCTATATATATATATATATATATATCGCATAAGCACTTATCATTACGGGAATACATTACAGGCATTTATTCGATATACTGACACACACACACACACGTACACACATCAACACGTTGATACACAGCACCTACACATACACACACACATCAACACATACGTAAACACACGCACATCAACACGTACATACACAACACACACACAAACACACATACACTCCGGTATACACAAAGACAAAAAGTAATAATATAAACTGACAGTCACTTCCGGTCCTGTTGCCTACGATTGTACATTACCGGGTACACACAAACACACACACATATACATACACACACACGCATGCATATACACACATAGATATACACATACAGATAGACACCCATATCACATGCATACACAAACACTCACACTACACACACACACTCACACACAAACACACACATAAATGCACACACATACAAATAATCACACATCCACACATACATACACAGGCACGCACATTAACACATTCACACATTTGGTGAATAATTTGACGAATCCACTTTCCATCAGGCGTGTAATTTAAATATTGACGCTCTCTCTCTCTCTCTCTCTCTCTCTCTCTCTCTCTCTCTCTCTTATATATATATATATATATATATATATATATGCTCTACAACAGTGTTTTAGTTAGTTAGTTAAAATAGGACTTCAGAGGCTATCAACCCTTTTGGATCATAAAGCCAGCACACTGTAAGTCAAGAATAGCGTATGGAACCCCTTTTCGAGAACTCCAGCCCCTTGCGTATTTTAGCTGGTGGTTCTGGTAAATATCGATATGTACTGTATAGCTCAAACTTCCTTGTAACCATAAACTGCCAGCTGGTCAATTATCTTTCACAAATCAACACCTAGCTTCTTATCAACATGGGAATGGCAACACTCTTCGCTTGTTTATCCTCCTTTGTCTAGTGCTCTGTTTAACAATTGATGGTAATGTTCAGTTTAGGAAGGACCTCTATTAATAAAGTCGGGAAAACGATCCAATTCAATCCTTATACTTCCACAGCTCCTTCTTGAACTATATCAAGTTGCCTAATGATAGCTTGTATAATACTCAAGGGACTGGAGTTCTCGCAGAGAGGCTCCCGTCCGGACGTTTTTTGTTTACTTATAGTGTGCTGGCTTAATAATCCAATAGGGTTGATAGCCTCAGAAGTCCTATTTTAACTAACTGTATAATACAAAAGAATAGTGTGCTGAAAGGGTTATGAACACTTTGAATCTCCAAGGAGAACGGGTACAATCTAAATAACGTGATTATTTATTATTATAGTTGCTATTTTGTGTAGTGCCACGTAGGGTGGCTAAAAACAATCAAAATTAACTATAATACACCCACAGGTCCTTCCCAAACTATAACAAAATCACCACATTATTTAGTCAAGCCTCTATCGAAATCCGGAGATAGATCCACCCAACCTTCCTGCCGTTCCTGTTTATCCATACCACTCTCACTACTACCATTATCCTCTGTATTTTGTCTCTACCCAAATCCGGAGACAAACCCACCTAACCTTCATGCCGTTCCTGGGTTGTTGATTTACGAGGTGCAGTTGTCATTACACCCTTCTGTACCGGCGACGTCTTTTTAATTTGATTTCAGCTACATTTACACGATTTTCTGAAGCTTAAAAAGGATGTATGGAAGCTAAAAGGGTTAGCAGAGATAGTTTGTAGCCTTTTCATGGGTAGAGGTCCTTCCTAAGCTGATATGATCATCCAATAATTGACAGAATCAAATGAAATATCGTCACAGGTACTGAATGGGTTAAGGGCTGAATTTATTAATTAATATATTTGTTTCTAGTTTCCTCCCGAGACCTCCATGCAGCATTAAACAAATATTACCCCAAGACCTCCGTTTCAGATTAATTTGTGCATTTATTGGTAACAAAATACCCCGGCCTTAGGGCCGATTCTTCCTCATTTACATACATGATCTCTATCCCTCGCTAGGAACAAAAATTATCACCTAAATTGCACGAAAGGTGTTAACATTGGCAAACTAATAGGGCTAATTGCTTAAAAAAAACACACACACACACAAAAAAAAAAAAAAAAAAAATCATCCAAGCCTGCAGACAGATCCCACTAACCTTCCTACCGTTCCAGCGGCCACCGTCAATAGCGTCATGTGTTGTTGTTTTATGTGGTGTGGGTGGTGACTAGCTGGTAAGACAAGGACGCTGGTGGACTCTAGCTAGCCACAACAGTTAGCATACCGGCTGGATTACACCACATATATACACACCCTCTAACGTACACATCCTACTGTATACCCATATGTATTTTGATTGATTGAATTACATACCTACCTACACACACACACACATACAAAACTTCAACATATACTCTCTCTTCAACACTATCTCAACATACACATACACACATACAAACAAACCCATAGCACCATACATTTAAACACAACTCAAAGATACATGCAGTTCACAAACAAAATTAAGTTCATCAATATATTTTGGATACGCTCTACAGGTAACGCACAACCATACGTACACATTCATACATACACGCACATACATACACGAACCTACACACGTTAGTTCTTTAGACAGTTACTCTACCTTGAAATTGCACCCACCCACATAGCACACGGTCACACACTCCATGTACACACACATACACACTAACACTCACACACACACACACTCACGCACATGGCAAGTGGTGACACACTCGAGTACACACACACGTACACACTCACATACTGTATATGACAAGCGGTCACACACTCCAGTACACACACACACTCTCTCTCACAAACTCATACACACACCACGAGGTCTCAAACTCCAGTGCACACTCACGTACACACAAATACACTCAGGCACACAACACACGGTCACACTGGAGTACACACAGGACACGGTCACACACTGGAGTACACATGCCCAACATGCGGTAATACACACGAGTACACACGCACACAACATGTGGTTACACACTCGAGTACACACACACACACACACTCACGCACACAGTGCTCGATCGCACACTCGAGTACACATACCCACACACACTCATTCAAATCCAAACATAGATATACACCAATATAGACCAGTCTCTCCTTCATCCTGTGACTTACACTGCTTTAAACTTCGTTTGGCCATTCATTTTTGTTTACCTTAACGTACATTGAATTTGGCTCTCTGCCACTCTTTCAACTTTGGGGGAGACACTTGTTACAAGCAGCATTGCCTTTTGTCTTCTTCAATAAAGTAGATAAAATTACGTACATGCACTTACACATACTGTACATATGCTCACTTAGTATCGCTTTCACACACACGCACCTAGACAGACACAAACACACACGCACACATTATGTATACACACATTTCACTACACGTCTTCAAGACGTTGTGATTCAAAGATAATATAACAAAAAAAATATTAGACATTCGTGTGGCCTTGGCAGCTGTTCAAAGATAGTTTAAAACTAGAAATAACCCATGGACTTTAACCTAGGAAAGAAGGTATGGAATAAATCCAACTCGTATTCCCAAGTACACTACAAACCCCTGCATCTATTAGTAGCATCAGAATTTAAATGGGGAATTTATTGTGGAAAATAGTTTTAACCCATCTCAAAACACCGCTCAATTTTCTTTTCATTATTATTTGTTTTGTTTCATTGTTCAAATGCTGCTCTACCATAAGATATGGACCCAACTCCCATGTTTACCCCTTCAGCACGATTTCGTCTTTTGACCTCTGATTCTAGCTAAATTAGAAGATTGTCTGCAGTATAGGAAGGTCTTATGATATTCAGAGGATTTATCGAGATCGAATTTACCCCGTTGCGTCCCAGAGGTGGATAATAAGCTAAACAAAATCGTCTATTGGTGACCAGAATATGATGAAAATTACGTCATCGTGCTGAAGGGGTTAGCTAATATGAATGTACTCCCCATGGTGCACGGATTCCAATATATTCTGATTTAATTGTGTAATTTTGGGTAATTTTGTATTTAAATATTTGTTGTAGTATGTTTCGAGTATTTAAGATAGAAATCATCCATGGACTTTAGCCTAGGAAAGAATGTATGGGATAAGCCCAACTATTTTTCCCAAGTACATTACAAACCCTGCATCTGTTAGTAGCATCAGAATATATAGTCAGACTTCATTGTGGAACATCGTGTTTACCCATCTCAGGAAACTAATTCACTATTTCAGTTTTCAAATGCTCCTCTGCCATAAGATATGGATCCAAATTATATTTAGCTAACATGAATGAACTCTCCATGGCGTAAGGATTCCAAATATATGCTTGGTTTAATAGTGTGCATTATCAATTTGCCACTATCAAAATATTTGTCCAAACTGTCCATGGTCGGAATATTGTCTACTGAAATCTGTACACATTTATCCTGAAGGCTAGTCTTGGGGGTGTTTTACTAAGCTTGATGGAGGTGTAGGGAGGAAACTAAAAACGTAATCACACAGACACACACACACACACACACACACATAATACACACACACACACACACACACACACACACACACACACACACACACACACACACACACACACACACACACACACACACACACACACACAAACACACACACACACACACACACGCACACATAAATAAACAAAAACAAATCCCGTAATAATTACTCTGGTAAGAGACAATAGCCTCCAGACATTTTTACACTTTTCAATTGCAGACACAATTTTCTCCTTTTTTTTTCTCTCTTGATTACAACTATATTTGGAAATATGAAATAGCGGTACCTGCTCTTGAAAACTTAGCCATTCATTTAGATTATTTTTTACTATTATTAAAATATTTCAACTGCTAAATTTGTATTGTTTATTGAAATTTGTATACATTTAATTCCTAGCATTACTAAAATTGCTCACTGTATTTCAATATATTATAACCTTACCTGCCAATATGCTCATAATTAATTGTCTTTGCAGATAAATTAAAGCAGCTTCGGAAATGATATAACTATTCATAAATGTTTATTCAGTGTATATATTTTACGCCTGGCATACAAACTATGTTTTCTTGAATGGTAAATCTACTTCAACAAGTCTGTATTGTATGCTTGACCACTTCATTTTATATATATATATAGACTTTGTGTGGGAAGAACTATCAAACAATGTATTTTAGTTGCCCACGCATATATTATATTTATACAGTATACATATATATATAAGATATATATATATCTCTCTCTCTCTCTCTATATATATATATATATATATATATATATATATATATATATATATATATATTATATACAGGTATATATATATATATATATATATATATATATATATATATACAGGTATATATACTATATATATATATATATATATATATACTGTATATATATATATATATATATATATATATACAGTATATATTATCTCCTTTGTGTAAAATTGTTTTTTCATTGTTCTTTAGACCTCCATTAAGGCCTGATTCAAACAATCACTGTTTCTGGCAATTGCTTACAGGCAACCCTGGTCTGGCAACCTCTGTATTCAAGTTTCGTAAAAAATTCCCCCAAATGCAATAAACTACCTCCAGCCTAGTGGCCGATTCATATGCAAAACAGCCCCAACACTCTGTAAAGAAAAAGAAGCTGTAAAAAAAAGGTTGGTGTAAAGTGGCCTCAGAAAATGGTGGTGTGACCCAACCGTTATACTACCTAGAGAACTATGGAGCCCCCGTGACCGAGAATCAGAATCATGGGGGATTCACACCACCGGTTTTATGGCAACAATTGTTCCATAACACCATTGTGTATTTTAATCTAGGTACCATTTGACTATTACAGTATTTGCAGCTTGTTAAGTATGCAGCTTGGGAGAGTAAAGTTACACTGAGCTTATTGTTTTCTCTTTGAGTTTTAACTAGAAGGCCTTCCTAATCACAGTAAAATCGTCTAATGTTAACCAGAATATATAGGAAGGGACATCACCATCGTTTTGAAGAGCTAAACTCTGAGCTGGCAGTTTCGGAATTAACACTTTAAAGAGCGATATTTCGTTTTTCTAGACCACCTTCTCCCTCATGCTTAGCCCCATTACTTTCGAGATTTTCAGACGTTCGCCCCATTAGTTTAGCTATTTTAAGACCTTACAACTCTTTTCTGTGTCAATATTAGGACCTTTCGTGCCATTTAGGTGTCGATTTATTCCTGGCGAGCGAGAGCGAGCCTGCAATTTTATTTCGAAGGGGAGTCTAGGCGGTGGATATTTTGAAGCTTGATGGAGGTTTAGCGAGGAAACTAACAAATAAACAAATACATAAATAAATAGACCCCCAAATAAACCATACCCCCCATAAATAGACCCCCAAATAAACCATACCCCCCATAAATAGACCCCCAAATAAACCATACCCCCCATAAATAGACCGCCAAATAAACCATACCCCCATTAATAGACCCCCAAATAAACCATACCCCCCATAAATAGACCCCAAATAAACCATACCCCCCATAAATAGACCCCCAAATAAACCATACCCCCCATAAATAGACCCCCAAATAAACCATACCCCCCATTAATAGACCCCCAAATAAACCATACCCCCCATAAATAGACCCCCAAATAAACCATACCCCCCATAAATAGACCCCCAAATAAACCATACCCCCCATAAAATAGACCCCCAAATAAACCATACCCCCCATAAATAGACCCCCAAATAAACCATAGCCCCCCATCAATAGACCCCCAAATAAACCATACCCCCCATAAATAGACCCCCAAGTAAACCATACCCCCCATAATACCCCCATAAATAGACCCCAAATAAACATAAACCATACCCCCCATAAATAGACCCCAAATAAACCATACCCCCCATAAATACTTCAGATACCAAGATAATATACCTTCAGTCAATTATCTGATAGGATAACAAAAGAACCTATGGTATGATTTCAAATAAATTGACCAATTAACCACTTGATTAAGGGGAGGTTTTTAGTGTGTTTCCTAAACTTCCATCAAGCTTGAAATTACACCCCCTTGAGTCCCTTTCAAGATAAATTTGTACATTTTTCGGTAGAAAAATTTCCCGGCCGAAGGCCGGTTCCTCTTATTTTACAGGCTCGCTATCGCTCGCCAGGATAAAATCGACACCTGAATGGCACGAAAGGTCTTAATATGGGGTGAAAGTTCTTAAAATCGCTAAACTAATGGGGCGAACGTTTTATAATATCAAAAGCAATGGGGCTAAACATGAGGGTGAAAGGGGTCAAGAAAAAAATCCCTCAAGTGGAGATCTCCCCTTAACTATGACGCTATACTCTATTCTAAGTAAGTATGCCGAAACTCTTGAACATTCACCTTTATAACTCACAAACGACTAGAGTACTCGAGCTATTATTTCTACCATTTGGGAAGGGTCAGCCAGGGAATAGGTGCGGAAATGTACAACCCATTTGCTCTAGCCCTCTTTAGGTTACACGGGTTAGGGTTCACGATTTCCGGACTACTTATCCGAAACAGGGTATACTTCACCTTGTATCCTAATTAGTTAAAATAGGACTTCAGAGGCTGTCAACCCTTCTGGATGATTAAGCCAGCACACTGTAAGTCAAGAAGAACGTCAGAACTGGAGCCCCTTTTCGGGAACTCCAGTCCATTGATTGTATCCTGGTTATCATTACACTAGGGCAGCTGAGAGCGCCCATGAATTTACACTTTCTCCTCCACAATGCAGAACTTCTGCTTATCAGAATTCATTTATCCCCAGAGCTACTACTCTTTGGAATTCACTTCCCTCGAATTGCTTTCCACAAACTTACAATCTACAAATGTTTAAACTCCAGTTGTTACAAACATTTTATGAATGGAGGATGCCTTTAGGCACATGGACCTTTTTGTTTTATCTGTGTTTTTCCTTCCTCCGTTCATTGTCTCTAAAAAAAAAAAAAAAAAAAAATAAAAACGACTGAATAAAAGTATCTACAAATAACCTGCACACAAGAGTTAACATATACTCTACCTTCAATCTAGTGTCCGATTCCAATGCGAATGTGCCTCTAAATAGTACGAAAATATAAATTGCCTATTGAAAATTGTCAGAAAATGTGCTCATGTGACACCACCTATAACCCCTTCTGTACCGGCGACGTATTTGTTTTTATATTTCGGCTACATTTAGACGGTTTTATGAAGCTTAGGGAGGATATGTGGTCGCAAAAAAGATTAAGTGAGATAGTCTGTTGCCTCGTCATGGGCATACGTCCTTCCTAAGCTGAAAACAATCGTCTAATAGTTGCCAGAATGTAATGGAAAGTACATCGCCGGTACAGAAGGGGTTAACACATACCCGACAAGAAGTTGCCGGATTAGAAAGCGCTCGTGTGCCTCCGCCTCCTCGGATGCGTTTGTAAATGAATAACTTTATCCTCCCCTCAGTTACTAACCCATATGTCCCCTACTAACTTCCTAGTCCTGCCACGTTAGTGGCAGGGCAGTAGTTCCCTTTCCAATGTTCCCTTACCCACTCTAAACCACTGTTTGGACACTTGATCCTCAGTGTTTTGGAGGACAAGCAACCTAGAAGGGTCACTAGACCTGTTGTTGCTTGATTTCCTTTGTACTCCTTTGTACTCCTTTGATGCGGAAGTCGGCGACACGAAATTCCTTTGTGTACGAGGACCATCATTCGTGGGTCGTGGTTCGTCAGGGGTGGCGGAGTAGCAGTAATGGAGGGGGCACGGTGGGTTTACCCTCACGTTATTTCCCCCATCTGCACTTCCCACAAACGTTCAATGTCTATTAGCTCACATCAAATTGAACTATAAACTAATCTCATATTATATAATCACACTTAAGTGCTTCTCTAACCCTACAAGGAGCGACGCGAGTGCACATTTATGATAAAGGGCTAACTATTATTAAGTTTCAGAAAGATCACTACTTATTTCTGCCTATTTTGTTCATGAAGGTTTAGGGAATCGCTTAACTGTGGCTTTAAAATTCGGGGGTAAATAACGTGTTCTTGCCCTAAGCGTAGTAATCTGAAACTATATTTCCCTTAATATGACCAAAGCTAACACTAAACTCAAAACTCTCTATTTTACTTAGATTAGTCTACCTAGCCTTACTTAACTTAACCTACCCATTATTGAACTTAATCTAAATACTGTAGCCTAAGCTATTCAAACTGAACCATAGTTTAATGTTATCTTACTTGTACTAAACTTAACTTTAGCTTTTTTTAACTACTCCAATATATCCCCATTCAAAGAGTAAGTGAATCAACTCTAGTGTGACCGAAATGACTTACTGGCGACATGACCACGGAAGGAGTAATTGGGAGTACGGTACTGGATCATTTTTGTGCTTCCTTTCCCTCTATTACTTCCCTGGCTACTTACCATAACTATTTCCTGCCTTTCTTTCCCAGCATTTCCTATGATAACAGAGGATGCCCTCTAGATGACTTAACCCTTTCGAAATACGATTGCGCATGCCTTGTCTGGTTTCTGGATATTATTAGACGATTTTATTCTGATTAAGAAGGCTATATGGAAATTAGAGGGTTAGTTGATATAGTTTTTACCCTTTTAATTCCCACAGACCCTTCCCAAGTTGTATACAATTGTCTAATAATAGCCAGCATAAACTGTCAAAACGCGTATTGATCCTCAAAGGGTTAATTTTCAATTCCATTTCGTCAAGTATGGCGAACATGAAAGTATTATATATATTTCGCATTAAGTAATCCTATAAAATATATAAGATTACAAGTATCAAAATTAACTCTCATTACATCCACATTCTGTAATCAACTCATTATATCACAAGTACATTAATCCACATACAAGTACAGTATATTAATCCACATACAAGTACAGTATATTAATCCACATACAAGTACAGTATATTAATCCACATACAAGTACAGTATATTAATCCACATACAAGTACAGTATATTAATCCACATACAAGTACAGTATATTAATCCACATACAAGTACAGTATATTAATCCACATACAAGTACAGTATATTAATCCACATACAAGTACAGTATATAATCCACATACAAGTACAGTATATTAATCCACATACAAGTACAGTATATTAATCCACATACAAGTACAGTATATTAATCCACATACAAGTACAGTATATTAATCCACATACAAGTACAGTATATTAATCCACATACAAGTACAGTATATTAATCCACATACAAGTACAGTACATTAATCCACATACAAGTACAGTATATTAATCCACATACAAGTACAGTATATTAATCCACATACAAGTACAGTATATTAATCCACATACAAGTACAGTATATTTCAGAAGTTGGCCGATCAGAATCACGGTTATCTTTGTGGGGAAACAGCGTTCTTGCTGACTTTAGTTTTGTGGTTTACTTAATACCTTTCCTTTAAGGGGAGGTTCGTCTTTATATATTCATTTATATATGTATTTATTATTTTAATTTGCTTCCTGCCAAGACCTCCATCAAGCCTCAAAGATACCCCCAAGACCCCTCATCAAGATAAATTTGTAAATTTTTCGGTAGAATAATGTCCTGGCCGAAGGCCAGTTCCTCCTAAATTACAGGCTAGCTATTGCTCGCCAGGATAAAAATTGACAACTAAATAGCACAAAAGGTCTTAAAATCGCCAAACTAATGGAACGAACGTCTTAAAATTTCATAAGTAATGGGGCTAAATATTAGGGAGAAATGGGTCCAGAAAAAAAAACAATCCTCATTCTAGGCATAATTTGTTCTTCTGCATCTATTAGTTCATTTGCATCCACACATTCTGAGAGTTTATCCATTTCCTAAAAACATATTTCGTAACCAATTTAGGTAAAGTGCACGCGGTTGGAATTATTAATATTTGTTTATATTTCTTAATATTTGTAAGTAGTTTTCTTATATATTTATTTATGTAATGTCATTCAAATTATTACCTCTACACTCTTCCACCGCTTCCTGTTAATGATGCTTATTGGCATTGTATATTTTGTATTGTTATTTTGTTAATTTTATTTTCTAGCTAAGTGTTCTTGAAATGTCCTCCACTCCTCCACCTTATATATATTGCATTCATGATTTTCTTACATTTCTTTGTGTAGTCTTCTTGACATTTCTTCCTCCTCCAACTCTTATTTACTGCTTATATTTTCTTTACCATTTTTTCTGTGTGATGTTCTTGAAATGTCATCCATTCCCCCACCTCTAATGTCCTCCATTCCCCCACCTCTAATGTCCTCCATTCCCCCACCTCTAATGTCCTCCATTCCCCCACCTCTAATTTATTGAATATATATTTTTCTCTCTGCCTTTCTTTGTGTAGTGTTCTTGAAATGTCCTCCTCTTCCAACTCTTATTTATTGCGTTCATGTTTTTTTTTTTTTGTAAACAATTCTTTGTGTAGTGTTCTTGAAATGTCCTCCAGTTCACCCCTCTCCTCCCCCAGCCTTCCCCCAGCCAACCCTCTCCCCTTCCCTACCCCAGCCCCTACTATTACTTGTGACCGCAAGCCAAGCAGCTGACCAATGAGAGCGTGACAGCGGCCGTGACGTCACAGGCGCCGGTCACGTTACTTAGGTCAAGTTCGGTAATGTGTGTGTGTGTCTGTTTGGGGGGAGAGGGAGAGGCGGGGTAGTGCTTGAGTGTGGTGGTGTGGGAGGGTGTAAGTAGTGCGTGTGTGTGTGTGTTGGGGGGTGGGGGTGTGGTAGTAAGTATGTACAGTCACTGGGGCCTCAGCACATTGAGACTGAAGTGTGATTGGGCCGTGCACCATGCTCGCCAAAAAACAAAACTCTCCCTATCGACCACGTCGGCGCCAAAATTGTGGGGTAAAACTCTAATTAGGCCTTACACTGTCAAAATAGATGAAGATTTCAATGTCAGGGGGGGGGGGGGGGGAGTGAGGGCGATGCAGAGCCTCAACCCATTCTGTATCTTATGGCAACGACCGCAGCTCAATTGGGTGGCGGACCAAACTTCACGTAGCCCAATTGTGCTGAGGCCCAAGCGTCATGAGATCGGGGGTAAGTAGTGCTTGTGTGTGTGTGTGTGTGTGTGTAGGGAGGGTGTGTTTGTTGGAGAGGGGGGGGGGGGGAGGAGTTCTTTTTGGGTGGGAGGGGGGTGGGTGTGGGCACGTAATATATTGTGGGAGTTGGTATGTGTAAATGTTAACGTACATGTATGTTTGTGTTTGATTCCGTGTGATAAGATATGTACACGATCCACATAAGTATATCATTGGGAGAGTAAAAGCTCTGTTTGTAGCTATTGTTTGTGTGCACTCATGGGTTTGTCCACAATTATGCTCAAGGCCATTCTGTTCAATATCCTTAAAGCTGTATGTTTTAATCCAATGTCTGGTTATGCGGGAATTCGCTAGACCTTGGAATATTTTGTGACAAGGAAATGTCATCATCATCATCTGGGTTGCCATCTTTCCAAACCAAATATTTGTGTTATTATTTCACTAAGCAAAGTAGGGACTGTCAAACTCATTTCGGCCATGTGTGTGTGTGTGTGTGTGTGTGTGTGTGTGTGTGTGTGTGTTAAGTACTATGTATGTGCTTATGTGTATGCATGTATGTTTACGCAAGTCTCTGTGTGGCAAACATTATATTCATCGCCAGAGTATTCAAGACCCTGAAAATCAATATATCTTAAAGGGAGATTGGTCGATTTTCTGGTCCCCTTTCTTCCTCATGTTTATCACCATTAGTTTTTAGATTATAAGACGTTCGGCCCAATAGTTTGGCGATTTTGGGACCTTACGCCTCATTGCTTTGTCAATATTAAGACTTTTCGTGCCATTTAGGTGTCGATTTTTTCCTAGCGAGTGATAGTGAGGAACCACGGAACATTTTTCTGCCGAAAAATGTACAAATATATTCTGAAGGGAGGTCTAGGGGGTGTTTCTTTTAAGCTTGATGGAGGCCTATGGAGGGTAATACAAAAAATAATAATATTAATACATATATACATAAATGAAACAAAAAATACGACCATCCCTTAAACCAAGGTCTGGACGTTCTGGCATTCTTATAGACCTTGGGACTATTTTGTGACAAAGGAGTTTATTGACAAAGGAATAACGTCATGTAGGCTGCCACAAAATAACACTCTCACCATTGTCCTGCCGTAACACAATAGGAACTGTCACGTGGAGATCCCTTTATGTTCACACTGGTGTTAATTACAGATACACAGTACAACTGGCCCAATATACTCTGGCTACCATTAGACAATTGTATTCACATTAGGGAGGATATATGGAAGTCGGAGTGTTAGTGGAGATAGTCTTTAACCTTTCAATTCCCACTGATCGTTCCTAAGCCGTATACAATCGTTTAATGATAGCCAGAATATACTGTCATAACGCGTCATAATCCTCAACGAGTTAAATCAAACTTTTGTATGAGACCGTACCATGTAATCACGTTCCTCGTATTAAGGGCAGATGGGTCGTATGTCTGGCCCCCAATTTTCCCTTTAGTTTAGCCCCATTAGTTTTCAGAATATAAGACGTTCGGTCGACTTTAATACCTTTCGCCCCATTTTTTGGTCAATATTTTGACTTTTCGTATCATTAAGGTGTAAAAAAAAATCCTGGCGAGCAATAGCGAGCCTGTAATTTAAGAGGACAAGAAAATTAACAAATTTATCTTGAAGGAGGGTCTTAGGCGGATGTTTTTTCAAGCTTAATGGAGGTCTAGGAAGGAAACAAAATATAATAAACAGGTACATGAATGAGCACAAAATGACGCCCATCCACCCTTAATGCATATTGCGCTCGAGAGTCTTGGGGTTACATTACCTGAACCTCCATTAATTACCGCCTTCACTAATATGAGGGTAACTTCACACGATACCTTTCACCTCAGGAATTATAATCTCGTCCCTTTCAAGATTATGACGCATTTTGACCGTTTATTCTGGCTATCATTAGGCGATTTTGGGCAGTTTAGAAAAGATCTGTGGGAGTTGTAGGGGTATAGACTATCGCAATTAACTGTTTGATTTTCATTTACCCTTCCAAATCTGAATAAAATTGTCTAGTTAACAGCCAGAAAACAGAACAGACATGGGTAATCGGATCTTGAAAGGTTTAATGGTAACTATAGGAATATTTGTAACCTAATGTTAATGTCGGAAAGGTTGGGAGAGAGGTATCCTGACCAGGATTCGAACCCACTCACCCCAGGTATATATGTGGGAGAGTTGGGCACCGTAACCATTCGGCCATGAGCCATATAAGGGAAGCAACCTTAGTTCTTATTTGAAGAATCAGGTTATAGTCTCGTGGAGGACTATGCCTTCATACACGTGGCCAGTTTTGTATACTTCAACCTTGACTATAATCATGGTTTAAGTCTAAATTTAGCCTTCCAAACCCCAACCCATCCTTCCAGACCAGCACAAATATCGTTTAAGGTTGGCCAGTATAAACTATAAAAATGGATCATGGAGTTGAAAGGGCCAAGCACCAGCGTCTGTGTGGTTATCATGACTAAGAAAATGCACGGGAAATGAGATAGGGATTTTTTTCGGCGTATGATGAGAGTATTTTTTCGCTGGTTTTCGGTACATGGTTAACGTTCGCTCTATAATATGTAGAGATTTACCGCCTTGTGATTATGCGCACACTTTACGACTGAAGCATGTAATCAGAAATGTGTAAAATTACGAGGATTTTTTTCGCCACGCTTTCCTGGAGGGGTATTTCTTACGGCGGGTAATTTACAACAAATAACCTGAGCTTAGCGAACAACTATGCACATTTAGTTTTTTTTTATTATTGTAAATAATTTTAGTTTTGCTTTCTTTGGAATTTTAATTTGTTAGATTTTCTTGAATCTTTGAAGTTATTTGACTGAAGCATAACTATGTCAACAAAGAATGGGGAACTATATAATATTTAAGTTTGTTTCGTTTCTTTGGTGTCATAATACAGTGTATATTTTACGCATGTTGGGGAATCATATGTTGTCAGCTATATGTCAGTCATTGAATTAAAGTTTAAACCTATCTAGTACAATAATATTTATCTCTTTAATTAGATGATTACTTTTTTGTAATATACGCCATAACAGCTACTAGATGATTCTTAGTATCTTAGAGTAAAATCGCATTTAATCTAACTTTCATAAAATCGTCTAATAACAAGCAGGATAAAATGTAAATTAAAGATCATCAGAGTTTATAGGAAAAGCTAAATGATGCTCCAATTGTGTTTGTTCGTGGAAAGCTAAATGATGCTCCAATTGTGTTTGTTCGTGGAAAGAAGTGATGGTTGGAGAAGGGAGGGTGTTCAATTAACCCTTTCAACAGTCAGGATGATTGCCCATGCTTTAACCAACCCTACTTTTTTTTTTTTTTTTTTTAAAGACCTCCGTCTACGTATTGTGAAAAAAACTGTTATCCTCCGGTAAATTGTGGCATGGACAATCGTCGTGACTATCAGTGGTTCGAACCCTGCTGAGAGTATAGACAATTAGTAGCTCACGTGTATTTGTGAGATATACTTTATATATTATATATATATATATATATATATATCAATGTCCCTCGGTATACATTGTAGGTGAAGGGTATACTGTATATAATTATTACATTTAGGTTTGTGGTTGGCAAAGAGAAGGGTTTGTGGAGGGTTGTGGTTGTAGAGAGGGAGGTTCTAAAGTGAAGCTTGGGGTTGTGGTCGAGGGGGTGGTTTTCGGTCTTTTCACTAACAACTTTTTATGTTCTAAGTGTTTTCGCTCACACTGGAGTTCTTTCGTCTTTGTTGTAGTGTCTATTTACTGTGGCGGGACATGGGCAGTTTTCCGGTGTTATCTTTATACCGTGTTCAAACTAAGCAGGCTAAAACTCTTGATTATTAACCTCTATAACTCACAAACGACTAGATTAATCGAGCAAATATTTGTACCTTGTGGGAAGGGTCAACCAGGGAATAGGAGTAAATATTTACGGCCCATTTGTTCTAGCCCTTTTTGAGTTATAGAGGTTAGGGTACACGATTTCTGGACTACATATTTGAAGCAGGGTATAGCCAATATCGGATTATGGGGTTTCATTCTTGGATAAAAATACCGAGGTAGATTAATTCGCTTTAGTATTAAGTTAGGCCTTGGAAGTGATGACTACCGTACAAAGTAATTGAAGGCCAAATCAACGACAATGTTATGAAGAACCGACAGACTAGAAGTACGTCAAAGAAACTGACGCCTCCTTATGTTAGATCAAGCCAGATTTGCATAACTTGCGATCAAATTAGAGTATCCTGTGTTTCATGATTAGGTTTGATTAACATGATTTAAGTTACCTTACGTTGTGAATGATTAGGCTAGAAGATAAGCTACATATAAGTTAGGTTACTGTAGGTTAAGTTAGGTAATGTTAGGTTTGGTTAGGTTTGGTTAGGATAGGGTATATGCTAGATTAATATAATGTAGATGCGAACAAAATAACCATCTCTGTATTGATTGGCGTGAGCGAAATGACTAGTTGAAAAGGCATGTAGCCTACTCGACGGAAAAAAAATAAAATAAAAAGTCAGCCATAAGAGGGAAAGGGTAGTTTTGCTTTCCGGAAGGGTTTAGTGGTGTGTGGGTTTTGGTAAGGTTAGCATGGAGGGGGGTTGTGGCCCAGACAGGAAATAGTGTGTGTGTGTGTGTGTGTGTGTGGGTGTGGGTGTGGGGGTGTGTGTGTGTGTGTGTGTGTGTGTGTGTGTGTGTGTGTGTGTGTGTGTGTTTAGTGGTGGGGGACGGGGAGGGGGTAAGTTGAAAACAGGTTGGTTTTTAGCTTAGGGGGAAAGAGAGAGAGAGAGTGAGATAGGAAGTTAGAAAGAGTGTATATATATATATATATATATATATATATATATATCCACACACATAACTAGCAGCAATATAGTGACGACAAGGCAATTTGGCCGTCAATATTGGTATCAATTTACGGTTTAATTGTCGTATTTTCCATCGTAAATAGAGGCTACACTCGGTAATACTAATCAAGCATATTGAGCGTGGTTGTTCATGAACTTACTTTATACTGTCACTTCTACACAAATGTTTGCAGTGCAGAGAGAGAGAGAGATAGTTGATATAACGTTTATTATGCGCCAGAGATCCATTACAGAGGCACATAATGGACCAGTAACTGGACCTCATGACCTGATGGAGGCAATTTTAAAATTACGAGAGTTACAGGGAGTTACAAGGGACGGTCTGTATCTCAAAGACCTTGCGGCCCATTCTAAGGACACATTTGCTAGAACTAAAAGATGAATAGTCGTAGGTAGAAACAATGTAATAGTTTTGGGATTGCGTATATTATTAACTATTACATTGAGCGTATATTATTACTATTACATTGAGCGTATATTATTAACTATTACATTGAAGCTGTTTTCATAAGGAAGTAACCTACTTAAGAAAATATATTTTAAATGCCTTTTATTACACTACTCCTCGTGCAAAGCGTGCAATACTCTATTCTTTTTTATTAAACTGTTCTTTTGATTAAACTATACAGAGCTTATGAGGATATTTTGTTCCATGTAAAACATAAATTGTAAGCGAAAGAATGTCCCTATATACT
>CM064498.1:12729330-12731830 GCA_032716605.1 Paralithodes platypus | reverse complement strand
GAAGTAAATGATGTGGTGTCAGTCAGCCTGTGAGTGTGTGTACTGATGTGTATCTGAACACACGTACTGCTGAGTCATTACGTGTGTGGTTTTACCGATGTATATGAAGGAGACAAAAACAGGCTGCCTGTAAGGAGTGTCTCTCCTCAAATTTGAAATAGTGATAAAGAGCCAAATTCAAGATACAGTATAGGTAATGTTGGTGAGTTGGAATGAAGTGGGGTGTGTTTGTCAAGTGTAATGAAATGAATAAGAAGATGAGGTATTTGTGAGAGGTAGCTGGATTACTCTCTGTGTAGATGAGGCACAAATAGGAACAGTGAGGGAAACCAGGCAAATGAAACAGGAGTTCCAGCAACTCCTTACCAAATGCTTATGTAGCCATCCCTAGGTACTGCCCTGCTTGACTTTTGCCTACAATTTCCCCAACAAAATCGGTGTGTGTGTGTGTGTGTGTGTGTGTGTGTGTGTGTGTGTGTGGTGTGTGTGTGTGTGTGTGTGGTGTGTGTGTGTGTGTGTGTGTGTGTGTGTTTGTGTGTGTGTGTGTGTGTGTAAGCTGTTCATAACCACCACCATAACAATACATTTCTGTAGAGTGCACCCATTCGTCATGATTCCCTGTGTTAGTGTGATGTTTGTTATTTCTGAGTGTCTGTTTGAAAGAGAGTGTGAAAGAGAGTGTGCTTGTATGTGATTGCGTGTGTATATGTATGTGTGTGTGTGTGCATGTATGTGATTGTGTGTGTGTGTGTGTGTGTGTGTGTGTGTGTGTGTGTGTGTGTGTGTGGGTGTGTGTGTGGGTGTGTGTGGGTGTGTGTGTGTGTGTGTGTGTGTGTGTGTGTGTGTGTGTGTGTGTGTGTGTGTGTGTGTGTGTGTGTGTGAACCTAAAAGTGGCCTCATCACAGCCATATTCCGGCACTCACCGTGGTAGCCAATCCTTACAACCACTTCACCATACCACAAGCAGCCTCGTGAAGCTCAACATATATGGTGTTGCTTACATGTCTTTCCTTGTAATACTGTGATTTGATTTATTTGTTTATATATTTGTCTATGTTATTATTATTTGTTGTCTGTTGTTATTAGTGTATGTACAGCAAGAGTATGTTGTACATTATTACCGAAAGAGAGGTGGAAGGATTGAGTGAGGAAGTATATGGATGAAGGCGGTGCTGGTTGGGAGGAGGGGCGTCGGCTGACTGGGGACAGAGGTGCATGGGGGTGGTTCGTCCGTGGCCACCTCTTCAGGGATCACGGCGTCAGGCAATAGATAGATAGATAGATAGATGTATTTTCAATTTCCTATTAGTCTTTCCTATATGGTCTTTTAGTTCAAAATGTCCTTGAGAATTTATTTTTATTTTGGCAAGTTTCATTGTTAATGGATATTAGTGTAAGCCATATATATAGAGTGCACACTGGACCAAGCGCAGGATTATTTATAAAGATATATTTGTGTCAATTACAATAAAGAATGGCCTTCGAAATGGCTCTCCAAACATCAGTAAAAATAAATATGGATGAGTGTTTGCGTGTTGACATATAGCGAGAGATCTACATATGTTTATTACGACGTGAGGCTGGCTGGCTGGGCTGTCTATTTGGATGTCTATTTATCTACTTATATCTATCAACCTTTTATTTTTATCTATCTATCTATCTATATATATATCTATTTACTCAGGCCCAATCCCCACTTTTCCTATTTTTTTTCCTTTTCTTTTTATTTTTTGTAGCTGTTTTATATTGGACGATTGTGTACAGTTTATTAATTTCCTGTGGCAGCTAAAGGGAAAACATTGCTCTCTATTTTCTTTAAAGGGGGAATGGTTCGTTTTTCTGGACCTCCTTCTCCCTCATGTTTAGCCCCATTCGTTTTGGGATTTTAAGACATTCGTTCCGTTAGTTTGGCGAGTTCGAAACCTTTCGCTTCATTTATTTGTCTGAAGTATTAAAGACCTTTCCGTGCCTATTTAGTTGTGCGATTTTGTCGCTGGCCTAGCGAGGACTAAGCCTGTAATTTTTTGTAAGTAACCGGGCCTTCGGCCGTTAACTTCTATCTAGGATTATTCTTGCCTTAGGTATTATATTTTTCTACCGAAAAATATTTATCTTGCAGGGGGGTCTAGGGGGTGTTTTTACAGCTTGAGGGAGGTCTAGGGAGGAAGCTCAACTATAAATTTATATATACAAATATAGACCAAAAATCAAGCACTATCCTTTAATTCCCACACCCTCTTTTGAAGTTTAACTCCTTGAGGATTACGACGCATTTTGAACGTTTTTCTGGCTCTCATTAGACGATTTCGTATAGCTGAGAAAGGATCTATGGGAATTAATAGGGTAAATTAAGACGATCTCCGTTAACCCTCTTACTACCACATGCCTCACTTAATCTGAATACAGTCGTCTAGTAATATCCAGGAAATAAATACAGTCGTCTAGTAATATCCAGGAAATAAATACAGTCGTCTAGTAATATCCAGGAAATAAATACAGT
>CM064498.1:12662557-12729230 GCA_032716605.1 Paralithodes platypus | reverse complement strand
CCCATCAGTTATGAAACTTTAAGAGGTTCACCCCATTAGTTTGGCGATTTTAAAACTTTTCACCTGATTTATTTGTTAACATTAGTAAGATATTTTGTGCCATTTACTGTAGGTGTCGATTTATATTTCTGACGAACAATACAAGACCTTGAGCCAGCCTATAATTTGGGAGGAAACGCGCTTCGGCCGGGACATGTACAAATTTATCTTCAAAGTTTTATTTGTTTTATTTATGTTAGTTTTATAGCTTGATAGAGGTCTAGGGAGCAAACTAGAAAAATCAAACTCTTTAATATTTGAGCCGATTATTTCAGCACATCCTCCATATATCATAATGGCGGTGTAACCCTTCGGGAACTTCGCCACAAGTTTCTCCCTCTAGACCTTTATATTCCTTAGGCTATGAATTTGTGATAAGTGTTCTCTTGTTCTAGTTATGATTCAATAGTTTCTCCTCCTACACTTATATATTCGGTTTGATATGAATTTGTTATATTATATATTTGTTTTGTTTAGTTTCTCCTTGTATACTTTTACAATCCTTTTGATATTATTTTGTTATATATATATATATAGATATATATATAATTATATATATGTATTTTGTTTTTAGTTTCTCCTACACTTCCAGATCCTTAGGCTATCATTTTTGTATAGGTGTTCTCTTTTTCTACTTATGTTGTATTAGTTTCTCCTTCTACCCTTATATATTCCTTTGGCTATGAATTTGTTATAACCATTCCCTTCTTGTAGTTTATGAATTTGTTGATCGTCATTCCTTTTCTGTAGTTTATGAAATTTGTTATCGCTATTCCCTTTCTGTAGTTTATGATTTTTTTTTATCGCCTTTCGATTTGTGTAGTCAAATAATTTTGTGAAACTATTCCCATTTTGTAACTTATGCATTTTTGATCGTCATTCCCTTTTCGTAGTTTATGAATGTGTGGTCGCTATTCCCTTTTTGTTGGGAGTTGGTGGTCGGAACAATATTATTTTCGTCTCTGTAGACGATTTTTTTCAGTGTGTGATTGAAGCTGGCTTATTTACTCTAAAAATATTAAACCTTTTCAAAATTCGATGTCGTACATTTCACTTACATTCTGACTATCATGTGGTGATTGTATTCAGCTTAGGAGGGGATTGTGGAAGTTAGAGGATTAATTGAGATATATTTTACTCATATGACTCATTGAGATCCTTCCTAAATTGCATACAATCGTCGAATAATAACCAGCGTAGAAGACAGAGCGCGTCCCGAAATACTGAAGGGGTTAAATTGCCACCAGAAACAGAGGCTAAAAGCTCCCGTGTGATTCCCCATTTGACTTAAATAATAATGCAGCCTAAATTATTCTACCTCCAGTTTAGTTTCCGGTACTTATGCAAATACAAAAGGAATATTTAAAATATAAAATGATGAAATAAATAATTAAATAGATAAATACATAGATACATAATTATATATGATATAACTAGATATAATATATCCATCTATATATGTATACCGGTATATATATATATATATATATATATATTCTCTTTTAAACAGACGAGGTTAAAGGCAATAGCACCCGCCAGTTTCGTGAAGAACTGATACGAGAAGAATTAGCTGAGAAACGAGAGACCACCACCAATCTCCGATATGAACGTGACGCCCTGCTACAGAAATGGGATGAAGAAGAAACCACCCCTAACCACATCAAAACAGAAATCAACCAAAAACTCCAACAACTCAACGAACAACACAGACGACAAACAGAGAACACTACCATCCAAAAACTCTCCCGTCTATATGGTGGAAACATAAAACTTCCCAAGCCAACAAAAGGATATATTAACCTCACCAACACCACCCTAACGCCGGACCAAGAAGACCTCCTGAACAAAGGCTTAAATTGCCACTACATTTCCAAGCCGGGACCCTACCGAAAACGCCTTGAAATTGAAGTCCTACTGGATGACATCCTACGATCCCAGAAAGACGGCAAGATCACCACCACCCCAGCCCTACAACCCACCCTACTAGCAGAAGCCGCCAAAACCAGGGGATCCCACCAAAGCAAGCTCCTAAACAAACACCACTTCAAAGCCGCTAAACAACTTAAAGAGAACCCCAACATCATCATCCGACGAGCTGATAAGGCCTCCTGCCTTGTGATACACGGAAAAGAAGAATACCTACGGAAAATGGACGACATTCTTAGTGATAAAAACAAATTCAAAAGGATCACTCGCAATCCTACTGACGAAATAAAAAGGAAAGCCAACACCACCATCACTGCTATCAACGCCAAAGCCGATGGCGTACACCTGAAGAAACTCATCGGCGAATTCACCCCAGGTTATGCTTCCGGTACTATAAAAACCCACAAACCCGGGAACCCCCTCCGCCCCATCATATCACAGATCCCTACTGCTACCTACCAGACCGCCAAGGCCCTGAACAAACTCCTCACCCCTTTTGTTCCTCGGCAATACAACCTCAACTCTGCTTATGACTTCCTAGAAATTCTACGAGATGCCCCCCCTGCTAACGACCACATCATCGCCTCCCTCGACGTAGAGAGTTTGTTTACCAACGTGCCCGTTGACAAGACCATAGATTTTATCCTACGTCGAGTTTACCACTGCCCTAATAATGCCCTGGACATCCCGGAGAAGGCCCTGAAGACGCTCTTGGAACTATGTACCAAGGAGTCCCCTTTCCTCTGCCCCCGCGGGAATATGTACCAGCAAATCGACGGTGTAGCGATGGGAAGCCCCCTGGGGGTCCTGTTCGCCAATTTCTTCATGGGAACTATCGAAGAGGAACTCCTGGCTGCCCACCGGCCCACTGTCTACTGCAGGTACATCGATGATATCTTCGTGCGGGTGAAGGACCTGGGCGAACTCAGGGACCTCCAGCAGCGCTTCATGGCCGCCTCCGGACTCAACTTCACATACGAAGAAACAACCGATGGACATCTACCCTTCCTCGACCTCCTTGTCTCCCTCCACGACCACGGCTTCAAAACTACAGTGTACACCAAACCTACTAACAATGGCCAATGTCTTAATGGGGAAAGTGAATGCCCTAAACGATACCATCAGTCCACCATCGCCGCCTATGTCAGGAGAGCCCTCACCCATTGCACCACCTGGAATGACACACACAATGAATTGGAAAGGCTCACCCAGGTCCTAGTCAACAATGGGTATTCCAACACTGACGTCACCAATGCCATCAACCACCACCTAGAAAAATGGTACAAACAAGACCCCCCTAGCACCAACCCGGCCAATGACATTAAATTTTCTACAGAAACTACATATCTTCCGACCACACAACAGACGATCCATTATGAAAGAAATAATTCACAAAAACGTCCTCCCCACCAACCCTGACAATAAAATAAAACTAATTATTTACTACAAATCTCCTAAGACCTCCAACCTTGTCCTCCATAACCGCCCCATTTCCACCAACCAACCGAAAGACGATCATGTGATATACCAGCATATTTGCACCTCTGGGGACTGTGGACCCCTATCCTATGTTGGAATGACACAGACTCGCCTTTCCCGTCGACTAACCCTCCACCTTCAATCTGGCGCTATAAAAGATCACTACCAAGCCCCCACCATCTTGCCCTAACTCGCGCCGACCTAGACAAACAAACTACCATACTCGACAAAGAATCAGACCCCAGAAGACTAGCTATTTTAGAAGCTCTATACATCCAAACACTCAACCCCAGCATCAACAACCAAAACACAAGACCTTCAAATTCTTCCTTCAGGCAAGCGCTACAGGCATACTGCCCCCCTTCCTCTCGCCCTGTGCCCCCCTCCCTTACCTTTCCGCGCTCAGCACACAACTGACAACACCAACCAATCACAGCCACCCACAGCCAACAACCAACCACCGATAAGATTTAGTGCCCGTCTCGCGAATAGACTGCCTTCCACCAATGAACAGCCACCCAACACCCAGTAGCTCCGCCCACCTACCTATTCTTGATCCTCGAATTTTGTATAAATATGTTGCTTTGTCCTTGATGCATGGGGCAACCCTGCCTAACGCTTGCAACCCTGATAATAGATCAGAAGGTTAAGCAACGTAGGGTCTGGTCAGTAGTTGGGTGGGTGACCGCACCTGGTACCAGCACAGCAGTTGCTGGGTGGGTTTGGCATGTTGTCCTGCTCCAGCAAAGGCAGTAGCTGGTTGGGTGATTGCACCCAGTACCAACATTGACCAGATGTTGCCCTAGGGGTGGGTGAAATTTCCCTGGCTTGCCACCAGGGTTCAAGTAGCCCAGGAGTGGTGAACAAACTCCATTCCCTGTCAGTTCCGTCTCACTCAGACGAAAATGAGTACCTGGATTCATGGTGGCTAAATGATTCAGGGGCCTGATTGGTGGCTTCCTACAACCAATCAACACACGAGACTGAGAACTTGGTTAGCCACCAGGATTGCTCAGTGGCCATTGGGCAGGCCTTCTCTCGTGTTCGCCTCGTCCCACCCATACGTTAAACTGGGTACCTGGAGTGTAAAATCGGCCTTGGCGTAGGTCGTATCACTAGGGTAAATTTGATTACTTGCTTCACCTTTCCTATATACTTCCGTTCCCTATGTGTTGTCCGTCCTGTCCCCTCTCGAAAAGTATCCTCAAACTGTCTCTCCAACAAAAAAAAAACAGCTCACGCAAGTTGGGTCAAGCCCCGACGCCTTCATCTCCTACTAAAATTCACTTCCTCACCCCCTACTACTTCCTCTGTACCAACTCTAGTATTCGAAGCATAAGAGTGATCAAAATTATTACTTGCTTCACCTTTCCTATATACTTCCGTTCCGTGATGCATATCTCAACCCCGCCACTCTAAAGAAACTCCAATCTGCTGGTTATGAACTAGTCCTCTCCCCAGAACTAAAAGCTGCCTGTACAGTCAAAATTCTGCACCCTGACAAGAACATCTTCAACAAAGACGAAGATGAGATTGCCAGGGAAATTTCCAAGAAAAACTCCATCACTGTCTGTGAAGTATATAAAACCCAACGTCAAGCCCTCAAAATTCGATGTGCCTCCCCTCAGGAGGCCAGTAAGCTTCTAAAAACAGGTCTCAAGGCATTTCATGTGATTTTGCCGCCTGATTTTCTGACCCCTGAGTCCTGGATCAATCTCAGGCAGTGCTATAACTGTTATGCTTACGGACATCCCACAGCCCAATGTCAAAAAACAGTAACTTGCTCTCGTTGTGCTGAGTCAGGGCACTCATTTACCACCTGCTCTTCAATCACTCTGAAATGCTCAAACTGCAATGGCCCTCACATTGCAATCAGTGCCGAATGTCCCTTCCGTCTCAATGTCTTAAAAGACACTAGAAAAAACGCAAAGGCCACTCCAACCAATCCCAACCAAACACGTCCTTTATTCTCATCCCACCCAGTCACTGCCAAATCATATGCTTCAGCGAGCACCTCACACATCCCTCAATCCTCCCCCCCTACCCCACCCAACATCAATCCTCCCGGCCCATTGTTCAACCGCGAAATATTCGCCCAAACTTCAGTCCTTGTTAATGTTGCACTCCACCTCACGAACCAAAAAGTCACCCCACAGTTTAACAAGCTACTAAATGATGGCCTGACTGCCCACAATCTCCCTGCCATCATGATCCCTGAGTCTTGGTTCCAGCATAGCAAGAACTCTCATAATCCATCTCTCTCAGCCACTCCTCTTCCTATTCCACTACCCTCAACCTCTACCTCCAACTCATCCTCCACTACCCCTATTCCTCAACCCCCAAGCGCCAACGAAATCCCTGAAATGTCAATCCCTCTCACCACTGAAAATGAACCTCAAGATCTCCCTACCCAAACCCCCCCCCTCACAACTGTCACTGACCCAACTCTCAATGCATCTGACCCTGACCATCCTAACCTTACTACCCCAACATCCTTCATGCCTCCCCCACCCCCTCCTACACCAAACACGCCCACCATTCCTCCCCAATCTCCTCTAAAACGAAAACCCACCAGTCCAGCTGTGATATCCTCCCCTGAATTAAACCGTTCTCGGTCAAAGTCACGTAAAGTCGAAACCCCAAGAAAAAAACACCAAATCTACCTCCAAATCTCCATCTTTTGGAGGAGTCCGCTCCTTATCCTCTCCCTCTCCAACCCGGGCCCCACCATCCCCCCACTTCCCCACACATAGCTCACTTCACGATACCCCATCATGTTAAGAGTCATCCAATTCAACATAAGACACTACTACAATAACAGACACCTACTCACACAATTAATTTTAGATAATGACCCAGACATAATACTAATTAACAGCACCTGTACGTACAACACACATAAAATTAGATTCTTTGGTTACACAACACGACAGACCGACGGCGATGCCAACGATGGAGTTGCAATCATGATAAAAAGCACCATTCAACACGAATTCATCACAGACTGGACATACAAGCATTTCCTTGCAGTTAAAACACACACAACACTCGGACCCCTCATAGTTGCCACCACATATGTCAGACCCAATACCTACATCCCTTACACAGACTTAAATACCTTATTCAATAACAATGCACCTACACTTATACTTGCAGACTTTAACGCTAGACACCAAGCTTTCCAACATAATACCATTAATCAACGTGGAATTCAACTATTAGCACTACACAACCACAAAAGATTAACTTTTCAAGGCCCAGATTTCAACACAGTTTTCACACCAAACGGTAATGGTAAACCTGACTTAATTTTTTTCAAACCAAGCTTTTAATATATTCCATCATGATATTTCCCCAGGGCCACTTTCAGGATCAGATCACATCCCAGTTTTCATGTCAATTTCTTCAAACCCAATTCAAGTCCCATGTCAATCTCATTTAACTACTCACAAGCAAACTGGGAAGAATTCAAAAACATTTTATCAGAAGACAACTACATACACGACTATGAGGGACAACACTACACACATAGACCAACAAATTGAGAACCTACAGAACAAAATCATAAAATGCAGCCAACACAACCATCCCAAAAACTACATACAAAATCAAACACACTTTCAGACCCTCCATCAGAACACAACGACTCCTAGTGTGCTATCGTCGTCGATTCGAACAGAACAAACACAACCACATACCAGGCCGAGTACGTTACGATCTCTCCAACCTCAGAACTCACATCCTCAACAGCCTGCAATCTGATCATGATGCTCACTGGACTCACCTAGTACACTCAGCAGAACAAAACAGGAAAACTAAGCCCTGGGAATTCTGGCAACATATAAAACGTTTAAAAGGTAATACCACTCCCAGAACATCCTCCCTCACTGTTAATGGCAACAAAATTACTGATCCTAGGGCTATCACAGATACATTTAAACAGACATGGCAACAAGTATACCACCCACACCCCATTGAAAGGCCTGCCGAACAACACATCCGCAATATAGAACAACATCTCACTACCATCCCTGACAACATCTCCCATGACACACACATTAACCTAAACACACTTGACCCTCAAAACATACTCACTGCTCCCATTGTGCCAGACGAAGTCAAATTCATCCTGTCTAAAGCACGGAGAAAGGCGCCTGGTGCCACGGGTATTAATCACCACCTTGTAAAGCACCTACCTAACACTTTCATAACAGCACTCACTCGCCTCTACAACGCCATCCTGGCATCAGGCTACTTTCCCGTCTGCTTCAAGACAGCGACCATTATCCTCATTCCCAAGAAAAACCAAGACAAGACTAATCCACTAAACTACAGACCCATTAGTCTACTTGAGACTCTTGGGAAGACTCTAGAACGTATCATAAACCACCGACTCAGACTATTTCTCGAAGACGAAGGACTCCTCACGAACATGCAATTTGGTTTTAGACAACACAGATCGACACAAGAAGCACTAAACATTATCACAAACTACCTTCACATAAACAAACAGTCCAGACGAAAAAACAAGACAGCCTTAATTACAAAAGACATAAAACGAGCTTTTGACACAGTGTGGCACGAAGGCTTGAAGTACAAAATCTGCGAAAATTTCAACTTCCCATTAATTACTCAGAAACTTCTCTGCAACTTTTTGGATAATAGAACAGCCAAAATTAAGTTTTCTAATCTTTATTCAGATTCATTTCCACTAAACGCAGGCGTACCTCAAGGCTCAGTGCTCGCTCCTACCCTCTACATCCTATACACAAATGACTTTCCCAAACCCACTCACAATGACTCTCTCACAGTAATGTACGCAGACGATGTGACGCAAATAATAAGAGCAGACACAATAGACGCATTGACAAACAAAGCTCAAAGAGAACTTGACAAAGTAGCACAATGGGAGCAAAAATGGCGGATTCAGGCTCATCCTCAAAAATCACACGTCACATACTTTGCCAAGGGACATCTCCGCCCAAGACCCTTATTCCAGAACTCCCGAGCACCTGTCCGTAACCGCACACAAATAAATGTCTCTCCCACAAACAAAGTACTCGGCCTCACATTCGACAAAAACATCCGATTCCACAAACAAGCACAAACTTCCATTGCCATTGCATCAAAATCACTACAAACCATCTATCGTTTCAGAAATGCCTCAATAAAAACCAAGCTTCACTTATACAAAGCACTTATAAGACCTCTTTTGTGCTACGTCCCACTCAGCATTTCACTTTCGGCCCCTACCAACCAACTAAAATATCAAAGATTACAAAATAAAGCACTGAGGTGGATGTTCGGGACTCAGTGGTATGAGTTCCAGACGGCACAACATCTTCACAATCTAGCCCACATCCCCCCTCTAAATACTTATTGGCAGCAATTAGCAGAAAAACAAATTATAAAACTTGAGACCTTTCATGATAACTTCATCCAAATTTTCAACATAATTTTACACCGCCCCATGTCAAACCTCCTTCACCCCAACAACAGAGGCACCCATTCCAATATAACTTAAAATCAGGATTGGTAGAGGAGGTGGGTCATGCCGGCTCGTCCACAGTCCAGCCTCCCTACCACTCCTGACCTAGATTCCTAGCTTCACTTCCCATTAAAATGTATAATTTCACAGACAAAGTACAAGACAACAACCTTTTAACGTAACTCCTATAATAATAACAGTACAGCCTTCTTACAGGTTCTGCCACTGACAGACTTCCCCAGCAGTACCCCTTTTGACTCAATGCCACCCAAAATTACCTCCCCCTATACCATTTTCGAATACTACCACCCAAAAATACAACCCCAAAACATGCAAGCACTTTCGATCTTATACCATCCAAAATTAACTTGCTCCCCATCCCTTGCCCCCTTCTTGGCAAGCCATCCTGAATCACTAAAGTAACTTCTCCAACTAAATCAACTCAACCCCAGCTCAATTATTCAACTCACGCACGTTGGGTCAAGCCCCGACACCCTATTTCTCCCACTATTATCACTGTCTCTCCTACTTAACCAATAAAAACTTCCCTTCTTTCACCCTCACCCACCTTTTCTATATTCATTCATTCATTCATTTATTCTAATCATTTAAAAAAAAAAAAAAAAAAAAAAAAAAAAATTCTAATCATTACCTCTCCATTCCCTGAAGATGCAAGATGTTTACTTGTGAAACGTTGGATCCACCATGGATTTTGCTAACCTGTTGTACCTCATCTCTGAACCCCAGAGGAAAATTGTTAGAACTATTGAAAGCTGTAACAATAAAATCCTGAATGCTGAAACTGCTATTGCCTTAACCTCGTCTGTTTAAAAGAGAATCTATTACCTGGCTATACTAACATATATATATATATATATATATATATATATATATGGAGAGAGAGAGAGAGAGAGAATATATATGTAGAATGCATGAATAAATAAATAATAATTGCCGGAAAACAATTTTGGACCACCGAAAAATGCCACTAAAACCTCCCGTGTGACACCCCATTATAAAGCACTACAGCCCCGTCATCACTATTCATACCACGGTAAGTGACTTCGTTAAGGCGGACAAATTTTGTTATATCCGTTCGCGTTATAACCAATCGCGAGTCGTCAAAACAGCGCTGTATTACAACGTTGATGACTACGTTGTTGTTACTGTTTTGGTTCCGTTTTCTTTTTTGGGGGGACTGGCGCTGAATCAAATGGGGTTTTATGTGATTCGAAGTGATTTGGACCTTGTTAAGGCAATGAACTGTTATAGGTTAGAGTTTTGTGTGTGTGTGGGTTGTTTTGGGCGGGCGGTATATTTGGCGTGGTTGGGTGTTTGAATTCACGTACGCGAATATTTTATCCAGTGTCATTTTGTCCATTTAGTGTTGTTGACGAGACATTTTGTTTATTATGATATGCACATGTACCGTAAATAGACTTACATTCACCCACACAGCACACACACACTGACACACGTGGATACACACGCACACATAATTATATTATCTCTCTCTCTCTCTCTCTCTCACACACACACACACACACACACACACACACACACACACACACACACACACACACACACACACACACTAAAAAGCATATATGCACATTTACTAAAAGACACACACACAAACACACTCGCTAACTCACCAACGCTCCAACACATCGTAAAAATCTGTAGGTCTTTTTTATTCCGGTTATAGCAAGCATTCATACTCGTTTATTATCAGACAGCAGCACTCTCTCTCTCTCTCTCTCTCTCTCTCTCTCTCTCTCTCTCTCTCTCTCTCTCACATTATACACAAGGCGTCACGAGCCAATGACCAAGTTGAGAGTGAGGGTTTTTGGGCCATTCCGATGGAGAAGGATTGAAGCATGGTCCCTCCCTATACAAATTATCAGCTTATGTTAGCCTACACGTCCTTCCACCAGTATATCTGCGTATGTACCATGGTCCGAGCTTAGGCACCTCACGGTCGCTAAAAATCGCATATGAAATCGTAGTTTAGGTAGAATAAGCATTGCACTGTACCTAGGTTAAGAAAACCTCTGTAGAACTTCAACCTCCGTTACCTCCCTGCTGCAAGGGAACAATAAACCAACAATTATTACTATTATTATTACTATTATTATTACTATTATTAATATTATAATTATTAATGTTATAATAATTGTTATTATTTAACACACACACACACACATACACAGATGCACACACACACATACACACATGCACACAAACACATACACACACACACACACACACACAAAATCAAACACTCTTACACACACTCACACACACACACACACACACACACACACACACACACACACACACACACACACACACACACACACACACAAAATCAAACACTCTTACACACACTCACACACACACACACACACACACACACACACCCTGTACACATTTTTTCCCCAACCATTCACACCTGTTCGCACAATATGAATACGCTCGATTGGAATCATAAAAAAGTCCATATTATTTGGTAGAGCGGGGCAGCCATACCTCTTCTGTTATTAGTGTCGTTAATATCAGGGCAGGAGAGAGAGATTTACATAGGTTTACATATATACACTGGCCACACACACCTTACGATCCAAACGAGGTGGTCAGGACTTAGTTCTATTAGAGACGGCATATCCGATAGAAAATGAAATTTGAAGGAAAGGATAGAAAAGAAGAAGAAGAAGACAGAGAGAGAGAGAGAGAGAGAGAGAGAGAGAGAGAGAGAGAGATAGAGAGAGAGAGAGAGGAACGATACAATAGATCACGCGTTTGATTAACATTATTGTATTTAGAAAGAAAGGGGAGACGAGTGAGAGATAGAGAGAGGAGAGGAGAGAGGATAGAAGAGAGAGGAGAGACAGGAGGAGAGAGACAGGGAATGCGAAAAATTCACGAATTCAGAAAAACGATACACAGCTCGCACAGACCAGTTGGTCACAATTGGGTGATCTGGCCTTGAAAACTACTGGCAAACTTTCATTCCCAATTACGAACTACAAAAAAAAGAAAAAATAACGACCTAAGTGATAGACGGTGTATATGAGAGCGAGGGAGAGATAGACGAGAGAGAGAGGGGAAGATTAGAGAGAAGTCACAGAAGAAGATACACGAAAAAGAGAGGAGAGGGAGAAAGGCAAAATTTGAAAATAGAAAATGCTTGCAAAGAAAAAATACAGATAGTGGAGGAGAAAAAGGGGAGAAGATAACGAGATAGATCCACGAGAAGAGGGAGAGAGAGAAGAGGGAGGAGGGAAGGAGGGCGGGAGAGGGGGAAAAGAGGGGGGGATGAGGGGAAGAGAGGGAGAGGAGGAGAAAAGAGAAGGAGAAGAGAGAGAGGGGAGGAGAGAGAGGGAGGGAGAGGGGGGGGAGGGGGAGGGAATGAAGGGAGGGGGAGAGAGAAGAGAGGGGACGGAGGAGATTTGGTTAGACTCTTTATGGGGAGATAGGATATAAGTAGTAAAGGAAATATAAGTACAAAAGGGTTCCATAAGTGCAAAGATCTTTATACGGTCTTTACTAGAGAGGAGACGAGGAGGAGAGATAGAGAGAGAAGAGAGAGAGAGTGAGTGGGGGCTGAGAGAGAGAGAGGGAGAGGAGGGAGAGAGAGGGAGAGTGGGGAGGGAGGGGAGGGAGATTTGATTTGGGTCGACTCTTAGGAGATAGGATATAAGTACGTAAGATTATATATAAGTACAAAAGGGTTCCATAAGTGCAAAGATCTTTATACGGTCTTTACTAGAGAGAGAGGGAGAGAGAGAGAGAGAGAGAGAGAGAGAGAGACAGAGAGAGAGAGAGAGAGAGAGAGAGAGAGAGAGAGAGAGAGGGGGGAGGGAGATTTGGTTAGACTCTTTATGGAGATAGGATATAAGTACGTAAGATTATATATAAGTACAAAAGGGTTCCATAAGTGCAAAGATCTTTATACGGTCTTTACTAGAGAGAGAGGGAGAGAGAGAGAGAGAGCGAGAAGAGAGAAGGGGGGTGGAGGGAGGGAGGATGGGGGGGGGGGGCAGAGAGAGAGGGAGGGGGGAGGGAAACAGAGAGGGGGGTACGGTGAGAATTGATATGTATTTTATGCGCCAAAGAGAGCATTACGAATACACACAATAGGCTCAGAGATACTAGGCCTCTTGATTACATGGCTCAGAGAGAGAGCGAGAGAGAGAGAGCGAGAGAGCATGATCGAGTAAGATGTGGAACAATTAGTAGGATACGTTCTTTCGATTAAATATCTTCATGATAATAAGTCGTAGGCGTGTGCATAAACCTTTAACCGTCTTAGTGGTGTAATGGTTAAGGTGTCTACAAATCTGTGTGTGATAACCCAGGTTCGAATCCCGGTGGATCACATATATGCTTTCATTAATTTAATTGGAGGTGTTTGGTGTTGTGGTGAAATTAATAAAAAATAGATTAATTACTTTATTCATTGTGTGAGAGTGCGATACCTGTGTTTCTATGTTTGTGTTTGTGTGTGAGAGAGAGAGAGAGAGAGAGAGAGAGAGAGAGAGAGAGAGAGAGAGAGAGAGAGAGAGAGAAGGAGAGTGTGTGTGTGTGTGAGGGAGAGAGAGAGAGAGAGACCGTACATATCCTACATTCTACCAAGCATATACAGCTCCACGGAAAATATTACGTTCATATTTTCATCCTTCCCTTCGGCTTGACATCGTATGACACGGTCGGCTGGCTGAAGTAGAGGGCGTGAGTTATATGGATGTTGCCAAATATGGTGTCTATGTTGCTCTCTGTATTAAACTATCTGTCTTTATGTATGTATTTACATTCCTATTTGTAGTGAGTTGTGTTGTTATATAGATATATATATATATATATCTTTACCATAATTCTACTTACTTAGATGTATATTTATTGGTTTACCTTACTGCCTAGCGCTACATTTACACCATTTTGCAAATGCGATTGAACAATTAATCAAATGCTTTCAACATTCGAGTTAAAGAATGACAGTCTTCTATTTGCTTACAACTATCTTCCAAATCCATTCAACAGTCAGACATTTGAAATTGACAGTTTGCAAAACGTTTCAACAGCCACGTATCTCTAATTGATTTCCACAGCCTCCAAAACTTTTATACAATGTGAGTGAAACAATCATCATTCGAAAGACTTTATTTGACAATCATCAAAATTAGTAATACGCATGAATATCTATTGTCTGAGTACATTTACTTAAATATATCGATAAAATAATAATTGTTTTAAACAAACATAACAGTTATATAATTTTAATGTCACTATAGTACGTACAGTACATACAGAATAAGATTACGTACAAAATAAAGCAAAGACAAGAAAATGGGGAAAAGTCAAGTGCCTTCAAATATCTTACTATCATGTACTGTACAGTTGCTTCCACTGGAAACAATCCACAACAAAGGCTTCGTACACACTCATGGGTTGTTTCTGCCTAACAGGTTACCATACATGAGGAAGAGAAGGCAGAAAAACCCGTGAGTGTGTACGAAGCCTTTGTTGTGAATTGTTTCCAGTGGAAGCAACTGTACAGTACATGATAGTAAGATATTTGAAGGCACTTGACTTTTTTCCCATTTTCTTGTCTTTGCTTTATTTTGTACGTAATCTTATTCTGTATGTACTGTACGTACTATAGTGACATTCAAATTATATAACTGTTATGTTTGTTTAAAACAATTATTATTTTATCGATATATTTAAGTAAATGTACTCAGACAATAGATATTCATGCGTATTACTAATTTTGATGATTGTCAAATAAAGTCTTTCGAATGATGATTGTTTCACTCACATTGTATAAAAGTTTTGGAGGCTGTTGAAATCAATTAGAGATACGTGGCTGTTGAAACGTTTTGCAAACTGTCAATTTCAAATGTCTGACTGTTGAATGGATTTGGAAGATAGTTGTAAGCAAATAGAAGACTGTCATTCTTTAACTCGAATGTTGAAAGCATTTGATTAATTGTTCAATCGCATTTGCAAAATGGTGTATATCTAGCTGTTTAGCTAACACATTGTGCTATCTCTTTTCAGTGACCTATCTAATGATATGATATGTGTGTGTGTGTGTGTGTGTGTGTGTGTGTGTGTGTGTGTGTGTGTGTGTGTGTGTGTGTGTGTATGTGTGTGGTGTGTGTGTGTGTGTGTGTGTGTGTGTGTGTGTGTGTGTGTGTGTGTGTGTGTGTGTGTACGTGTGTGTGTGTGTACAGTATCCATCATGACCTACGATATGTAGTATTTGTCCTGCTATCAATAATCATATTGATATTGCTAATATCTATATCTCTATGTATGCATCCGTCTATAACCATTAAGCATTATACATTTTATATATATGCTATCTTTATCTCTTACAGACGAACTGGTCGATGTGATAGCCTTTTCCATGGTACGTATAAATGACATTTAATTGGTAACGAAGATTCTTTCTATTGAAGTTTTTATCACTCTCTCCATTTCCAATTTGAATGTGATAGTTATGTATTATGTATATATTATTTTTATTAATCTCACCACCACACCCCCAATGAAATTAATTAAAGTATATATGATCCACCGGGATTCGAACCCGGGTTATCACAGAACTGTATCTAAGAACTGATTTTTTTTTTTTTTTTTTTTTAACAGGGAATACACTTTAAATGATAGCAAGGAGAAGAGCCCTCCAATGCATACACTTCTACTTTGCTGTTTCTTTACTCCTTTGCTTCTCTTTATGCCTTACAGACCTATCACACCCCCTCCCCCCTCCTCAATTGTATGTCTTAGGTATGCATGCTTTTATTTATTTGCTTGAATACAATTATGTCGATCTACAGTATGTTCATATTTTCATCTCTCTCTCTCTCTCTCTCTCTCTCTCTCTCTCTCTCTCTCTCTCTCTCTCTCTCTCTCTCTCTCTCTCTCTCTCACCGACTATATTGTAGGGAATCATGCTGTACACATTGGTCGTGATAACATAGACGGGGTTAAGGCTATTCCGGCCCGCGATATATCCCTTTAATAAATTCAGTTCCCCGTTTTAGGAATCCATTTCAGCTCTTTCCGTATTCCGTGGTGTATTATTTCATAGTATTTTGAGTATTATTGGTGACTTTATTGAGATTAGAAAGAACCGGTGGGCGTAAATGGGATAATTCATTAAGAATAGAAGTGGTGTGTGGACGTTATTATTATTATTATTATTATCAACGAATAACATAAAATAAACAACTCTAAGCTTCAAAGATAATATACAAACTAAATTCGAGGTTCTGTGATACCATTTTATAGTCGTGTTGGTCAGTATTCGTATCGCGTTCAACATCCTTACTTTAATATTGGAAAAGATATATGTTGCTGTTTGTATTGAACAGTGAATTTTAGCTTTCGATTCTGTATTGTCTTTGTGAATGTGGTGTTGGATTTGTGAAGTCTCCTCTCTGTTTACACTACCAAGAGAGTGCATAAGAAAATGCAAGAGATCAAGAATTTGTGTGTGTTTAATCCTTAATTCCTGTTAAAGTGTGACTCGCGTGGTTAACTTTGAAAGTTGATTCGTCTTTTATCAACTGACCATGCCTGGATTATATATACTGTATATGCTGGCATTACGTTAATATTTACAAGGAACCTATATACTTTTGCTTTAAATAAATCATATGTTTGTGTGAAAATTACTCATAATTATATTCATGGTAGTTTATTTTATTCTGAGCAATACCGCCTGCCTGTAACTAGTGTAAATGAAACTACCACCACGGAATATATACGTACACTGCAAGACTTGTCGAAACCAATATTGCAATCTAACGTTTCGTCGGATAACTTCGGTAAATTAATCTTGGAACAACAATGCCTGGGATTGATTTAATTCTTTCCCAATATCGTTGTGGCGACTCCTCCAATCAGATTTAGTGTTTATTTGCGGAATCCGTTCGCTATGCAGATTTCGTTCTATAGCTTCGTAAGTTCGTTATATAGATTGGCGGCGTCCACTAGATAAACTCTGTTGACCGTTACAGGGACGCGACTGTGTTAACATATTCTTTTAATACCCAAATAGTTATATTAATGTTACTTTTAATATTGGTATTATTTATATTAGCAGTATGAGCATTATCATTCGTACTAGTAGTAATAGTAGTGACAGTAGTAGTTGTAGTAGCTGTTGTAGTAGTAATTGTATTAGTAGAAGAGTTATTGAATTGTTGATGATGATAGTAGCAGCAGTAGTAGTAGTAGTAGTAGAAATGATAATAATTTTACTATTAAATTACAGTTGCAAAAATCTCAAACTAATATTAAAATGCGGAGTTTAAAAGGCTACCTGTTGAAATAATTAACATGTAACATAGTACCATTCTATCATTCTGGATTAAACTGATGCAGAAAATATATTTTATTTGTCAGTCATGTATTTTAATGTTTGTAACAGTAATGAAATATGGTGTTGAAAGAGCGCTCAGAAAAAAAATGTACAGTTACTCAAAAACATTATTTTTATATTGTATGCAACATTGGCACTCATACTCAAAGCACTTGTATGTTGACCTATTTGTTACATTTGACTTTTCTGTATATTATATTTTATATTACTATACATACTGTACATTCATACAAGAACGAGTGGCAAGATTTATTTTACTGGATAGTTAGTTAGTTAAAAAGAGGACTTCAGAGGCTATCAACCGTAGTGGATTATATAGCCAGCACACTGTTAGTCAAGAATAGCGTCAGGACTGGAGCCCATTTTCGAGAACTCCAGCCCCCTGACTTTTTTTTTTTTTTTTTTTTCTATGTGATTGAGGGAGGCAAAAGGCATAACTGCCTATAGCGAGTGCCTCCCCCATAGTTGAAAGAGTGACAGGGCCAAAATCAAGGGACGTTCGAGCCAAAATGCCTGGACACACGGAGTTTGAAGCAATTCAAGTCATAGGAAGAGGGAAAGACTGATTCTGGGAGAGAGTTCCAGAGCTCAGATGTTGAGTAGAAGAAAGTTTGAGAGTAACGTTTCACTCTTGGGTTGGAGAGTTGCACAGAGTAGGGGTGGGATTGAGTTGCAAGACGGGTACCACGTGCCCTACGTAAAGGAGGTGGTATGCACTGGGATAGCTCTGAGGAAACACTGATTATTATAGTAGCGATAGAATAGCGAGAGAGATGCAACATTGCGGCGGAGAGAGAGAGATTGCAGAGAGTTGGTGAGTGGACGGGAGTTAATGATACGAAAGGCCTTCCTTTCAACTTTGTCTAGGAGAGCGGTGTGAGAGGAACCTCCCCACACATGTGAACAATACTCAATACAAGGGCGCACTATGCCCCTGTACAGAGCAAGAAGCTGTGCAGGGGAAAAGAACCCCCTAAGGCGGTTGAGCTGCGCACACCCAGCTTCTGGGAGGCTGCCTTAGCAAGACTGGTAATATGGTCCTTCCAAATGAGAGCAGAAGAAAAAGAGACACCAAGAATATTGAGAGAAGATGAAGGGTTGAATTTTGTATTGTTGAAGAATAAGGGATAGTCCGCTGGGAGATCCTGACGGGTAGATAGATGGAGAAATTGGGTTTTGGAAGCATTAAAGTTAACAAGGTTTTCTCTGCCCCAATTGGAAATAGTATTTAGATCAGAATTTAAGAGTTCTATGGCTTCATTACGTTTGTCGTTGAGGGATTGCTGGCTGGGGCGTTCTGAAAAACTAATGGAGTAGTGTAAGGTTGAGTCGTCTGCGTATGAATGGATGGGAATTAAAGTACAGTTAAGGAGATCATTTATAAAAATTAGAAAGAGAATAGGAGATAGGACAGAGCCCTGAGGAACACCGGAGTTTATAGGGTGAGGAAGTGAACAATGGCCGTCCACAACCGCAGCTATGGAACGGCCGGAAAGGAAATTAGAGACAAAGGCACAGATGGAGGGATAGCAACACGATAGCAACACGACTGGATAGCAACACGTTAGCAACACGACTGGATAGCAACACGTTATATATTACCTATACAGTAGATCTACGTCATCTGTTTTCACTCTATGTATGATATCGTTGTGCACATTACAATTGTTTGCTGTGTGTTCATTAATTCATTGTATGCTATCATGTTGCTGCTATATTTGCCTCAATCTATTGTCATACATGTTAATTGTTTTTAGCTTCCTGACAAAACTTGATTCAGAATAGGCTAAAATCATCAAGGATTGCGAGATTCAATTTTGAAAACACTTGTGTATCAACATTATTATAAATTGCTCTGCAGCAAACTTATAAATGTATGTTCTTTAGTTTTCCAGTATATTATATTAGTTTATTCTATTCAGTTGCACACCTTTTGCTTCAAAAGCTTGTATTTTTTTATTTCAACCTATTAACCCCATTTTTACCGGTGACGTCTTTTTAATTGTATGTCATCTAAATGTAGACCATATTGTACTGTTTAATGAGGATCTGTAGTAGTGGAGAGGATTAAGTGAGATAGTTCGAAGCCTATTAATTGATGGAGGCCCTTTATGAACTGAATATATTCGTCTAATAGTAGATAAAATAAAGTTAAAAGGACGGCGCCGGTACAAAAGGGGTTTAATTAAATTGCACACGTGTCGCTCCAAAAGTTTGCATTGTTTCAAAATGCGGTGTTATTATTCGTTAATTAAGTTTCAACCATCCCAAATTTTACGTCATATATACATTGCGTTATATTTGAAATTATTTCTATTCTATCTATCTATCTATCTATTGCCGGACGCCTGATCTCCGAAGGGGTGGCCACGAATGAAATGCTCCCATGCACCTCTGTCCCCAGTCAGTCCACGCCCCTCCTCCCATCCAGCACCACTTCCACGCATATACTTCTTAACTCCATCCTTCCACGTCTCTCTCTCGGTTTACCTCTCCCTCTCTGTCCTTCCACCTCACTCTCGTACACTCTCTTAGTCATTCTTTTGCTGCCCATACGTTTCTATTAAAACATCTAAAATTCTCTCTCTCTCTCTCTCCATTCCCTCCATATATTCCGCCATAATATTCTAACAGATAAACCACACACACACACACACACACACACACACACACACACACACACACACACACACACACCTATTTACGGTCCGCCATAATATTCCAACAGATGGGGTAGATAAAACACATATCACACCTCCACATCAGTTAGTCATATCAGCAGCTCACTACAATAACGTTCATCTGCAGTCCCTTCAGCTGAAAAAAAAAATAATATTATTGAATGGAGTTGTATGGGATATTGTAAACATTTTAATATTTTGCAAACAAGATTGCTCACATTGCTATGGTCGTAATGTTTCATGGTTTGTAAATATACAGTTGACCACATCAATTCGAATGAGAAACAATGTGATTACTTTGCTAGAATAATTTGTTATAAAGCCTTTAATTCATACAGTCAATTATTATCTTTTACATAACATTACATTATTATTATTATAGTTTCATGCATACATCGGTGTATTAACCCTGTGAAGATTATGACGCATTTTGAAAGTTTATTATGGCTATCATTGGACGATTTTATACAGCTTAGGAAGCATCTGTGAGAAATATATGGGTAAGGAATAGTTCAATAACCCTTTGACTTCCATTTACCCTTCCTAATCTGAAAAAAAATATCAAATAATAGCCAGAACCAGAGAAGAAACACATCATCGTATCTTTTAAGGGGAGATATCCACTCGAGGATTTTTTTCTTGACCCCTTGCTCCCTCATGTTTAGCCCTATTGCTTTTTATATTATAAAACGTTTGCCCCATTAGTTTAGCGATTTTAAGAACTTTCACCGCATATTAAGACCTTTCGTGCAATTCAGGTGTCAATGTTATCCTGGCGAGCGATAGCGAGCCTGTAATTTAAGAGGAACCGGCCTTTGGCCGGGAAATTTTTCTACCGAAAAATATACAAATTTATCTTGAAAGAGACTCAAGGGGGTGTAATTTTAAGCTTGATGGAGGTCTAGGGAACAAACTAAATACCTCCCCTTAAGGGATAAGATATCTTCCATCTTTATATAATTGATATTTCATGTATTTCCTTAATTATGGTATACTGTACAAGTACAATCACATTATTCGTCAAGTGCAAAATGGTATGTCTTTTAGGAAACTTTTTCTTGTTTCATTAAAATAGGCTTCCATAAAAGTACTATTACCTGTCCCACACTCGCCAATTAATTCTGGTTAATTCAATAGTTTTCGGTTGTTGATTATAGGATCGTATTCTTAAATATGAGGGGATGGTGTTGTCTATCCCAAACTGAACGAAAATTAAGGAACTGAGCGATGAATTATAAACGGGATATAATTGTCCCCTTCATTCTAAAAGACAACCATGTTTGTATTTAATTAGTTTCTTAAGGCATGTGGCTATATATTGGCAAGTTTTACGAATATGGCCTTGAGTGTCACGTTAAGCTATCTGTTAAAGAAGTTTGTATTTCTAATGTGTGCGTTCGTGTGTAGGTGTGTCCGTGAGTGTGTGCCCAAGGAGAGTATAGAAGGAGAGGCGACTCTCTGCTTTTGGTTGTAGGCCCCTGATACTTACCCCATCTAACGTCAAGCACCCTCCAATAGAGAACGATTAATTTCGAACAGTAACTATACAGTTTATAACCCTCAATAGAGAATGTATCGTTCTTTAGAAAACGATTATATTCGAGCTATAACTATATAGTTTCTAATATCTATACGCTACCGCTTGCAATACTCAATATCTCATAATTTTTCACATTTCATAATAGCTCTTATAGGCCTAGTTTGTTCCCTAGACCTCCATCAACCTTAAAATGACACCCCATTGAGTCCCTCTCAAGATAAATTTGTACATTTTTCGGTAGAAAAATTTCCCGGCCGAAGGCCGGTTCCTCTTAAATTGTAGGATACTCTTGTCACTCATGATGTTTTAATTGTGATCCCCATATTGTCATTATCATTATTGTCCTACATTATAGTCCATACACTACAACTAAATATATTGTGCTACATTCCATGTAGCCTATACAATCTAGTGCAGTATCTTTACCTTTTCTGTATAAAATACTGTATCTAATATAATACATTTGTTATATGTACACGTGTAGGTTACTCAACGTCTATGTCTTGTATTGATTTTGTTCCTTACATTTAAATTTGTATCAGTACCTGTATGGGTTTCGGCCATATGTTCCCCATAGTGTTTGTACGTTTACTGAAAAGTAAATAAGCAAACACACACACACTGTGAATCATACAGGTCCTCATATTACTTGCACTGCTTAATTGGTGAGGAGTAAATAAAGACATACCGGTACGCAATTATCTCTCAGACTCTCACGAAGGAATATGCGAGACAACCACAGCAATCATCCCAGTGACTGTCTCTCGAGTAATATATGTTTCTGCAGCTCTACCCATACACGTCATACACTAATAAATAGGCTACACATCCCTTCAGCAACAACATTATCAAGTGTGGAACATATCTTTTCTTTCATGTTGTACGTGTTTATAAATATAATTATTTTCTCTCGATGTTGCATGTTTACTATTCAGATCGACCACTGCAACACAATGCATTGCTAGGGGAATTTCTCCACTACCGTTTATTGTTTTTCTGTGTATTTATGAATAATATTCTATAAGCAAGTAATTCCAACCTCACACTCCACACAAACTAAGAACATAAAATTAAGGATAGGCTATGTCTTACATTAAAGCTAACCGATCAAGTGAATGGCATATAATACAACGTGAGTAGATTACGCTATTTATTTATATTATTTAAAACATCTGTAAATTGTTGAGCATCAGACGTCAGACGGCCAACCCCGCTATACTGGTCATCTTAAAAGTGGCTGCTACACACAACACGGGACTTGTTCAGCTGATCAGGTGTTTTCGTCTTCAGGTTGATGTCAAGGTTCTTGAGCCATAACAAACATCTGCAATGATACAAATGCCAGCATTCATGGGTCAGCTATTTACCTAGATGATATCTCGAAATCTTGTATTCAGTCAGCCATGATATACTGTATACTCGTATGTGAGTATACTATATACTGTATACTCGTAGATACCCTCTACTTGTGACTAAGCACTTCACCTTACCTTTGGGAAAGAAGTGATACGCGAATTTCCTTTGCTTCCGCCTTGTATTTTCCATAAATACAGCTTTGAGCCTGTGACCGTGTTGTTTTGATACCATGTTTGTATCTGCCGCCACGCCATTTGGCAGCTCCCAGTGACATTTGTAAGTGTGCAGACGATGTACCACCGATGGCAGAGCCATCTTCAGGGGTGCTTGGTCAAGACTAGGGATCAATTGGGAGCTCGTTTATGAGCTCTATCCTTACTTCTATTATCCTTGTGTGTGCCTGTGTGTGTTCAACCAGTGAACGGTAGAGACAGTGCCTCAGTTCTCCTCGATTTTCGCCAATATCTTTGGAAGTAAGGCAGTAACATTAATGCCGCTTTACCAAGACAAGCATTCGTGAACTGTGCCGATTGTGATTGCAGGTGGAAGAAAATAGAAGGAATGGGTGATGCAATATAAGTGAAAATCATCTACTCCTCCCAAACGTCTCGCCCTGGATTCCTGGCGCCACCTGTAACAAACAACAACAACAACGGAACCATCTATATCTACCTACTCCATAACTACCACTACCCTCAGTATTGTACTCGTGTGTGGGTGCGTCCTCATAGTGTTGCGAGGGTTGTGGATATGAGGAAAGAAAATTATGAAGAAATACAAGGTTGAAATACTAAAACGGTATAAAGCTTACTGCTCAACTGTTAAACTATCGCCTCCTCCACCCCCGACCCCTCTCATCATCCTGTTTCTTGCCACCGTCTCTCGTTTAATTTAAGGTATGTTAAACAAAATAAATCTTCCCGGACATGGAAAATCATGTCATGTATGCTCAGAACGGTCAATATACAGGAGGCGCTACAATATAGGTAGCAAAATTATAATGGTAGTTTTGGGTTCCTATCATCATATACTTCATTTCTATATACTTTTTATCCCCGGGAAAAAAAAACAAAAATCTTGGGATTTTTCATTTATTTTCTTGGGATTTTTTGTTTTGGTCATTAACCTAACCAAAAAACCTAACCTAACCTAACCTAATAGCCCCCAAATACATTTAGGTTAGGTTAGGTTAGGTTTTTTGGTTAGGTTAATAACAAAAATAAAAAATAAATCCAAGAAAAAAATAAAAAACCCAAGATTTTTTGTTTTTTTCCCGGGGATAAAAAGTATATAGAAATGAAGCATATGATGATAGGAACCCAAAACTACCATTATAATTTTGCTACCTATATTGTAGCGCCTCCTGTATATTGACCCTAAGAACGTACACTCGTGGTCATGCAAACTTGAACACCAAATAATTATAGTAACAACACGGTGAGCGTTAACTAGGGAATCCAAGCAAATTATAGTAACAACACGGTGAGCGTTAACTAGGGAATCCAAGCAAATTCCTCTTTCAAGCTCGAGCAGTTATCAAAATATTTCGCCGGTGTATCATAAATATGCCTCTGAAAATGGCCCAAATGTTTTCGTCCACGGCTCTACATCATTAAATGTTTTAATTGTGAACACCTTAATGATATTTAATGATATTTAATTGTGATAATTTAATGATAATTTAATGATAATTTAATGATATTTAATTGTGAACACCTTAATGATATTTTCCGATTTTCCCTATAACATGTTTTGGACTACCACTGTATCATCTAGTGAACTATTTTAACTATATAATAAATTATTCGTGCGAGAATTATTTAAGCAAAAAAATCTATGATGCTATGATCAATAATGTGCAAGGATGTACTTTATCATTGAGCGTGATAAGAATGGAGTGTTATACAAATACAGTGCAACTAAAAACGTGTCCCCAGACTTGCAAGGTGAAGACTAAGTGACCATTCATCATGTATGAAGAACACATACTTGATATAATTATGTGTGACATCAGGAACGTCATATTAAGAGCACTTGGTAACATTAAAAAGTTAAAGGAAAATGTCTTCCCTACTCGTTGCACGAAGATAACGTATCTAACCAAGAAATAAGAAAATATCCAACAATAGACAAATATAAGAAGAATGTGGATAATTTCCTATCTTGAGTAAACATCTAACCCAGCCTAACCTCACTACCATCTCCGTGCTGCCAGCAACAGCACCACTGACCAGCCGGCACCGAGGAGGGCAGATGGAATGTACACTAGCGGCTCCACAAAGGAGTGAACCATGGGCCTCAACTGTAACCAAAGGAACCATGTGCACAGGTTGGTTGGGTGGGTGTAAAGGATTGAGATAGATAAATAGATAGAGAGAGAGAGAGACAGAGAGAGTGAGAGTGAGTGAGTGAGTGGGGGAGGGGGGGGGATTAGGTGTGTGTGTGCATGCGTTTGTAAATGTCATATATCGCTTCCGTACTATATAACCTATATATCTACCTGTTTGAGTACGGCCGACCTTTCCAAACTATATTTAAATTGTCGAGACAGTTGACCCACAAGATATCCCTTCCCTCCCACACGAATATCATTGCCTACAAATTAAAGTTAAATGTCATCCACGGTCCCTCATTAGTATAACTAAATAAGTTGGTCACCAATTGTTTTGCAATATTTGAAAACAAATATGGATTTTATAATTTATGCTCTAAACATAATATGAAAATGTGTTTTAAGCCTCGGCAAAACCTAATATAAATATATGGTACTAAAATGGAATTTTGTCATAACATGGTTGTCAGTACTTCCTATAGACAGCACCGATTCGTACACACGCCATTTTCACCTGTCTCCCGAGGTCTGTCCACCAGCTTTTTAGTCCACTCCACCTGCCCATCTCTGTCGATAGGTTGGGTTGTTTGGTTAGGTTAATATACTAGGTCTCCGAAACAAGATTCGTAGTTGCGGTAGTATTTACGGTATCTGGACACTTCGAGCGAATTCATATTCGAGCGGAGGCGCAGTTAGGTTAAGTAGGTTAGATTGTGCATCCGCTCGACCAGGAATTCGCTCGAAGTGACTCGCATTCGCATTTACAGATACGTCCGAATACCGGTAGGCTACTAAATGGGCGCCGGCCCAACCGCCATGTTGTATCCCACGTATGCCTACTAGGTAGCCTACTACGGACACATTGTAGGCGTTAGGTGTGGATTAGGCTTGTATCCAATGTACTAGGTCTATGTTACTGGATATTTATGATTTATATAAGTGCTACGTTTTCGATAAATCTGGTCATATGGCTTTGCAATTAGGGAAACCATGAGCCGATTTCCGACATTTGGTTAGTCTTTTTAGATTCTCAAAATACGATCCAAGTTTTGCCAAAAATTGGCTCGGGTTTTCCAAAATTATGCTTTTATGGGTTTGCAATTTAGGGAAACATGAGCCAAAATTATAAATTAGGTTACTGTAATTTGTTTACTCTTAAAATTCCCAAAATCCGATCCAAGTTTTGCCAAAACTTGGCTCGGGTTTTCCAAAATTCGGGTTTTATGGCTTTGCAATTTCGGGAAACCTGATCCAAATTTCTAAATGAGGTTACTGTCATTTTGTTGTCTACAAACTCTCAAAATCCGAGCCAGCTTTGGCCAAAACTTGGCTCGGGTTTTCGAAATATTGGGTTTTAGGCCTCAGAAATACCTAAAAACCCGAGCCAAGTTTTGCTAAAATACGTTTTAATCGCCTTTTTACGCATTTAACCCCTCATTTTCCCTGTACTTCATAGCCCTCCCCACTATCGGGCGGCGTGTCTTAAGATCGTTGTATAATGGAGAAAACGGTTTCGCCGAGGGTTGTAATTATTTCCAAACACTATATATTGATGAAAACTAACAGGGAAAAATAAAAAAAAAATCCATGGGAAAATTGGTGACCATCTTATTTAGTTTGTCCCTACCATTTCCTGACACTTTATTGCAAAATATAAAATTACTACTTTATTTTTGTATATACAGTTTATTACTAATTTGTTTTCTCAATCTGTTCAATATACCTTGAAGTATTCTTTCATATTGTTTTGGTTATTGTTAGACGAGTTTGTTCGGTTTTGGTTATTGTTAGACGAGTTTGTTCGGTTTGGGTTATTGTTAGACGAGTTTGTTCGGTTTGGGTTATTGTTAGACGAGTTTGTTCGGTTTGGGTTATTGTTAGACGAGTTTGTTCGGTTTGGGTTATTGTTAGACGAGTTTGTTCGGTTTGGGTTATTGTTAGACGAGTTTGTTCGGTTTGGGTTATTGTTAGACGAGTTTGTTCGGTTTGGGTTATTGTTAGACGAGTTTGTTCGGTTTGGGTTATTGTTAGACGAGTTTGTTCGGTTTGGGTTATTGTTAGACGAGTTTGTTCGGTTTGGGTTATTGTTAGACGAGTTTGTTCGGTTTGGGTTATTGTTAGACGAGTTTGTTCGGTTTGGGTTATTGTTAGACGAGTTTGTTCGGTTTGGGTTATTGTTAGACGAGTTTGTTCGGTTTGGGTTATTGTTAGACGAGTTTGTTCGGTTTGGGTTATTGTTAGACGAGTTTGTTCGGTTTGGGTTATTGTTAGACGAGTTTGTTCGGTTTGGGTTATTGTTAGACGAGTTTGTTCGGTTTGGGTTATTGTTAGACGAGTTTGTTCGGTTTAGATGCTTTTTATGCTAGTCAAAGGGTTAATTGGGAACGAGTTTCCCCTTATATTTGCTAGAGGTCCTTCCTAAGCTGTATACAATTGTTCAATTATAGCCAGGGTACAATGAAAGCACTATGGTACTAAAAGCCGGTATTTAGGGGAAAAAATGCTTCCCATAGCAGTCGATTTCCTAACACTTTCTTATTTTATCAGTAAGCTTGCTCCATACACCTCCATCAAACTTTAACAAAATACCACCAACAACCCTACCTCGACATAAAGTAGCACTATTTAGACAGAAAAAGTACGTGTATACAGTATGTGTGAACGATTCTATATGTATGTATGTATGTATGCATGTAATTTTATAATATGTGTAATGTGTGTATGTATTTACATATAAATAGAGTAAATACTAAACTAAAGCCCCATGACTGACAGGGTTAGCGCGACAGGTGACCCCTTTTTGTGGTGCATGTTGGGTGGGGAGGGGACAGGTGTGTGCAAATCAATTAACACCTGTTGACTAGACCTGTGGCTGGCTGGTGGTGGGGTGTGGGAGAGAGAGAGAGAGAGGGAGAGACAGAGAGATAGATTTACCTAGATACATTGGCCACACAACCCTTACGATCCAAACGGGGTTGTCAGGACATATTTTTTTAAAGATAGCAAACCCGATAGAGAGAGAGAGAGAGAGAGAGAGAGAGAGAGAGAGAGAGAGAGAGAGAGAAATGTTCTCACTGTACTGTATATGTGGCAATAAACATGTTTAAACATGTTTGAATTTGAATTAAATTGTTTAAGTGTGGCGTTTTGTTTGTGCTGGTTTTGCTTTTATATCAATTGCATGTTGTTTTAATATTTAGTTGTATTTGTTGTATGATGTAATTGTTTTATTATTATGTATCTTGCTTTGTTATAATTACTGTGTTTTGTAGCTTTGTATAGCTATTTATTTGTATTGACTTGCATATATGATTATATATTAACTGCATGCTGTAGATGTGTAGATATATTTGGGTGGTTTGTGGTTTATTGTTGTATTATTATGTCTCGTTTTCTTTTAACCCATTCAGCATCGGTGACATTCTTTTCATTTCATTCTGGCAATTATTGGACAAGTGTATTAAGTTCAAAAGAGGCTTCCAGCAATTAACAAGCTTCGTACTATCTCACTTAGCCTTTTGTACTACCACAGATCCTTCTCAAACTGCACAAAATCGTCTAAATATAGCTAGAATAAAATTTAAAAAGACGTCCTCGGTACAGAAGGGGTTGATTGCCGTGTCTCACTATGTATCTTTGAGTTATTTATTTGTATTAACTTGTGTTTTTGTGTTGGTCTTTCTGTATTTGCTGTCCAGGTAGGGGGGTGACGGGGGGCGGAGCAGGTGTGTGTCAATCAATTAGCACCTGTGGCATCCCCGAGGTGGGTGGGTGGGTGAGAGAGAGAGAGAGAGAGAGAGAGAGAGAGAGAGAGAGAGAGAGAGAGAGAGAGAGAGAGAGAGAGAGCGAGAGAGAGAGAGATTGTGTTTGCAAAGCAGGATGAGGAGTAGGGGAGGGGAAACAAGTGCGATGAGGACTTGTATTGTGTTAGTGTTGTTACTTTTTGTTGTTTATATTGTTGTTTATTCTGTTGATATGGTTATTTTGCGTTGTTCTTGTGTTTCACCAGTTGTATTTTCACTGTTGTCGCTTTGTTAATGTTCCAAATCTCTGCATTATTGGGTGGAACTTGCTTTTCAATAAATAGTATATACAGTTATGTAGGTGAATTTTAATAATACACTCCTTTACAGAGATATACTTCAAAAATGAAAAAAAAAACAGGTGAAGTCCACGATTTTTTGTGAGTGACTGTACTTATGACCTGCATGAGTTGGGTGGTAGGGGACAAGGGAAGGTGGTGTAGGTAGGAAGTGGGTGAGGGGTGTGGGTGGGTGGGTAGGAAGTGGGTGAGATGGTAGAGGTGTGTGGTGGGTATGGCTAGGAAGCGGGTGAGGGGTGTGGGGGATTACAGATGCATTGGGTGGGTAGGGGTGTGTGGTGGGTGTGGCTAGGAAGTGGGTGAGCGTGTGGGGGGATTATAGATGCATTGGGTGGGTGTGGGATGTGTGATGGGTGTTTGTTGGAAATGGGTGAGCCGGTGTGCGGAGGGTGTTAGTAGGAAGTGGGTGAAGGAGTGGGGATTACAGATTTATTGGAGAGATGTGCTTGTTATTTTTTGGCGCTGCTGATGTTGATTTCGTATTGAATTTGCTTGTTCTGGTTGTTGCTATTGTTGTTTTTGTTGCTGTTATTAATGTCTATTGTTAATATTGTTGTATTTGTTATTGTTATTATTGTCTTTGTTGTGTTTGCTGTTGATATTGTTGTTGTTGTTATTATTGTTGTTTTTGTTGTTATTGCTATTGTTATTATTATTATTTTTGTTGTTGCTATTGTTGTCTTGGTTTTGCTATGATTGTTGATATTTTTGTTGTTGTTATTTGTTCTTTGTTTTGTGGTTGTTGATAATTATATAGTCACTGTAAATACTGGTAATATTTTGGCTGTGTTGATATTTATGTGTTTTATATGTATGCTATATTTGTTATATATATATTGTTTTGTTGATCGTGGTTGTGTTATTTGCACACGGGTTTGGGTGTTGGGTGGTGAGGGGACAGGTGCGTAATCAACAAATTCACACCTGTTGACTATTCCTTCCTGAGATGGGTGGGTGCTGGATAGGGGATGCAGGGAGGTACAGGTGCGTTGGGATAAGTGTGTGTCATGATGGTGGTGGTTCTGGAGGTATTGTTTGCAGTTGAATTTGTTATTGTATTTGTTGGTTTGAAGTTGCTGGTGTTATTGTGGATGCTTTGGCTTTGTTATTTGTTCTATGTTTGTAATCTTTGTATGCTTTCTGTGTTGTCGGTGTTGTTGCAGCTATGTTATTGTATTTGTTGTTGAAGTTGCTGGTCTTGTTTATATTTAGGCTTTGTTATTTTCTTCTCGTTGCTGGTGGTCGTTCTGGGGGTATTGTTGCATTTGCATTTGTTATTATATTAGTTGTTGTTGACGTTGCTGGTGATGTTATAGATATTTTGCTTTGTTTTTCTGTTTATCTTCGTCGTTGGCATTGCTTTAGTTGAATATGTTATTATACATGTTGATGTTGAAGTTGCTGGTGTTATTGTGGATATTTAGGCTTTATTATTTGCACATGTTTTTTGTGTCATCTTTGTTGGTGGTAATGTGGCAGATGAATTTATTGAATTTGGCTGTCGTAGTGGTTGTGTTATCTTGTTTGAGTTATAAAATGTTTGCTTTCGCGAGATTTGTAGATGATGATATATTGTTGGCATTTTATAATGCTGCATTTACTTATATATATAATGTTTTGTAATTGTTCTGGTTCGGTTTGGTTATTATAGTTATGCGTACATTATTTTTGGAGTTGTAGTTCCTCTGTTGTCTATTTAGTTTAATGGACGAATTAAATTGGGTTGGCTTGGTGGGGAGAGGTGTGTACAATCAATTAGCAGCTGGGTGATGTTTGGGGAGGGAAGACTGAAGCTGTGTTTATTGTTATTGTTGTTTTTGTTATGTGGGGTAGGAGGTGAGAGGGGTATGGAAAAGTGAAGTTGTTGTGTATGTGTGTTGCTATGTTTCTCGTAATTGATATGGGGTATGTTTTAGTTTTGTTATTTTCATTGTGATTGCGTTATTTATCTTGTTTAGTTGTAGTTTCTGCGTTGGTCATAGTGTGTTTTTGTTGAATATATTGTTTGTGTTATCGTTAGATTGGTAGGAAAGGTGCGTAGCTGCCGAGGTGGGGTGGTAGGGGGAGGGGGGGGGGGGGAGTGAAGCAGTGTGTGTATTGTTATTGTTTGTGTTGTTGTAGGTTTTGTCTATGTTGTTGAAGGTTTTAATCACTTTAATACAGGGGACGCCATTATTCCTTGCATGCCGGCTATTATTAGACGATTTTACGCAGTTTAGGAAGGACGTATAGTAATCAGAAAGGTTTATTATATCTCCATTTATTCTTAGACTATCCTGTTTTCTTCTTAAAGAGAATACAATTTTCTAATGATAGTCAGAATAAAAAGACAAATACTTTAACCCATACTGGAAGGGTTAAGTAAGGGTGTTTTGTGATGGACTTGTTTATATTATAATATTTGTGTTGCCTATGTCGGTGATGGTTAGCTAGATAAAATAGGACTTCAGAGGCTATCAACCCTTCAGGATTATTAAGACAGCACACTGTAAGTCAAGAATAGCGTCAGGACTGGAGCCCCTTTTCGAGAACTCTCGTCCCTTGTCGGTGATGGTGTTGTGTGTATTGTTTTGTTTGCGTTTGTTGTGTTTGGTTTTCATATGTCTGCTTTATTTTAACTGTTCTTGTTGATTAACCCTCTGAAGACTATATAAAGCATTTTGATAGTTTATTCTGGCTAACACCTGACGATTTTATATAGCTTAGGAAGGATCTGTCGGAATGAAAAGTGGAAAGACTATTTCAATTAACCCTCTGACTTCCATATACCCTTCCCAATCTGAAAACAATCGTCAACATATATGCTTCATCATTTCTTCAAAGGTTTAATTTGTGTTTCTTGCAGTTATTGTCCTTGCTTTTATATTTTGTTTTGTTGCATATTTGATTTTTCTTCCAACATCTGTATATTGTGGTTCAGGTTGGGCGGGCAGGTGACAGATGTGCCAATCAGTAAAACACCTGTTGACTATATACCTACCTGTCCTGTCGGTGGGTGGTGGCATGGTCGAGTCCTGTTGTTGTTGGTGGTAGTGGTGGTGTTTTTATTTTTTATTTTCTTTATATTGATTATTTTATTTGTTTGAGTCTGTTTTGATATTGCCGTTGTTATTATTGGTGGTTGGTTTTACTGTTGTTCCTACACTTTTGCTTATTTCCTTATTTACTTCTGTGTTTTCATAATTTACTTTTTTGCGTCTATTCTGTCATAGTTGTTGTTTTTGTTGATGTTGTTAATGTTTAATATATATTGGATTTAAAGAATGTATTGTTGGTAGCTATGGTGCTGTAGATGATTTTGTAAATATTTGTTTATGTAGGTTTCATCATATGATTATGTACCGGTATTAAGATGGTTGTGAATTATATCCTGTGGCAAATGTTGTGTCTGTTGTGTTGCTAGGTTTGTGTTTCTGTGTTATTGATGAAGTTGTGGCGTTTATTGGGTATTTTGTGCGGAGAGGTTGGGTTGCGTATATATGCGAGGGGACAGGTGTGTAACGTACCAATTAACACCTGTTGAATATATTGGTCAAAGGAGAGAGAGAGAGAGAGAGAGAGAGAGAGAGAGAGAGAGAGAGAGAGAGAGAGAGAGAGAAAACAAAATGTGTGGGTGTGTGTGTGTTGTTTGTATGTTCGTGCTGTTATAACAAATATTGCAAGGTTGTAGGAATAAGATTTGTATATATATTTTTTGTGTTGGCATTCTGTGTATTTGAATAGGTGTGAGTGTATGTTGTGTTTGCGCGCGCTAGTGTGTGTGTGTGTGTGTGTGTGTGTGTGTGTGTGTGTGTGTGTGTGTGTGTGTGTACCTGCTATTATACCTTATAATACCTGGGTGCTGCAACTGGATTTGTTTGTTTGTATGAAAGATATATACAGTTTTAATAGATATAATGATAGATAGATAGATAGATAGATATATTATAGATAGATAGATAGGTAGTTAGTTAGATGACAGATCAAAAGATAGAGTGTATGTGTGAGTGTGAGTACGTTTGAGTGCATGTATATGTGTGTTGTATAAAATAGTTTGGTGATGTTTGTATGTTCCTGTTGTTGTGCCATATATTGCTGGAGGGTTGGAGCTGGCTTTGCTGTGTGTGTGTGTGTGTGTGTGTGTGTGTGTGTGTGTGTGTGTGTGTGTGTGTGTGTGTGTGTGTGTAATATTGTGTAGGAGAATGGGTATATGAGTTGGGGGGGTATGAGTAAATGTGTGTGTGTGAGTGTGTGTGTGTGTGTATGTGTGCGTGTGTGTGTGTGTGTGTGTGTGTGTGTGTGTGTCTGTGTGTGTGTGTGTACCCATAGTTCCAGTTGGAGGGACAGCTTGAATATTATCCCCGTATTCCCACTGTCATTTTCAGCCTACCCGTGTGTCATTTGTTTCCCAGTTCCATTGTATCAATACCATAAATATTATATTGTGCCATTGTTACCACATATCCGATGCTGGTTTAATGGTTATTTTTCTTATATTTTTGTACCCAGTTGTTTTTAGTCTATGTTTGTGTTTTATGTTAAGTTATCACCCCTTAAGTACAGGTAAAGTTAACTATATATTTATTTTTGCTATCATTAGATAATTTTACTTTGTTTAGGAAGGATTTATGATAGTCAACGAATTAATGGAGATATAATACACCTCTCAGAATGCTAGACGTGTTTCCTAAGCTGCATAACATCGTCTAATAATAGCCATAATACCTGGAATAATGGCGTAATCCGTACAGAAGGGGCTAAAAACATATATACAGGGTGATTCAGTAACCCTTTTCATAAATTTAATGGCAAATTCGGGAGACAAAAATAAGACTAATTTACTCTATGACCCTTAGGGTGAGTCTTTGATATGATGGAGATATTACACCTTTAAAGTTATCGTTAGATAGAAAAGAAAAAAATCTAAGGAGTGAGAATGAAAATGTCGTTGCTAACTGGCAGGGTTACACTGTTCCGTTGTCTCATGTATTGCGAGCATAATTGCCTCATGATTTAGGTTCGAGACATCAGAGGGCTAACATGCTAATGACATAACTTGACCTAATAATAATAATAATAATAATAATACAACTACGACTATTACTACTACTACTACAGCTACGATGAATAGAGTATTAATTATGATGATGGTGATAAAATGCTAATGTTCTTTTGAGCATTGAGACAACTGCTACCATATGCAACCATTTACATACCACGTGTAAGCAAAGAAACAATCTTTAGATTCATGTACAGATTGATTCAAGATTCATTAAGACGAGCGGAGTATCAAAGCTCAAAGTCGGCAGGAAGATCCCTCCTCCTCCACTTACCCCTCTTCCACCACTTACTCCTCCTCCTCTTCCTCTTACTTATCCTCCGCCGCCTGCTTCTCCCCTTGCTACTACTACTACTAATACAATGATTATTAATAATAATGATGATGATAATACAAATACAGTAGTAATGTACCTTTGTAAATTGCGAAACCAACTGCATCCAGCTACCGTATGCAGCCATTTTGATACCAAGTCTTGGTTACGCTACCCTGCCAGTTAGCAACGACATTTTCATTCTCACTTCTTAGATTTTTTTCTTTTCTATCTATCAACTTTAAAGGTGTAATATCTCCATCATATCAAAGACTCACCCTGAGGGTCATTGAGTAAATTAGTCTTATTTTTGTCTCCCGAATTTGCCACTAAATTTATGAAAAGGGTTACTGAATCACCCTGTATATATCAATAATATTTGCCTGTATGTATGTGTTTGTGATTATCAGTAGAGTCGTGTACAGTCTTAGGCAATAATAAGGTTATACCCATTTGAATCTTTGACCCTTTAACCCATTTAGTGCTGGCGACGTGTTTTCTATATATTCTGGCAATCATTAGATTATGCTATTCAGCTTAGGAAGGACCTCTAACGAGAGATGGAAAGAGGGTGGGGAGCGAGAGGGAGTGTGTCTCTGTGTGTGCGCACTGCAACTGTCACTCGATAATTCCAGTATACCAACCCTCTGATATGGTGTGACATTTCCTATACTGACTGTACCTTGAATAATTGATATGCCAAAACCCGGACTGAAAAGAGAATATAGATAACCAAAGATAAATATAGCGGAGTTAGACAGACAGATAAATATAGCCGAATTAGACAGACAGGTATTGACAGCCTGCAGATTCCCAACAATATATATAATTTAATGTTCCACAATCAGAACTAGATATTGTCCAAAGTTGTAACGCTTGATGAAGGGTAGACAATCTAAGCATAATTCTTCCGGGAAAGAACAAAATCGAAAAGAGAACCAAATATTGTTAATGGGGGGGATGATCGTTTTGTCTTGCCCCCTTCTTCCTCATGATTAGCCCCTTTAGTTTTCAGATTTTAATACGTTCGCCCCATTAGTTTGACGAATTTAAAACCTTTCGCTACATTTCTATATCAATATAAAGACGTCGTGCCATGTAGGTGTCGATATTTTCCTGGCGAGCGATAGCGAGCCTGTATTTTAAGAGGAACCGGCCTTCAGCCGGTAAATTTTTCTACCGAAAAATGTAAAACATTTTGAAAGGGGGTCTAGGGGGTGTATAATTATAAGCTTGATGGAGGTCTAGGGAATAAACTAAAAACCTCCCCTTAATGAGATATTGTCCAAAGTCTAATGCTTGATAAAAGGTAAAAAATGTAAGCATAATTCTTCCGGCGAAAAATCGAAAATCGAACCCAATAATGTTAATTGTAGAACAGGTAGCCGGACATAGATTGACAGGTAGCCTCTCAGCAATATTACAGTCTCTTTTAAGGGGAGATGGGTTGTTTTTCTGGTCCCCCTTCTCCCTCACGTTCAGCCCCTTTAGTTTTTAAATTTCAAGATGTTTGCCCCATTAGTTTGTCGATTTTAAGACCTTTCGCCCCATTTTGTTGTCAATATTCAGACCTTTCGTGCTATTTAGATGTCGATTTGTTTTTGGCGAACGATAGTGAGCCTGTGATTTTGGAACAATCGGCCTTTGGTCGGGACATTTTTCTACCGAAAATGTACAAATTAATCTAGCTGGGGGTTCTGATGGATGTTTTTGTTTTAAAGTTTTATGGAGGTCTAGGGAAAAAACAACAAAATAAAGGAAAATATTTACCAAAAAAGTGTACCATACCCCCTACAACCCAAGCACCCACAGATCTACCTAGGCTAAAAGTGTATTACGCACCGGTAGTTGATGAACTCAAACATAATTCTTCAGAATGAGATACGAAATTATAAAGGTCAATATATAGTAGATAGACAGGTAATCATGGGTAAAATCATTCTAAATTCGATACTATGTTATTTTGCATAATCGTAACTTGACATTATCCGAGGCTATGTAGATAATTATAATTGACGATTAGAAAAATAAAATATTTTGTTTATTAAAACAAAGGAATATATAACCGAACAAAGATATATGTAATATATATATATATATATATATATATATATATATATATATATAGAGAGAGAGAGAGAGCAAGCATAATTACTTAACTATAGACAGATACATACAGTTATATAGAGTAGTACATATGTATCGCCTCGTTAAATAAAAAGGACTAGAAAACCAACTAAACTAAACTATGCAGACATACAGACAGAGAGACAAACTGACATCCAACCCCCTGTAAATACCAGTCAGCGCTCCGGGGAAGAGCTTGATACACTGTCGGTAAATAAATCTAAGGTGAAGTTTAGAAAAAAGTTGATAAAATTGTAGTTACAATTAGATAGACCGATATATATATATATATATATATATATATATATATATATATATATATATATATATATATACTGTATATATAGAGAGAGATAGATAGATAGATAGATAGATATTGAGATAGATAGATGGACGAAGCTGAAAACTATTTATATACCGGGATGCCATCTATACCATGTTCCAAATAGGTAGTCCAGAAATCATGAACCCAAACCTTTATAACTCAAATAGGGCATGAGGAAATGGGCTGTACAATTCCACACCTATTCCTTAGCGGAGTCTTCCCAAATGTTAGAAATATTAGCTCGATTACTTTAGTCGTTTGTGAGCTATAGAGGCTAAAGTTCAAGAGCTTTGGCCTACTTGTTTGGAACAGGGTATAGTTACTAGTGTTTGAGTGTGTGTGTGTGTGCGGTATTATCTTAGCTCCTCGGTGGCCTAGTCGGTTTGGTGTTGGACTGCTACACTACAGGTCTGGGTTCGATGCCCGCCCTGCTCATACTGTTAAAAAGCTATAATATAAGGATTAGAAAACTATATAAACTCGAATATACAGTAGACAGACAGACAGACCAAACCAAAACAAAAATACGCACCTGGGGCAAAATGTTGATAAAGTCAGGTCAGGTGAAGGTATTGAAGGATAAGCCTTTACAACGGCACTTCCTATCTAGTTTTCGAAGAGTGTTCATATGGGAGAAGGGGTGTAGGAGAGAGAGGTAGCTGTTTGAGTGGCTTTGTTGTGTGTGTTATTAGTCTGTATACGTAGTCGAAGTGTCCCCCGACTGGGTGCAAGCATGTGGAACACGCTAGAACGTAATACCGTACCCACCAAATATGCCCGCCTTTTGCTGGGATCGAACCCAGGTCAAGTAGATTCACATGGTAAATAAATCCAACGCAAAGAGGAGAAAAACAAGATAGATTGAGATGTTAGTTAGATAGATAAACAGACAGACAGAAATTGAAAACCAACCTCCCAAACCAAAACAAAGAAAATCCACCCCGGGCTGCGCCGTTGGTAAGTATATGCAATGCGAAGAGGAGAGAACAAATATATACTTTTATATATAGATAGTTAATTAGTTAAATATATATTGATGGATAGATAAACAGACAGACAGAGATTGACATCCAACCTCCCAAACCAAAAACACAAATCAACGCCCGAGGGAAATTGTCGATACGCCGTTGGTAAATAAATCCATGGGCGAAGAGGAGAAAAGATTGTATCATCGTTCCAGAATTCTGATGTAAAAATACCATTATTAGCCTCGGGTCACAGTGGCAGGGAATATATTTTGTGTGGAGGAATATTCAGCCAGAGTCGTACAATTTTTGTATTATTGGGTAGATGGGATATGTATTGTGTCGGGAGAGGATATGTGTGCTCGTGTGTAGTGTTAGAGGTCCGTGATACATATAGAAATACATACTGTAGTTGCACACTGCTCATTATTATACGATACAACACACACACATACATACACACAAAACAATTCACACACACACACACACACACACACACACACACACACACACACACACACACACACACACACATATCTCTCTCTACTTCCTCAATAAAGCCTGCCTTACGATCCCATATTATTTAACTCAAAATTTATCGCAAGCCATAAAACTCCTATGACCCGTTTATTTCAAAAGTTTATTTTTATGACGGGTTCAGTTCCGAAGGCCATTCCGTTTGGAGTAAGTAAACAATGGCATTTAGTAATAGCTAAATGGGAGAAAGGCATTATTTTCTCATATTAAGGGGATAGTGGCTGGTATTTTGTTGTTCTATTTATTCAGTTATTCATATAATTGGTAGTTTTCTCCCATCAAGCTTAAAAGAACACCCCTTAGACCCCCTTCAAGATAAATTTGTAAATTTTTCGGTTGAAAAATGTCACGGCCGAAGGCCGGTTCCTCTTAAAATTATAGGCTCACTATTGCTCGCCATGAAAAAATCGACACCTAATGTAAATGGCACGAAAGGTCTTAAAATTGACAACGAAATTGGGCTAACGGTGTTAAAATCGTTAAACTAGTGGGCCGAACGTCTTATAAAACCTCAAAACTAATAGCGCTCAACACGATGGAAATATTGGTCCAGAAAACCAGCTCATCTCCCCTTAAACCCCTTGAGGGTAATGATAAATGGTTGACAGTTTATTCTGGCTATCATTGGACGATTATATATAGCTTAGGAAGAATCTGTGCGCATTAAAAAGGCTAGGATTATCTAAACTAACCCTCTGGCTTCCAAATCTAAATGATATCGTCTAATAATAGCCAGAAAACAGAAAATAAATTCCCCATCGTATTTGCAAAGGGGTAACTTGTCTGTAAATCAGCATAATTATCTACCTATTTAACTTAGTTCTTATATTATTTGTTGATCCAATCCCATTTCAAACACGCACAGGCACTCGTAAAGCAAAACAAACAAACTTGCAAATACAGAATAGAAAGCAAAGAAACAAGCAATATAGAACAATAAAAAACAAAACAAAACACAATTTAAAACAAAACAAACAAGTAAATACAGAAAGCAAGACAGTCAAATATAGAATACTAAAACAACCAATCAAACGAATATAGAAGCCAAAACAATTGAGTAGTAATCGTATTATTCTAGAGAAAGTAGAAAAGAAAGCCTAATTTAGTCTCGTTAACTCACGTCCACTCACCGTCTATCTGCAACCTCTCTCTCTTCGCCGCAATGTTCCATATATCTCGCTATTCTATCGCTATTATAAATATAAATGTTCCTCAGAGCTCTCGCAGTGTATGCCTCCTCCTCTACGTAGAAAATGTAGCACCCGTCTTGCAACACAATCCCACCTATACTCTGTGCAACTCTCCAAACCAAGAGTGAAACAATATTCCCAATATTTCTTCTATATTCAACAGCTGAGCTCTGGATCTTGCTCCCTGAATCCATATTTCCCTTATCCTATGACTTAAATTGCTTCAAATTCAGTGTGTCCAGGCATTATGACTCGAGAATTCCTTGAGTTTGGCCATGTCGCTCTTTCATCTCTTGGGGAGGCACTCGTCACAGGTAGTATTGCCTTCTGTCTCCTTCATCCAGATAGAAACAAACAATATATAGAAAGCAAAATCAACAAGAGAATAGAGAAAGATAAAACAAGAACATAAACAAAACAACAAATATTGAAACAAAACCCAACCAACACCCTAACTTCATTCCCACTAACCCCCCCCCCCCCCCTCCTCTCTCTCTGGCAACTCACTCTCACCACTCTCCCCAAGCCATTCAAAGTAACCATACACCTGAATTTCTCTCCTCCCTATATTTCCGATAGTTGGGAGGAGTTTTCTGCCGATATACCCATACCCCCCCCCCCCCCTACACACACACACCCTCCTTCGTGTACAGTCGCGTTCGTGAGTTGTGTTCCTACTCCATTATTTTTAACTTCGCTCTGAATTTTCAGACGCATTTTGCATAATATTGTGGCTATCATTAGACGATTTTAAACAGCTTAGAAAGGTTTTGTGGGAATTAAAAGAGTAAAGACTATCTCAATTATCCTTCTGACTTCCATATACCTCTCCTGTGTGTGTGTGTGTCACTATTTTTTATATGAGTTTTAATGTATGTTTTAGAGAGAGAGAGAGAGAGAGAGAGAGAGAGAGAGAGAGAGAGAGAGAGAGAGAGAGAGAGAATATCATGAAGTCGGCTGAAGAAGTGATTGATTTACTCACAGTCGGAAGTGAGAATATTATATCCAGAATCGGGTCTTCCTTTCCGGGCTGATGACAAATTCACACGAGTTTTATTATTTTTTCGGTCATTATCTCCGAATTCTTGATGTGATTGCTTCTGAATTGATCACTTTCGAGTTTCAGGCTGTAAGGAAGTCGGAGTTTTTTATATCAATATTTCGCAGAATTACCAGTTTGTCTGGTTGGGAGCAGAGAGCTAGGAATCCTCGTCCCCTTGTAAAAATCACCTACTCTGCGATACAGAGATGGGGCGAGGGAACGCAAAGGTGGTCCCGGATCCTAAGAATTGGAACCTTAAATGTTGTTTCTGTTCGGGCTCTGTCTCGAGTCGGCCACCCCCAGCTATGGAGTATGTGCCTGAGTATATAAATACATGCATACCAGCTACAATGCAGTTGTAGTTTATTCAACAACACCCAATTCAATATACTTTTTATCCATCAGTAACCTACATCATCATTGTATATCTGTTATATATCGATGTTTACTGTTCCAACTTCCTTATAACCTGAAACTCACAAGTGGTCAATTATAGTTTTACATTACTCCAACCACTTAATATAATTTACCTTCAGTCTAGTTGACGAAACTAATACAAAGATTCCATGAATGTTTTTGATAAACAATGGACCGGAGTTCTCGCAGAGAGGTTCCAGTTCTGACGTTATTCTTGACTTAAAGTGTGCTGACTTAATAATCCAATAGGGTTGATAGCCTATGAAATCCTATTTTAACTAAACATTCTGATAAAAAAATGCAAATAAAACATCAAATTGATATATATGAAATAAACTATAGAATAACGACAATATTAATGATGAAAATAATATATTAATAATAATAATAATAATAATAATAATAATAATACCAAAACATAATCTGGAATAACAACAATACTAATATTGATGAAGATAATAATAATAATAATAATAATAATAATAATAATAATAATACCAAATAGTAATCTAAAATAATACAATTAGTAATACAACACAAATAAAACAAAGCACCAAACTTATATTCTGTATCCATCAAATACATGTACCGTAGAACACAGATGAGAAAACGTTTGAACTCTTGACCATTTTGTCGTTTAATTAGTCCGTTAATCTGTTTGGTCCATTATAAACGTTTCTGTTAAATGTTCAATAACGTATCTTGCGAACGTTTCTGTGTTATACGCTAAACCAAACTAGGAGTATTTAACAAGGGAAAGAGATTACGGGAAGTTCAGTTTAAGAGTGCCTGAGAGAGAGTGTGCGTGTGAGAGTGAGTGTATGTGTATGAGAGAGAGATAAAAAGAGAGTGTGTGTGCGTGTAACCTGGCTAGTAATGGTAAGAAAGTAGACTGCATACTTAACTTGGGTTGGGTCTATGTGGGCCAGCTCTTACAACTTGGTGGAGTTAAGTAAGGATGTATGTGATAACTTAAAGGGTAGTGTTGTTGTGTGTGTGTGTGTGTGTGTGGGTGTGTGGGTGCGCGCGCGCGCGCGCGCGCGCGCATGAAGGCAACTAAAGGTAAACCTGTACCAAGTTACAGGCAAAACTTGAAGGAGGGATAGAGAGCCAAATTCAAGGTACCGTACGTTAGAGTCAAAATGTCTGGACACACCGGGCTTGGAGCAGATTAAGTCGTAAGATAAAGGAAAGATATATTGAGGGATATAGTTAAAGAGCTTTCTTGTTGGGTAATGTATGTGTCTGCGCATGATTATAGGTCGAATTGTTTAACTTGTTGGATGGAGAGAGCAAGGTAAAGTAAAACCAATGTAGAGAGACCGGACAGAAACACCCCTATGAAATCATTAAGACATATACAGACAGAAGAAGTACACAACAAGACAGACCCATAGGCAGACAGTCAAATATTACAAGCAAACTAATAGATACTCAGACAGATAAACGATACACAAACATGAACCTATAAACAAAAACTAATAAACATTAAATATAAACACGGAGGGTCCTTAACACTTAGAATATCCGATGACGTATTACTTTGCCGTTTCTGGCTATATTTAGACGATTTTATTCAGATTAGGAAGGGTATATTGAAGTCAGAGGGTTCACTGAAATAGTCTTTATACCCATGTAATTCCCGCAGATCCTTCCTAAATTGCATAAAATCTTCTAATGATAGCCAGAATACACTATCAAAATGCGTCAACAACGTTGACAGGTTAAGTCACTCAAATGTGTTTGAGATTTACCAACGGCTAGGGAGATTAAAGATATATACTGTATATATAAAAATAATCACATCATAATTGTTTCCATTACGACTAATAACAAAAATAAATAAATATATATATTGATAAATATACATAAAAAAGTATAAATTATTTTAAAAAGAATAGATACATACATAAATACAAATATATTCAGATATATAATACATAATATATAGGAAAATATATACAAATATTCACTCACCCGATATTTCAAGAGCTTCTAATCATCTTCGCAAAAATATACTAATGTTCTCACTTCTAGTCTGTCTGTTATGTGTTATATTATTTCATCACTTTGATTTCCGATAATTTTGTAATAAAGTTTACCGAGAAGCTGTGTTGCACCAAGCCAAAGGATGAGCATAACAAGCGAAAGAGATTACTGGAAGTTGTTTAAGCGAGAGAGAGAGAGAGAGAGAGAGAGAGAGAGAGAGAGAGAGAGAGAGAGAGAGAGAGAGAGAGAGAGAGAGAGAGAGAGAGAGAGAGAGAGAGAGAGAGAGAGAGAGAGAGAGAGAGAGAGAGAGAGAGAGAGAGAGAGAGAGAGAGAGAGAGAGAGCGAGCGTGAGCGTCATGAAGTCGTTTGAGAATTTGATTGATTGATCCATGACCGAAAATAAAAGAAAGACCTCCACTGACCTGATTTTTCATGAGCTTGTTTTATGTATTATTTCCGTCCATGGATTTGGAATAGGATGAGGAATTAATTTCTAATATGTCTGTCTTTGTTTCATATTGTTAAACCTTATTATTGTCACACTGACGAACGAAATATGTAGAATACAAATAACGATAATCTTTATGAAAATAAGTTATGTCAAATTACTTTTCTTAAATCAGCTTTCATTTACTTAGTGGTTGATCAGAATGTTACAGTGGTGGACATATACCGGTATGTTATTAACCACCCTGTGATTTTAACTATGCAAGTATTACATATTGAAGCGAGCAGTTTATCCATCTATATATTCTGGGAGAGAGTTCCAGAGCTCCGCTGTTGAATAGAAGACAGTTTGAGAGTAACGTTTCACTCTTGGGTTGGAGAGTTGCACAGAGTAGGGGTGGGATTGTGGTGCAAGACGGGTACCACGTACCCTACGTAAAGGAGGTGGTATACACTGGGAAAGCTCTGAGGAACACTGATTATTATAGTAGCGATAGAATAGCGAGAGAGATGCAACATTGCGGCGAAGAGAGAGAGATTGCAGAGAGTTGGTGAATGGACGGGAGTTAATGATACGAAAGGCCTTCCTTTCAATTTTGTCTAGGAGAGCGGTGTGAGAGGAACCTCCCAACACATGTGAACAATACTCAATACAAGGACGCACTATGCCCCTGTACAGAGCAAGAAGCTGTGCAGTGGTAAAGAACCCCCTAAGGCAGTTGAGCACACCCAGCTTCTGGGAGGCTGCCTTAGCAAGACTGGTAATATGGTCCTTCCAACTGAGAGCAGAAGAAAAAGAGACACCAAGAATATTGAGAGAAGATGAAGGATTGATTTTTTGTATTGTTGAAGAATAAGGGATAGTCCGCTGGGAGTTCCTGACGGGTAGATAGATGAAGAAATTGGGTTTTGGAAGCATTAAAGGTAACAAGGTTTTCTTTGCCCCAATTGGAGATAGTAGTGAGATCAGAATTTAAGGGTTCTATGGCTTCATTCCGTTTTTCGTTGAGGAATTGCTGGCTTGGGCGTTCTGAAAAACTAATGGAGTAGTGTAAGGTTGAGTCGTCTGCGTATGAATGGATGGGAATTGAGGTACAGTTGAGAAGATCATTTATAAAAGTTAGAAAGAGAATAGGAGATAGGACAGAGCCCTGAGGAACACTAGCTGGAGTTTATAGGGTGAGGAAGTGAGAGATGGCCGTCCAGAACCGCAGCTATGGAACGGCCGGAGAGGAAATTAGAGACAAAGGCACAGATTGCCTGACACGTGATCCCCGAAGGTGTGGCCTCGAATAAATCGCCCCCATGCACCTCTGTCCCCAGCCAGTCGACGCCCCTCCTCCATTTCAGCACCGCTTTCACGCATATACTGCTTAACTCCATCCTTCAACCTCTCTCTCAGTTTACCTCTCCCTCTTTGTCCTTCCACTTCACTCTCGTTCACTTTCTTAGTCATTCTCTTGCTTCCCATACGTTCTACATGGCCGAACTATCTGAAGATGTTCCTTTTCACACTTTCCAGCATATCTACATTCACACCATACCGCTCTCGTACTTCCTCATTTGTCTGTCTATCCTTCCATGTAACTCTGCACGCACTTCTCAAGTAACTCAGTTTATACATAAGTTAAAAATTGATGCAACTATCAATTTGTAAAAATGTGCAACTGAAGGTTCAATTGGAAATCGATTGCACAAAATTGCATTGCATAATGAAAATCATAGGGTGAATAAAAACATATAGATGTCCAATACTTTTTTTTTTTTTTTTTTTTTTTCTCTATGTGATTGAGGGAGGCAAAAGGCAAAACTGCCTATAGCGAGTGCCTCCCCCATAGTTGAAAGAGTGACGGCCAAAATCAAGGGATGTTCGAGCCAAAATGCCTGGACACACTGACTTTGAAGCAATTTAAGTCATAGGAAGAGGGAAAGACTGATTCTGAGAGAGAGTTCCAGAGCTCAGCTGTTGAGTAGAAGAAAGTTTGAAAGTAATGTTTCACTCTTGGGTTGGAGAGTTGCACAGAGTAGGGGTGGGATTGAGTTGCAAGACGGGTACCACGTGCCCTACGTAAAGGAGGTGGTATACACTGGGAAAGCTCTGAGGAACACTGATTAATATAGTAGCGATAGAATAGCGAGAGAGATGCAACATTGCGGCGGAGAGAGAGAGATTGCAGAGAGTTGGTGAATGGACTGGAGTTAATGATACGAAAGGCCTTCCTTTCAACTTTGTCTAGGAGAGCGGTGTGAGAGGAACCTCCCCACACATGTGAACAATACTCAATACAAGGACGCACTATGCCCCTGTACAGAGCAAGAAGCTGTGCAGGGGAAAAGAACCCCCTAAGGCAGTTGAGCACACCCAGGTTCTGGGAGGCTGCCTTAGCAAGACTGGTAATATGGTACTTCCAACTGAGAGCAGAAGAAAAGGAGACACCAAGAATATTGAGAGAAGATGAAGGATTGATTTTTGTATTGTTGAAAAATAAGGGATAGTCTGCTGGGAGTTCCTTACGGGTAGGTAGATGGAGAAATTGGGTTTTGGAAGCATTAAAGGTAATAAGGTTTTCTCTGCCCCAATTGGAGATAGTATTTAGATCATAATTTAAGAGTTCTATGGCTTCATTACGTTTGTCGTTGAGGGATTGCTGGCTGTGGCGTTCTGAAAAACTAATGGACTAGTGTAAGGTTGAATCGTCTGCGTATGAATGGATGGGAATTGAGGTACAGTTGAAGAGATCATTCATAAAAATTAGAAAAAGAATAGGAGATAGGACAGAGCCCTGAGGAACACCAGAGTTTATATGGTGAGGAAGTGAACAATGGCCGTCCACAACCGCGGCTATGGAATGGCCGGAAAAGAAATTCGAGACAAAGGCACAGATGGAGGGATAGAAACCGAAGGAGGGTAGTTTAGAAATTAAAGATTTGTGCCAGACTCTATCGAAGGCTTTTGATATGTCTAGTGCAATAGAAAAAGTCTCACCGAAGTCCCGAAAGGAGGATGACTAAGAGTTAGTAAGATATGAAAGACGATCACCAGTAGAGCAACCCTTAAGGAAGCCATACTGGCGATCTGAGAGCAGATTATGAGAAGAGAAATGATTAAGAAATTTGGAAGCAAGAATAGTTTCAAAAACTTTAGAAAGACAAGAGATGAGAGCAATTGGACGATAGTTGGAGGGTTGAGAGCGGTTACCCTTCTTTGGGACAGGTTGAATGTGAGCAAACATCCAGCATGAAGGGAAGACGTTAGAGGATAGACAGAGACGAAAGAGTTTGCCTAAGTAGGGAGTCAGCACGGAAGCACAGTTTTTGAGAACAGGAGGAGGAACACTATACTTGTATGTGTCCCTCATTATCATGCATGTATCTGAACACCATCCGACGTAAATCATTAACCAATTATGCAACATTGGTAGTCATATGAGGTATCTACGACTTACCATCTGTCAGTTTTGCAATATATTCATAATTTATAATTTTAAAGGTTATACGTGCAACTAAGCTATCAGAAAAATTTACTGTCTTGAATAAATGATACCCACATAGGCTAAAATAATATAGTTATTGTAATAATAACACAGATTCAATTCACTCTGGAGAGAACTCCAGAGTAAGTCGAAACTTCCTTGCCGTTACAATAAAAAGGGGTTATTAAATGTCTTAATTCAAGTATTCACATCACTATGAACTTCCATCCCATTAACCTTATTAGTATGAAATTAACAATGACTCAATTATTTTTTATTTTTTCCTAATGCATCTACAAAGACTCCATGATATTTTGTTTGTTATTACGTTTGCCTTTGCTATGTTGTGTTGTTCTTGACTAAAATACCTCCGTCCCTGTGTCTCCAGTCAGCTAGGTCAGTAAATGGTAATAAAGGGTCCTGCATACTTAACTTGGCTTGGACCTGTGAGGGCCACATCTTACAACTTGGTGGAACTAAGTAAGGATGTATGGGATAACTTAGAAGGTAGTGTTAGTGTGTGTGTGTGTGTGTGTGTGTTTGGGGCGGAGGGAGTGTGTGTGTGTGTAAGGGAGTGTGTTTAAGTGTGTGTGTGTGTGTTTTGTGGGCCAGTTCTTACTACTTGGTGGAACTCAGTAAGGTTGTATGTTATAACTTAGAGAATAGTGTTGGTGTGTGTATGTGTGTGTGTGTGTGTGGTTGTTTATGTGTTTACCTTGGTAAGAGTAAGAATGGATATGGTAGCCTAATGGAAGGTTGGTGTATGTGGATATTTCGGTCAACGTGTGTAGGTGTGTGTATATGTGGTATAATGTGTAGATGTACTTTGTATATATATACCTGTATATATATATATATTTTGTTATTGTTTCGTGCATGTGTGTATTCATGTGTATTACGAAGGGACGTTTCCATTCCAATTTAGTTTTCCTTTTTATGGCGAATCCGAGTCTACTCTTTCAATAATACATCAATATCCATGTAAATCTGTTATAAGAGTATTGAGATATCTCACATAGACAGAATCACAGATGCAAAAGAAGAAATGATCGAAGCCAGGTAATCCTTCAGATTGGAAGACTGTGATTCGAGTTAGGCATAGCTGATCCGACGCTGTGAGGGGCAATTGTGAAGTTTGGTTTTGATTTATTTAGTAAGGGCTTTGACTGGTTTGCAATTGTCGATCACTTTCTCTTTAGTTTACCCTCTAGATCCCCTTCATGCGGAAACTAAATAAAACTGCATATCCCTCTTTAGGCTAAACAAATAAATAAATAAATCCTATGTGAATAAATTAAATAGTTAATTAGTAAATGCCAATGAGAGCCCCCTTCATGCTAACTTATTCGAAAACACAATGTCAATATGAGAGGTATTGGTTTTTTTTACCCCCTTCTTCCTCGTCTACTGTATGCACACATTGTACAGTATATATATATATATATATATATATATATATATATATATTTCATTCAGTACTTCACAAGTAGTTTACATATCAATTACTCGTAAATATTGCATATATTTAGGATTTACATTCAGTTATTTACACTTATTTCTTTAGATTAAGTAAGAACAATCTAAGAACCACCATTCTTCTACGTCAACGGCAAAACAATATTACGAATTCTGAAGATAAAAGAGTAGAGCAGTGAAATTGGAGAAACGTCACCCTGGTCGAGAACTGCCAAGAATTATCGGGAAAAGGCGAGGCTGGGCGAGAAAAGGCGAGATTTTGAGAGAGAAGGCGAGAGGGTGAAATCATGGAACGTTTTCCTCTGCCTAGGACAGTTAATTAGTAATTGGGAGAGAGAGAGACTTACCCACATACAGTATAATAACCATAATTATTGTGTGGTGGAGTGGTCTTGCCACTGGCCTGGTAATCCAAAGGTCCCGGGTTCAAATCCCGATGTATCAATGGGAAGATATTATTGGGATGGAATTTGTGCTGTACCTGGTATCAGTGCATTACCACAAGCCCACCGAAACGTCAATAAAATACCCTCATTGTTCCCTGAGCACTGTATGAATATTCCTATATTCAAAATATGCTATAGGGGTGCAATGCCTGGTGAGTCTGCTCAACAGATGGCGTTGTGTGTGTGTAAGTGTGAGAGTCCGAGTGTAGGGGATGAGACAGTGAAGCACGGGAACGAGGTGGCTTCAGAGATGGGGTCGTTTCGGGCCATGAGTGAGCACCGTGCCTCATGTGAAGGCAAGCTGGCAGGTGCTCGTTGTACTCTACGTGCTTCACATGTCTCACTCCCTAGACTGGAACAAGACCTCACGGGCTTCACTGTTCATTGTAAAGCGGTGAATGTTAAGGCTCGCAGCCTATGCCCGAGAGGAAGTAAGTTGGAATATAGAAAACAAAAAAGAAAATATATAAAATAAAGACCTTCCGATAAAAAAACAATGGTCAGTACCTGAATCTAGTGGAGATTGCAGAAACTTAAATGAAGAGAAGCGGAAGATGATAAAAGAGCGAAATAATGTGTGTGTGTGTGTGTGTGTGTGTGTGTAGTAGTAGTAGTAGTAGTGGTAGCAGCAGGTAATTTGAATATTTCATGCTACTTTCGAAGGTTCAGAACATCTACTTCTCTACATGAATTTACGTCTCTCTCTCTCTCTATCTCTCTCTCTCTCTCTCTCTCTCTCTCTCTCTCTCTCTCAAAAGGCTAAAACTCACAACAAATAGACAAAACATCCTTTCAAGAACACACACCAACTTAATCGACATTCTAACGCTTAGAAGAAACACAAATATAGAACATGTAACATCAGCGAAAAGGGGAGATTTGTGTTTTTAATAATACAATAAAAGCAAATATATATCTATAAATAAAAACCTATTACAGCTCGAGAATGGAGGTAGTAAATATTATGTCAATCCAATGACACTCGTTCTATATATTTTGGGGGTGGAATTGTAAGGGAACGGAAAAATAATCTTCAATCAGACAATGTTTATTTATGTATTTATGTATATGTATATATGGGGATCAGGAGGTCAGAAGTGTGGGAAGCCATGAAAAGAGTGAAGTTGGGGAAAGCACCAGGAACAGATGGAGTGTGTGGGGAAATGTTGAGGTATGGTGGTGAGATAGTGATAGAATGGGTATGGAAAATGTGCAAACTAGCATGGGAGAAGGGGAGTGCACCCGATGACTGGAAGACTGGCATAATAGTCCCCCTATATAAGGGAAAAGGGGAAAGAGGAGTGTGTGGTAACCACCGAGGAATATGTCTTCTAAGCGTAGTAGGGAAGGTATACAGTAGGGTAGTGATTGAGAGAGTGAGAGTGAGAACGGAGAAATGGATAGGCGACGAGCAGGGAGGTTTTAGGAAGGGAAGAGGATGTGTAGATCAGATTTTTACCCTGAATTGTGTTGTGGAGAAGTATCTGGAGAAGAAACAAAAGGTGTATGTTGCCTTTATGGACTTGGAGAAGGCCTATGACAGAGTGGATAGAGAAGGTTTGTGGAAAGTACTTAGAATATACGGAGTAGAGGGCAAGTTGCTGAAAGCAGTGAAGAGCATGTATGAGGGTGCAAAGGCGGCAGTACGTGTGGAGAGTGAGCAGAGCGAGTTCTTTGACCTGAATGTTGGTTTGAAACAGGGGTGTGTGATGTCCCCGTGGTTGTTTACTGTATATATGGATGGAGTTATGAAAGAAATTCTATCAAGAGCAGTGGATGTTGGTGTATCGCTGAAAAGGGAGGGAATTGAGTGGAAGCTACCTATACTGCTGTTTGCGGATGATACAGTTCTGATGTGATAATGAATGGGAGTTGCAGGGTCTGGTAAATGAGTTTGGAACAGTGTGCGAAAACGGAATTTGAAGGTAAATACGGGGAAGAGCAAGGTTATGGTCTTCGAAAGGGGTGAAGTCACAGAGTGTGAGGTGAAGCTGAACGGTCAGGCTATGGAGATCGTCAACTCTTTTAAGTATCTGGGCAGTGTGTTGAGTAAAGATGGGACTATGGATGAAGAGGTGCGGGAGAGGGTACAACAGGGGAAGAGGGTTGTAGGAACGCTAAAAGCAGTAACAAGAAATAGGGTGGTCAGTATGGAAGTGAAGAAGTCCTTGCATGACAGTGTGGTAATCCCGACACTGACTTACGGAAGCGAAGCATGGACGTTGGTTGAGAGACTCAGACCAAGAGTGAGAGCAGTGGAAATGAATTACTTAAGGAGTGCGTGCGGAGTTACATGGAGGGATAGACAGACTAATGAGGAAGTAAGAAGGAGGTGTGGTGTGGAGGTAGATGTGCTGGAAAGTGTGAAAAGGAACAACTTGAGATGGTTCGGCCATATGGAACGTATGGAAAGCGCGAGAGAATGACTAAGAGGGTGTACGAGAGCGAGGTGGAGGGACAGAGGGGGAGAGGTAGACCGAATATGAGGTGGAAGGATGGAGTGAGGAACTACATGAACGAAGGCGGTGCTGGCTGGGGGGAGGGGCGTCGACTGACTGGGGACAGAGGTGCATGGGGGCGGTTCGTTCGTGGCCACCCCTTCGGGGATCACGGCGTCAGGCAATAGATAGATAGATAGATGTATATACTCATTACTTCTATTGTTACTGCCAGAAGTTATTATTCAGCTAGCTATCAAAAGGTTAAATAGTGACAAAGTTAGCCCACAATCTCGAACAGGGCCTTGCGAAGTTGAATACAGTAATCTGCGGGTATCTAGCATTAAGTGATATTCGAAGTACAAAAGGAATACACTGGTTAATATTGCTAGTTTAGATGAATAATAGCTAGCATTACAAAAATCGTTTCGGTACTGAAAAGGATGAACGGGTATTTAGTCCAAGGCTATGCACTGTAGATGAGTGATTGGGGCTTCTGAATACTTGTGTGCTTGCTTTTTGTGGGCGAACTGTTATGTGTTCATCTGTCACCTCGTTTTCCTTTCTCGTGTCTCTTGCTGATCCTCCCTACCCCTTGTGGGAGTAAGGGCTGGCTACTGACTGACTAACTGACTGACTGACTGACTGACTGACTGACCGACTGACCGACCGACCGACCGCACTGTAGAACAATTATCAGTTTACAGAAGGTATGAGGGTAATGGACCACTTGCCAGTGGTGTGCGTGTGTGTGTTACTCAGTTACTTGTTCATCAAGGGGAATCCACGCAATGCGAGCTAAGCTCATTATTATCGCGCCTCCTTAACTGAGAATGTATTGCGTGAAATGCATGTTAAGTATTTTATGTATCGTTGGAAAGGCTGTGGATGTGTGTGTAGTCTGTATTTTAGCCAATTGGCGACATCTGGATACGAAGGCTTAGGGTTAATCTGTACGGTACCATTCTCACTACGGTACCAGTCTCACCCGAAAGCTTAGGTTGACCAATAGCTTAGGTTGACCAGTACGATACCCATCTCGCCTTGTAACCGATCACCAACCCCAGATGGGACGTCACAACTTCGTCCACTTATACCAGGTTCCTATTTATACTGCTAGGTGAACAGAGGCTACACCGTTAGGAGACTTGCCCAAATGTCTCTTCCCCGCCCGGGTTTCGAACCCGGGACCTTCTGGTTGTGAGCCAGACGCGCTATCAGTTACGCCACGGGGAGGTGTGTGTGTGTGTTTGTGTGTGTGTAAGGAAGAGGTAAGGATATGGATATAATGACTTAAAAGGCGATTATTAGCCTATCTGTGTGTGTGTTTGTTTGTGTGTGTGTGTGTGTGTGTGTGTGTGTGTGTGAATGTGTGTGTGGGTGTGGGTGTGTGTGTGTGCGTGTGCATGTAAAGTATAATGTGATAAAACTTCATTTAGAGTACGAACAAAAAATAGTAAAATTTCAAATACAATAATATAATATTTGTATTTGCAGAAAACTAAAACGTACACAAAAACTATTTATATGTATACTTAACATTTGAGAGAGAGAGAGAGAGAGAGAGAGAGAGAGAGAGAGAGAGAGAGAGAGAGAGAGAGAGACCCTCATGGTTAATTTCTCAGACTCGCTCAATTTCTTTCTTTCAAGACCTCACTTTTTCTCTCTCCGGCCCGCATTTCACTTTTAGACTGCCCCTGTCTTTTCTAACTGGATTTTTGTCTGTCTGCGTTTAGTTTGTATATGTCTTTGTAGTTTGTATTGCCATTTGATCATTTATTTGATATCAATGCCTTCTTTCAGTTAAGTTTTTATATACTGTATATCTCGTTTAACATTCGTCTGTTTTGTATTAATGTAATGGGTGTCTCTAGCAATCTATTCCTACGTTTAATATGCATGGCTTTATGTCCGGATGTCCACTTTGTGCCCATTTAGGACTAGTATGTTTGTTTTGTTTCTATATACATGTGCAATAATTTTATCTACAATCATCTATTTAGTTGTTTTTATCTTTGTGCATATAATCCTTATAAGACTAATATAATTGTCTGTTTCATCAGTGTCTACAGGATGTTTTTTTCTGTATAGTTTATAGATTTTTATAAATCTAATCATTGCACGTTATTATAGGAATGGAAACAAAATTATATTGATTTTACTATATAGTAATCAGAAAATGGTTTATTTATTATACTTGTGCATGTTTACCACGCTTATCTCTCTCTCTCTCTCTCTCTCTCTCTCTCTCTCTCTCTCTTCAAGTGTTTGGACACTTGATCCTCAGTGTTTTGGAGGACAAGCAACCTAGAAGGGTCACTAGATCTGTTGTTGCTTTATTTCCTTTGTACTCCTTTGTACGGCAATTGACGGAGGGTAGGGAGAGAGCATTCTTCTTTGCTATCCTTTCCTTCCACTGTACCTTACTCTCGGGTTAGCTATCTCTACTAGAATTAAGTTTTGACCACCTCGCTGGGATCGTAAGGTCTGTGTGGTCAGTGTATCTATGTAAATATATGTAATTATCTCCCTCCCTCTCTCTCTCTCTCTCTCTCTCTCCAGTCCGTCGTCCCCCCAACTTGCAGATAATTCCCGAAACTCCTTCACTCTCGTTCGCTTTTTTACGAATTCCAAACTCTTTTCCAAATGCCAAGCTTTTTTCTTAATTCCATTCCCACTAGGATACCCCTCGTTCCCAAACCTATATAGCCGTCCAGAGTGGTGTCTTGATTTGCTTGATTTGGTTTTGATATAATTTAATTGTATATTGTCATTCATTTACAACAAAATAGGAGGTGTACTTTAACTTAATTTGATACCAGATTCAATGATATATACCCTTAGTATGCATACCAAGTATGGGCTCTCCATCTTGAAAACTGAGGGAGTGGGGGGGGTTCCCCCCCCACCCCCCACACACACTTAAAACCTATTCTGGCACCCCCTTAGTATGCATGCCAAGTATGGGCTGTTCATCTCCGTCCCCCTCCTGCTGGGGGGTGAGGGGGCAAAATAAATTTAGGTTAAAACCTATTCCGGCACCCCTTAGCATACATGCCAAGTATGGGCTCTCCATCTTGAAAACTGAGGGAATTAAAACCTATTCTGTCACCCCAATTGTAGGAGATATAGGTTGTAGTGGGAGATGATTTTAGCTAGTCATAATTACAGGTAATGTGTAGAGTATATATAGGTTATAGTGAGAGATGTTTATAGGTAGCTATAAAATATATAATATGTAGGGGTTATACTGTAGGTTTTAGTGGGAGATATATTGTTATTGTAAGGAAATGAATAATAGGGATGTAGGGAAGGATAGAGATCCTATAGTGAGAAATACAACATATCTGGTCCCCCTTCTCCCTCATGTTTATCCCCATTAGTTTTCAGATTGCATGACGTTCGGCCCATTAGTTTGGTCAATTTTAAGACCTTTTGCCCCCATTTCTTTGTCAATATCAAGACGTTTCGTGTCATTTAGGTGCCGATTTTTTCCTGGCGAGCCTTCTGACTTCTGCAGATTATCATTTGTATTATGTTCTTATGATCTTATAATAATCTATTGTGGGACGAGCTCGGGATATCGTAGTTAGTGATCCAGCACTATAACCAGGCAGCCACTACCTTCCCTTCTGGTTAGTTAGTTAGTTAGTTAGTTAGTTAGTTAGTTAGTTAGTTAGTTAGTTAGTTAGTTAGTTAGTTAGTTAGTTAGTTAGTTAGTTAGTTAGTTAGTTAGTTAGTTAGTTAAGATAGGACTTCAGCGGTTTATTAAGGGGGGATGATTCACTTTTTGGTAAAAAAAATCATTTATTAATATTGTTTCTAGTTTCCTCTCTAGACTTCATCAAACTTAAAAAAACAACCCCAGGATCCCCTTTCAAGATATATTTGTACGTTTTTCGGCAGAAAAATTTCCCGGCCGAAGGGCGATTTCTACTAAATTACAGGCTCGCTATCGCTCGCCAGGTAAAAACTTGACACCTAAATGACACAAAACGTTTTAATATTGACAAAGAAAAGGAATTAAATCTCATAAAATTAACAATCTAATGGGCTGAACGTCTTTATATCTTAAAACTAAAGGGGCTAAACATGAGGAAGATGGGGGTCCAGAAAAACGACCCATCTCCCATTAAGCCAGCACACTGTAAGTCAAGATTATTAAGCCAGCACACTGTAAGTCAAGATTATTAAGCCAGCACACTGTAAGTCAAGATTAGCGTCAGGACTACTGGAACCGCTTTTCGAGAACCCCTATAGCTCACCTTGTGGTGGTATATTGATGTTGCATTTGGGTCTTAGCGGGGCTACATACTTAGCTACCTGTACTGCCAGATGTTCCTCAATTATCCAGTGTGCTTGGCAAGACTAGATAGATCGATAGACAGAACGATCGATAGGTAGGTAGGTAGATAGATAATGTAGATATATTGATACACCAACCCCCTCTGTAACGGCGACGTTTTGTGTTTTCATTTTGTTTGGTTTCAGCTACATTTAGACGATTTTATGAAGCTTAGGAGGGATATATGGTAGCTAAGAGGATTAATGGAGTTAGTGTGTATCCTTGTAATTGGTGGACGTCCTTCGTTGCCTGAATAAAATCGTCTATTAAGTACAAGAATATCATGGAGAGGATGTCACCGGTACTGAACGGGCTAATTGATAGATCTATAGATAACTAGTCAGATATTGAGTAAATAGATAATGTAGACATAATCGATAAATTGATTGATGAATATATGGATAGCTATTCAAATATATAGAAAGTTAGATAGATAGAGACAGCTGTTCAGATAAATAGTGTAGACAGATAGGTAAATAGATGGATGGATACTAGATAGATGGATAAACAGAAGGATCGATTGGTAGGTAGGTAGATAGAGGGTGTAGACATAATGGATAAATTGAGTGATAGATATATAGATAGCTAGCCAGATAATAAGTAGATAGATAATGTAAATGTATAGATACATTGATTGATAGATATATAGCTAGCTAGTTAGATATATAGCTATTCAGATAGGTAGATAGACAGATAAGTAGTCACGTAGATAGCTAGTCAAATAGACAGCTGGTCAGATGATTAATGTAGACAGACAGATAGATAGATGGCTCGATGGATATCTAGATACATAGGTACATAGATATTATAGATATTACGTGTAATAGTATAGTATTTTGAAATATCCTATTACAATACAAAAGTATTGATGATAAAAATGAAAAGTTATTGGCATTTAACCAATTCACTACCAGTGCCGCCCGTTTATTTTTTATGTTGGCTACTGTTAGACGATTTCTTCATTTTAATACGTGCCTCCAGCAATGAACAGGCTTCGATCTATCTTAATTAACCCTTTTTATTATTACAGATCTGTTTTAAGCTGCACAAAATCGACTACACATAGCTAGAATAAAATGTATACTGCGTCTCCATCATAACGAATAGATTAAAGTGTTATGTCTTATATTTGTTACATATCCTTTTGATATATAATTATAACAGTATTCCATTAATTATAATTAAACCAAAGGTGTTGACCACTAAAATGTATAACTCAAACACGACTAGAGTATTCAAATAAATATTTTTACTATTTAGGAAGGGTCAGCCTGGTAATGTGGACATTGGAGCCCATTTGCTCAAGCCCTTTATGCGTTACAGAGGTTAGGAGTAAGGATTTTTGGCCTAGCTTTACACCTTCCATTACTGATGACGTCCTTTTATTTTATGTTAGCTACCTATGGGCGATTTTATGAAGCTTATGAACGATATACAGTATGGTATAGCTAAAAGGATTATTTGAGATAAATTGTATAGTCTTTTCATTGGTAGACGTCCTTCCTAAGCTGAAAAAGATTGTCTAATAGTTGCGAGAATATAATAAAAACTGACGTCATAGCATGCACATGATGTCCAGAGGCAATTGGATACGCTGTCATGTAGAAATTATAAGACTTCCATCTCACCAATTTTCCCTATTTTTCGTCTCTTCTTTCAAGTAATAGCTTCTGTTTATCTATTCTTCTACATCAGTCTCTCTTTATATACTGGTAAATATATATCTTCTATTGTTCAGAAGGGACTGGGGTTCTCTCAGAGAGGCTCCAGTCCTGATGTTATTCTTGACTTACAGTGTGCTGGCTTTATAATCCAATGGGGTTGATAGCCTCTGAAGTCCTATTATTAACTAAACATCTATTGTTCTGTGTGTTAATTTATCTGTTTATTTATATAGTCTTTCATCATTCACCCTATTAATTAGTATCTACCTAGAAAGTCATATTTCATATTATATATGTATATATAATTATTATCTCTCTCTCTCTATCTATCTATCTCTCACCGAATTATAGAAAATGAGGAACAATAAAAGTCACAATGAATCTCTCCCTTAATCCCTCCCTCCTTTCTTCTCTCTCTCTCTCTCTCTCTCTCTCTCTCTCTCTCTCTCTCTCTCTCTCTCTCTCTCTCTCTTCGGCACATCAAAGCCAGCAGGTGTTTGCCGTACTAACTACCTTACCTGAGTGGAGGAATCAGTTTATACCCTCAGTCCGCTCCTTCTTACCACCTCCCCTCTCTTCTGGCTTCACTTTTATCCTCTTTTGTTAACTTGAGAATTTTCTTTTTCTGTCTTTATTATCGTAAGGTATTTCTTCAGGTTTGATTAGTAGTGATTTCTATAAGTCTTCTGTATTGTCTTATTAAATTATATTAACTATTCCTTCCTTCTTCTCACCTCTTTGTTGTTGTTTTTTTCTGTGTAATTTTCCTTTCCACTTTTTTCGGGAGTTTCCATATTCTTTATTGCACTACCCTGCAGTCTCGGAAGCAGTTGATTATAATTATTATTATATGTATTTATTATATTTATTCTTGACTTTAATTACGATATGTTTTTAGTGACATTAATGATTTATTTGTTTCGTATTGGTGTTTGTCTTACTAACTCCAACTCTCTCTCTCTCTCTCTCTCTCTCTCTCTCTCTCTCTCTCTCTCCACATCCACCCAAGTTAGCCAGAATACCAGATAACCCTCCACCTCTGCTGTCTCCACATTTCTCTGACATATTCTTGGTCTCCCATTATAAGCTACCGAAATGTCAGACAAGTTATCGTATCTTATTTTGGTTTTTACTTTATTGCAAGTTATTAATCTATTGTATCCTTGATTGGTATTGAAGTGAGTCAATTTGAGGCCCTCATGTCTTGTGCCATCTCAACTCTCATGTTCGGCGCCCTATAAGAGTTGTGTTTTGTAGCTCAGTGGTCTGGTTAAACTACGATTATAAAAAAAAAAAAAAAAAAAAAAAATCATGTTTAGTTCTTGACTACATAATTATGGTCTTAATTTGTTCTAGACTACGTTTCTGTCTTCTTATCTGCTCTTTTCCACTTCACTCCTTGTGTTGCGTTGTTCATCTTCGTCCATCTCATAATTTTAATTTTAATATGTATTATTTCTGTCAGAGCTGTTGCAAGTTTTAGGACATTTTGAAGTTCATATGGTGCAACCTCCACTGGGTTTATGACACCCATACTTCCAAACCTTGGCGGAAGAGCCAAGAGATTTCTTAATTCTTGTATGACACTTTCAATTGTATTCTTAAACCTTTGTTTCCCTCCCCAGCACCTGATATTGAACGAATATTGTGGGTATGATTGATATTTATATAGATTAGACGGATTAGCATTCCCATTTTTGAAAGAAACGTATTTGTTCAAGCTATTTCGTCCATTAACGGTGCTATGAATTATTTAAAAATACCACCCTTTGTCTCTCTGTTAGAAAAAATATGAATGTTCCCTCGATTACTTCTTCCAGTGGCTGGAGCATCGGTCAAACCCACGGTACTGTACGTCTCATAAGATAGGTCCATCTGTGCTCAATACCTTAAGTGAAAGCTGTATATTCAGAACGGGGTTCGGATTTCACAATGTCTACCAGGGTTCGCACTTCCTTTACCCACTCATTCAATATTTGCTCATAAATAGACTCTCCTGCATTCATCTGTGCTATTACCGCCCCCAAATGATGTTGACCTTTCTTTGTCACGTAGCTTCCCTTCGTTTCCTACGAATTCCTTTATACTGTATTTCGCTCTTACGGAATGTGTCAGCGCAAGTGGGGTGTATTTTGGTGATGCTGTTGCTGGAGGGAGCTTGAGTGAAAGGAAAAGTTTAAGTATGTATTTTTGGTATGGTCCGAGTGTGCCAGGAAGAGTTGGAATATTTAGTGAAGCCCGAGAGAGAGAAAGAGAGAGAGAACTCATGTAAGTTTATATTTTGTATCGTGTAGAGTGACATTCCGGAAAGAGCTCTATATTCTTTGAATTCTTGGTCAATGTGTCAATTTGTAACCATTATAAAGACGTAGATAATTGTAAAAGTAAAATAGAATACACACACACACACGCACACCTATATCCTCTATGTGTATCTATCTTCACTGTATGTATTGTATGCACTATATATACCGGTATATATATATAATTAGATAAATAGACTAGATATTTACAAAGATTTGGAGAGATGGAATGCTACGTATAATGAGATTCCCTAAAGCGGACGAGGACAAAAATTCACCATGATGACGACATAAGACAAAGGCAGAACAATAAAAGTAGTTGACTAAAGGATAACTAGACCGAAAAATAAGGGACGAAAAAGAAGGAACGGGAAAAGAAGAGCGGGAGGAAGGGAACAATACGAAGAAAGGGAGGAACATAAAAAACTAAAATAAAAGGAGAGGTTTTAATGAGAAGCAAATTCACTCTTTCCCGTGGGAGTGGGTGTATAATATGGCTTCCTCTACACGCTGAGTTTACTAGGACGTCTTGCTCGAAAGGTCTTGATATCGATAAAGAAATGGGACGAAAAGTCTTAAAACCTGGAAACTAATGGGGCTAATCATGAGGGAGAAGGGGGGATCAGAGTACTGCGGAGAAGACAGAGAGACGGAAGCTGGCCTTTACCACTGACCGACAAGTTTAATGGGAGGCTGACCGTTTGTTTGGTCTATTAATTCATGTATTCATATATGTTTTTAGTTTCCTCCCTAGACCTCCATCAAGCTTAGAAAAACACCCCCCAGACCCCCCTTCAAGATAAATTTGTACATTTTTCGGTAGAAAAATCTCCCGGCCGAAGGCCGATTCCTCTAAAAATTGCAGGCTCGCTATCGCTCGCCAGGAAATAATCGACACCTAAATGGCACGAAAGGGCTTAACATGACAACGAAATGGGGCGAAAGGTGTTAAAATTGCCAAACTAATGGGCCGAACGTCTTATAATCTCAAAACTAGTGGGGCTAAACATTAGGGAGAAGGGGGTCCAGAAAAACGGTCTGCCTCCCCTTAACATATTACAGTGTATATTGATGGAAGGACTCCGGTTGATGGAAGTGCTTGGGGGGGGGGGAAGAGGAGACTTTTTTTTTTTTTTTTAAAGGTGATGGTCGTATATATTTGCTTAATTATATATTTTCATATTTAATTTTTTAGTTTCCTGGCAAGCTATTTGCAATATAGGAGGCATTTTTCTGCACAAATGTATATCGAAAGACGGTTTTGGGGGTATATTTTTGCTTAAACTTGATGGAGGTTTAGAGAGCAAACTTCAGAAATATATAATTGATTAGAAATATATACATATATAAAAAAGGTCCGTGTATATGATATTTTATGTATATGATCTTCATGTTTGTTTTGTCATCCAGGGCATGAGAGTGGCTATAATAATCTACCCATTAAAAGGTATAGCGGTTGTAGTAAACCTATCTAATACATGGATAGCAAGGTAAATCACAATCAATTATGTTATATACCTTTAAAGTGTCTAATATAATCTATCCATTTAAAGGTGTGTTGGTTGAAATAAACCCCTTAAATACAAGGATAGAAAGGTAAACCACCATCAGCATGCCCGATGATTATTTATACCTTTATAGTGTCTAATATAATCTACCCATTTAAAGGTATATTGATTGTAATAAACCCCTTAAATACAAGGATAGAAAGGTAAACCACCATCAGTATGCCCGATGATTATTATACACCTTTTTCATAAACAATATGTCTATACCCTTCATTCTAACTTACAGTAGAGGCTCTGTGTTCAATATTGCCTTTGTGTCTATATGAAATGTTCGTAAAGGTGTCCTACATAGCTTACTTTCGGTCTCGTATAATGTGATTCTATTCTGCCCATCTTCTGTAAATGGCTCAAAAATACGGCCCTCTGGAATATGACAGTCCATTGACATTTTCCCCTTGGCTCCCGAAAGGTCAGGATGTATTTTAGAACAGTCATTTGGCGCTGGCTTAAAATAGGCGTTGTATTTGTATTTAGTTTATATATTTTTGTTTTATCAATGTATTTATTGTTTGTTAATTGTTTATTGAGTTATATTTTATTTTAGTTTAGTTTTTGTTTTTGTTTTTAGTTATTTTATTTGTATTGTCATTATTTATATATTTATATTTTTGAGTCGGGTGATATATTGATCCCTGAGAAAGATAAATCAACAGTTTGATTAGTTGGCTGACCTTTAACACTAGCTGATCCGACGTCTTGGGGGTTATTATGATATTGTGTTTAATTAGTATTGAGGATTTGATTGCTTTTGCCATTTTCGAGCAATGAATTCTCGTTTATCCCCTAGGCTACCAAAAATGCCTACCTAGACTTTCTTCAAACTAATTAACCCCTTCCGTACCGGCGACGATTTGTTATCATTATTCTGGCTACTACTAGACGATTTTATTCAGTTTAAAGAGGGGGTCCAGCAATAAATAGACCCAAACTATCTCAATTAACTGTTTTTACTATCACGGAGGCTTCTTAAAGTGCACAAAATCGTCTAAATATAGCTAGAATAATATCTTAAAACACGTCGCCGGTACGGAAGGGGTTAAAATGCCCACCCAAACCCCTTTCTAGGTAAATGTCTACATAAATTTGTCCTTAGATATAATTATGTCCCGGTCGAAGGCCAATTTTTTTAAGCTACAGGCTCGCTATCATTCGGCCAGAAAAAAAAAATCGACACCTGCATGAGTTAAGCGCCTTATTATTGCCTACCTAATCGAGTACAACGCCATACAACCTATAAGCTATTGGAGCGATACAAGAAAGGTCCAAAAATGACTCCCCTCGTGACAAAAAAGGTAAAAACAACAATTTGGCGATGACTACAAAAAAAAATATATATATATATATATAATTAAATAGAAAATACACAAATAAAAGTGGGGATTGGGCCTGAGCATATAGATAGATAGATAGATAAAACACTGCTGTAAAATACGGAAGATTTGTTTTAAGCCTGGAGAAATGTTGAGAGTGAAAAAGAACAGCTTGATTAGTTCTCTAACCTTCAAATTGGATTTACACCTGGGATTCTTTCGGCAACTTTCTATTGGCAATTATATCCGGGCAGTATTGCTGGGGTTTTCTTGGCATTTTTATTAGCCTAGGGGACAAATAGTAACCTACAAGAAATCGGCATTCGGCTAGGACATTCTTCTACCGAAAAAGGTACAAATTTAAATTAAAGGGGATTTCTGGGTGGAATTTTCGTTTGAAGGAAGTCTGGGAAGGTGTTTTTATAAGCCTAGGGGACAAATAGAAATACATTGCTCGAAAATGCCAAAAGCAAGCAAGTTGATGATAATATATATATAATTCATTATTTTTACAAATGTGTTCATCATGTTTCTTCCTGCATACGAAATTGTTCACACATTTTCCATACTGTCCTATTATTTTCCATACTGTCCTATTATTTTCCATACTGTCCTATTATTTTCCATACTGTCCTATTATTTTCCATACTGTCCTATCATTTTCCATACTGTCCTATTATTTTCCATACTGTCCTATCATTTTCCATACTGTCCTATCATTTTCCATACTGACCTATTATTTTCCATACTGACCTATTATTTTCCATACTGTCCTATTATTTTCCATACTGTCCTATTATTTTCCATACTGTCCTATTATTTGTTATTTTCCATACTTTCCTATTATTTTCCATACTGTCCTATTATTTTCCATACTGTCCTATTATTTTCCATACTGTCCTATTATTTTCCATACTGTCCTATTATTTTCCATACTGTCCTATTATTTCTCTATGTCACACAGGCAAATGTATCACTGTTTTCTGGCTTCTGGCCCCTGCTTAGATTTCTGTGTTTCGGTTCCGGTTTTCTGTTGTGACCTTTTGAGAGCTGACCGAACAATATCACATATTTTTGTTAAAGTTAGGCGGAGTAATTAGCGGCGAGAGGCTGCAATCAACAGCTGGGATAAAAATTAGTGTTCTTGTCGTTCAGTTATTCTGCCAATAATCTATCAATTAAACTGTACTGTATACACTCCTTGATTATATATATGGTAGGAGAATTAGTATGATGGTATAAGACGTGTGTTTAGCAAGTGTATGCAAATAGTTCTTGTAAATCAAGCACATATTATATTTACTTCCATGCATAAAATCACAGAGTAGATACACACACAAACACAGACACACACACACCACTCAAGCCACTTAAAATAAACAGATGGTCACACACACACAAGCACACGCTCTCACTCTCTCTCTCTCTCTCTCTCTCTCTCTCTTTCCTTCCTCTCGAGAGATCTCTCTCGCCTCTCTCTCTCTCTCTCTCTCTCTCTCTCTCTCTCTCTCTCTCTCTCTCTCTCTCTCTCTCTCTCTCTCTCTCTCTCACACCGCCAACACCCCCCAGAGCCCCATATACCTCGTCGCCAAGCCAACCACCGAAATTGGCACATTGCATAGCCGCCACAGCTTTGCAAAATACTGCCCTGCGTATCTCAGCCTTTGGAAATATTGCTGCCTGGGAGTTGTGGGGCTGCGAGAGAGAGAGAGAGAGAGAGAGAGAGAGAGAGAGAGAGAGAGAGAGAGAGAGAGAGAGAGAGAGGAGAGAGAGAGAGAGAGAGAAAGTAGAGAGATACAGAGAGAGAGAGAGGAGAGAGAGCGAGGAAGAGAGGAGAGAGAGGAGAGAGAGAGATAGAGAGCGTAGAGCAAGAGAGAGAGAGAAGAGATAGAGAGAGAGAGTAGCGAGAGAGAGAGGGAGAGAGAGCGAGTACAGTTCATATATATACATTTTACTGGTTCATTTTGTTTTCTACATAGTGCAAATGTGTGCGTGTGTGTGTGTGAGAGAGAGAGAGAGAGAGAGAGCAGAGAGAGACGCGAGAGAGGAGAGAGAGAGAGAGGAGAGAGATGGGGGGGGGGGGGGGGGGGGGTTAGGTATAGAAGGAGGGGTTGTATAGAGAGTAATTACATGATAGAGGTAGTATAATTGTGGTCGAACTATATGTGGTCATTCTTTTGAATTAGGCTAACATAGTGCCCAAAAAAAAATTACAGTTCGTTTGGGGCAAAAAGTGAGAGAGAGAGAGAGGGAATTGATGGAAGGCTGGGAGGGTGGGGGGAGGTGAAGGAGAGAAACTTAACATAGTTGTATAAAGAGTGTGCTACAAGGTTTCATATCTGTTATCCTGGAAGAGACTGCCTCACTTGTGGACAGACTCAGGGGAGGGCGGAGGGGCGGGGGGGGGTCGGCGGGTGGGGGGGTATTAGTTTGGGTTTGTTGTAAATGAGTGGAGAGTAAAAAAGGGGAGAGAGAGAGAGAGAGTGTGTGTGTGTGTTGATGTATATACTATATATATACATATATGGTAAACTGACGACTAAAGATTGGCTTTAGGAAGTATTGAAACGTTGTAACTTATATGTACTGTAAGCTGAAAAAAAACAAGAAATCCTAAACAGAGGTCTGTGTAAACTAACGTGTGAGAAACATGTGTCGACAGATAGCGGGAGATATAGCACTGGGGGAGGCATTGCTTATCCTGCCTTCCTTCCTATTCCTCCTCCCCCTTCACCCCCCCCCGTCCCCCACCTCCCCCCTTGGTTCTGGCAAAACCCTTTTAAAAAATTTTAAACCGTCAACAACACAGATAGAGAGCGTCGTCACCCTCTCTCTCTCACCACACAACACGCCTCACACAACCCACACACACACACACTATCCTGTATATATTAATATATATATATATATATATATATATATAAGTATTATATATAGAGGGGGAAGAGGTAGACCCGAATATGAGGTGGAAGGATGGAGTGAGGAAGTAAATGAACGAAAGGCGGTGCTGGTTGGGGGGAGGGCGCGGACTGACTGGGGACAGAGGTGCATGGGGGCGGTTCGTTCGTGGCCACCCCCTCCGGGGTCACGGGGGCAGGCAAAAGATAGATAGATAGATAGATATATATATATATAAATAGATATAGTATATAATAAAAGTGCTAATTAATAATATTTGTTGAGGGATTAGTAATCTAAAGACAGTCCTCGTTTGCAATCTACGTAAACTATGGGGATTTATGATTCAGAGATATGGGTGTATGCGTGATAGTGTGTGTTTGGGTGGGAGGAGGGCGTCGACTGACTGGGGGAAAAGGTGCGTGGGAGCTATTCATTCGTGGCCATTCCTTCGGGGATCAATATCGTCTGATGACAATAAATAGATAGATATTGGAATGACACCCCACCCACAGCCCGCGCACAACACACATGCACGCACACGCACATAGCACGACACACACTAACACACACCCAACACACAACACACACACACCACACACACACCACACACACACACACACACACCCACACCACCACACACCAACACAACACACACACACACACTACAGATCAACTACAATGGAACTAGAATAAGATCGATAGTACAACAACCACGTTGTAATTCGTCACTTTATAAATAAAAAAAAAAAAAAAATAACTAGCCAACTAAGCAACCGAGATAATTGTATCGTGGTTTCCTCCCTAAACCAAGGCTGTCTATCAGCCCTGTGTTAGCCTACAACATTTGCTCACTTAATACAAAGTGTATTTTGTGTAGTACGTTGGTGGAAGCATCAGGCCCCTCACGCTCGCCATGTGACCCCGTAAAGTTAAGGTAGAATACGTCTTGTACTGTAGCCCAAAGGTTAAAAGACAGAACTGTGTAGATATTTCAAGCCCTCAGGGCTGCACTGAACAG
>CM064498.1:12614067-12662457 GCA_032716605.1 Paralithodes platypus | reverse complement strand
AAGTTGATGATAATATATATATAATCATTATTTTTACGAAAGTGTTTCTTCCTGCATACGTAAATTTGTTCACACATTTTCCATACTGTCCTATTATTTTCCATAACTTGTCCGATTATGATTTTCCATACGGTCCTAATTATGTTTTCCCTACTGTCCTATTATTTTCCCATACTGTTCCTATCATTTTCCATATCTGTCCTCATTATTTTCCATACTGTTCCTATCATTTTCCATACTGTCCTACGTCAATTTTATCCATACTGACCTATTATTTTTCCATACTGACCGATTATTTGTCCCTATCTGTCCTAATTATTTTCCATACTGTCCTATTATGTTCCATACTGACCTATTATTTTCCATACTGTCCTATCATTTTTCCATACCTGTCCTATTATTTTCCATACTGACCTATTATTTTCCATACTGTCCTCATTATTTGCCAGTACTGTCCGATTATTTTCCATACTGTCCTATTATTCTCTCTATGTCACACAGGCAAATGTATCAACTGTTTCTGGACTTCTGGCACCCTGCTTAGATGATTATGGCCCGCTGCTTAGATTTCTGTGTTTCGCCCGTTCCGGTTTTCTGTTGTGACCTTTTGAGAGGGCTGAACGAACAATATCACATATTTTTGCTTAAAGGTTAGGCGGAGTAGTAATTAGCGGCCGAGAGGCCTGCCAATCACCACAGCTGGGATAAAAAAATTAGTATTAGGTTCTTGTCGTGCAGTTTATTCTGCCAATCATACTATCAATTTAAACTGCCCTACTGTATACACTCCTTGATTATATATATGGTAGGAGAATTGGCTTATGCATGGTATAAGACGTGTGTTTAGCAAGTGTATGCAAATAGTTCTTGGCAATCCAGCACATATTAGATTTACTTCCATGACCAAAACATCAAAGAGGAGATACAACACACAAAAACAGACACCACACACCACTCAAGCCCCCCCCCCCACCACTGTAAATAAACAGATGGTCACACAACACACAAGCACACGCGCTCTCAACTCTTTCGCTCTCCTCTCTTATCTCTCTCTCTCTCCTCACTCGCTTTCTCTTTATCCTTCTTCTCTCTCTTCTCTCTCTCATCTCTCTCCGCACTCTCTCTCTCTCTCTCTCTCTCTCTCTCTCTCTTTCTCTATCCTCTCTCTCTCTATCCTCTCTATCTCCACTCTTCTCTCTCTATCTCTCACCCTCTCTCCTCTCTCTCTCTTCTCTCTCACCCCCTCTCTCGTCTCTCTCTCTCCTCTCTCTCTCTCTCTCTCTCTCACACACCGCCAACACACCCAGAGCCCCATATCACCTCCCCCCCCGTCGCAAGGCAACCAACGAAATTGGCACATTGCATAGCCGCCACAGCTTTGCAAAATACTGCCCTGCGTATCTCAGCCTTTGGAAATATTGCTGCCTGGGAGTTGTGGGGCTGCGAGAGAGAGAGAGAGAGATGGAGATCGAGAGAGAGGAGAGAGAGAGAGAGAGAGAGAGAGAGAGATGAGAGAGAGAGAGAGAGGGATATAAGAGAGAGAGTAAGAGAGAGATACATTTTCTGGTTCATTTTGTATTATACGTAGTGCTATGTGTGCGTGTGTGTGAGAGAGAGAGAGAGAGAGAGAGTACAGTCAGTAATATATACATTTTCTGGTTCATTTTGTATTATACATAGTGCAATGTGTGCGTGTGAGAGAGAGAGAGAGAGAGAGAGAGAGAGAGAGAGAGAGAGAGAGAGAGAGAGAGAGATCGGGGGGGGGGGGGAGAGAAGGAGGGGTTGTATAGAGAGTAATTACATGATAGAGGTAGTATAATAGGCGACATGTGGTCATTCTTTTGATAGGCTACATAGTGCATTACATTCGTTGCAAAGTGAGAGAGAGAGAGAGAGGGAGATGGAGAGGTGGGGGGGGGGGAGGTAAGAGAGAAACTTAACATAGTTGTATAAGAGTGTTGAGACAAGGTTCATCTGTTATCCTGGGAGAGACTCTCACTTGTGGACACCGTGTATTAGTTTAGTTGTTGTAAATAGTGGAGAGTAAGAGAGAGAGAGAGAGAGTGTGTGTGTGTGTGTGAGGTATATACTATATATACATATATGGAAACTGACACTAAGATTGGCTTTAGGAAGTATTGAAACGTTGTACTTATATGTACTGTAAGCTGAAAAACAAGAAATCCTAAGACAGAGTCTGTGTAAAATAACGTGTGAGAAACATGTGCGACAGATAGCGGGAGATATAGCACTGGGGGAGGCATTCTTATCCTGCCTTCCTTCCTATTCCTCCTCCCCCTTCCCCCCCACCTCCCCCACCTCCCCCTGGGTCTGGCACCTTTTAAACGTCAACAACACAGATAGCGTCACCTCTCTCTCTCACACACACACGCACACACACACACACACATATACTGTATATATATATATATATATATATATATATATATATATATATATATAGAGGGGGAGAGGTAGACCGAATATGAGGTGGAAGGATGGAGTGAGGAAGTACATGAACGAAGGCGGTGCTGGTTGGGGGGAGGGGCGTCGACTGACTGGGGACAGAGGTGCATGGGGGCGGTTCGTTCGTGGCCACCCCTTCGGGGATCACGGCGTCAGGCAATAGATAGATAGATAGATAGATATATATATATATATATATAGTATATAATAAAAGTGCTAATTATAATATTTGTTGAGGGTATTAGTAATATAAAGACAGTCCTCGTTGCATCTACGTAACTATGGGATTTATGATTCAGAGATATGGGTGTATGCGTGATAGTGGTGTTGGGTGGGAGGAGGGCGTCGACTGACTGGGGACAGGTGCGTGGGAGCTATTCATTCGTGGCCATTCCTTCGGGGATCATATCGTCTGATGACAATAAATAGATAGATATTGGAATGACACACACACCCGCGCACACACACATGCACGCACACACACACACACACACACACACACACACACACACACACACACACACACACACACACACACACACACACACACACACACGTACAGATCAACTACAATGGAACTAGAATAAGATCGATAGTACACCACTTTGTAATTGTCACTTTAATAAATAAAAAAAATAAAAAATTACTGCCATAGCAACCGAGATAATTGTATCGTGGTTCCTCCCTAACCAAGCTGCTATCAGCCTGTGTTAGCCTACACATTTGCTCACTAATACAAAGTGTATTTGTGTATGTACTTGGTGGGAAGCCAGGCACCTCACGGTCGCCATGTGACCCCGTAGTTAAGGTAGAATAAGTCTTGTACTGTACCAAGGTTAAAAGAAGAACTGTGTAGATTTTCAGCCTCAGGGCTGCACTGAACAGTAAACCGACAATTATTATTTTTAATATTATTATTATTTACACACACACACACACACACACACACACACACACACACACACACACACACACACACACATACACACACCTGGACGCATTGCCCTACATGCATATCGCCCATGTATATGACCCAACAAAAATACTCCTACACACACATATACCCCTCAATACTTTTAACCCCGCACACACACATGCCCTTCATGCACAAACCCCTACACATATACCACACACACAGAGGTATATATCTACCCCATATAGCACACGCCAAGCCATACATACAGTATATACCTCACTGCACGCACAGTCATCGCCACACATACTTTATCTCTCCCACACAATCATTAGCACCACACATACACACATATATGGCCTACACACACATGGAGAGAGAGAGAGAGAGAGAGAGAGAGAGAGAGAGAGAGAGAGAGAGAGAGAGAGAGAGAGAGAGAGAGAGTACAAAGTACAAAGGAGTACAAAGGAAATCAAGCAACAACAGATCTAGTGACCCTTCTAGGTTGCTTGTCCTCCAAAACACTGAGGATCAAGTGTCCAAACAGTGGTTTAGAGTGGGTAAGGGAACATTGGAAAGGGAACTACTGCCATGCCACTAACGTGGCAGGACTAGGAAGTTAGTAGGGGCCATATGGGTTAGTAACTGAGGGGAGGGATAAAGTTATTCATTTACAAACGCAGTCAGTCGCGGGTTTGATGCGAGATATTTGTCTAGGCGGAATTTAAATGAATCAACGGTGCTGCAGTCTATAACGTCTCGGGGAAGCCCATTCCACAAGTTGACAACTCGATTGAAGAAGAAATTCTTAGATTCGTGCGAGGTAAAAGATTTACCAATAATTTTGCAACCGTTTCCCCGCGTGTAATTAGATTGGTCGATAGTGAAGTACTTACTACAGTTCATATTGTCGATGCCTTTGATGATTTTGAACACTTGAATTAAGTCGCCTCTTAATCTGCGCTGGGTTAAAGGAAATAGATTTAATTCTCTAAGACGCTCTTCGTATGGTTTGTTCTTTAGGCTAGGTATCATTTTGGTAAATCTACGTTGAACTCGTTCTAGCTTGTTTATATCTTTTTGGTAATAAGGGCACCAGGATTGAACGCAGTATTCCAGAAGAGGGCGGACTAAGGAATTGTAAAGGGTTAGGATAACTTCTTTGGATTTATGCTCAAATGACCTGCCTATAAAGCCAATTATTTTGTTTGCCTTCTTAACAACTTCTGAACATTGTTGACTCGGTTTTAGGTTACTCGATATTGTTACTCCCAGATCAGTTTCTCTGTTTACATTCTTAAGCGAGTGCCATTCATCGAATAGTTTGCTTTCTCATTTAGGTATCCGACATGTAGTACTTTACATTTATCCGCATTGAAACTCATTTGCCAAATTTGGGCCCAACATGACAATTTATCTAGATTGTGTTGCATATCGTCAACTTGTTCTTTTGAGAGTACGCTATTTGCAATTTGTATCGTCAGCAAATTTTGAGATTGTGCAGGTGAGACCCTCATCTATGTCGTTGATGTAATTAGAAAGAGAATTGGTAGTACCGATCCCTGGGGTACCCCGCTACTTACATTGGTCCATTTAGATGCCTTACCGTTTATGACTACCCTTTGCTTTCTGTTGCTGAGCCAATTTTCTATCCATTTCAACACACCGTCTTGTATTCCATGCGCTTTTAGTTTTAGCAGTAAACGTTTGTGGGGAACTTTGTCAAAGGCCTTTTGAAAATCAAGGTATATAATATCTACAGCTTTACTCTCATCGTAGAGGTTGAGGATATCGTGGAAGAAGTCTAAGAGGTTTGTTAAACAGGAACGTTTTTTACGAAAGCCGTGTTGAGTATCTTTAAGTATGTTATTTTCCTCCAAGTGATTTACGAGTCTGTCTCGTATGACCGTTTCTAGCATTTTACATACAACTGAGGTTAAGCTAATTGGACGATAGTTACTGGGTAGGGATTTGCTGCCTTTTTTGAATATCGGTGTTACGTTGGCTAGCTTCCACTGATCAGGCATAGTTCCAGACTGCAAGGATTTATTGAATAGTAATGTCAGTGGTTTGGAGAGCTCATTCTTAGCTCATTCTTAGCTCATTCTTAGAGAGAGAGAGAGAGAGAGAGAGAGAGAGAGAGAGAGAGAGAGAGAGAGAGAGAGAGAGACCTCATACACATCACTCCCACATGCAGAACATACCCCCACATGTATGCACATCTACATACACTCCGCATACACACATATATACTGTAGCCTACACAAGCACACACACACACACACACATGCACACATATACCCTTCCACATTCACATCATACTCACCACTTCCACATACAGGACATACCCCCACATATATACACATCCACATACGCTAAAAGGGGGGTGGATTAATCAGCATTATCATAATCCCCATAATAACAGGCCATTTACCTCTAACAAAAACACACGCTATATTATGAACTCGTTTATATTTGCAGTGTAGCCTCTCACACACTCTCTCTCTCTCTCTCTCTCTCTCTCTCTCTCTCTCTCTCTCTCTCTCTCTCTCTCTCTCTCACACACACACACAACATAGAAATGGTCACTAGGTAATTAATTTAAGGAAAACAAACAATACTTTAAACTCTTTGACTCCCGCTGATTCCTCTTAAGATGCACAGAAAAATAAATATTTCTACTTATAATCACTGTTATTAATTAGGATACACTTTGAAGCCTCAACAAATTTAGAGGGCCTTCGGAATTGAAGTATCAGGTATAAATTGATATATTTGCATACATGTTGCACAAGACCTCACGAATATTTGTCAGTATCTGTACAATACAATACATCTTACCATTCCATGGGAAATATATGATAATTAGTATACAAGGCAAACTATGAATATTTCCTCGACATATTCTCACGAGCCATCAAATTATATACAGTACACTCAATTACATCTGTATCGAACCCCAACACAATCTACAGTGGTATGTAGTATCCTCAATGTTTCACATTTAGCGTTACAGGTTCGAAGATATTTCAGATGAGAGAATAACATATTATGACTGGAAATTGAAGAACAATTTTGGCAATACAACTTACCCGCTTTGTATTCCAGAATGCACTGTTGTATTATTAGCTTGGTATTATCAGGCGATTATATTCAGCTTAAGAAGAAATTGTGGGGTTATAAGGTAAATAGAGATCGTTTCTAGCCCTTTTATTTATAGTAATCGTTTCTAACCTGCATAAAACCGCCCAATGATAGCCAAAATATATTGTTAAAATGCGTCATAAACCTCTAGTGGTTAAGGTACATTGATTACATATTGTGATAAACTGCTTGATTCACTAAGACCAAAATAGTATGATTCAATTTCTTGTGCTCACTGTCTCTTTGTTATCATTAGAAGGTGTTCAATAATTCATGACAACGACTGTAAAATTATTATACAAATTTGAGGACCTCTTATGTTCGTAGTTTTCGTCATAGGCCTACATCTACATATTCACCCTTTTTTCGTAATTTTAATCATATTCTGGTTATCATTAGACGATTTTCTTTAGTTAATAATCTACCTCTACGACTCAAATGGGCAAATGCGATCTCAATAAACCCTCTTGATAAGATAGGTGCTTCTTGAATTGCATAGATTCGTCTAATATTAGCCAGAATCAAAGGTCAAATGTTGTCATGGTGCTAAAGGGGCTAAAATTAGAAATGGTAATATTAAATGCACCAAAAACCATCAGTATGACTAGAATATTAAACAACCCATTATACCTCCCATAAAAACAGAAGGTTTGGCATACTGGTGGAATTTGTTAGGTTGATTGTTTATGAATAGTGTAGGTTGTTTTTTCCAGAGTGGCTCTTAAAGTTCTATTTCCGAGTGTAGTTCAATACTTTGATTCGTATACATTCATATCTCAGGAAGTAATATTTATGTTAACCCTTTGACGACTGGATGACGCATTTAATGTATGTTATTATATATTTGTTTTATTTCTTGCTAATATTAGACTATTTTATTCATATTAGGTAGGGCATGCGTAAGTCTGAGGGTTTATTGAGATAATATTTAACCCTTTAATTGCCATTGATCCTTCCTAAGCTGTATGAAATAGTCTAATGATATAATTTCCTATAAAACCCTGTTATAATCCTCAAAGAGTTAATGCTTTAGTACCAGTACGATACATGTGCTGGCATAAGAAGATGGAAGAAGAGAATTTAACCCGTGCAGCTCCGGTGATAACTTTTTAATTATATTCTGGCAACTAGTGAATCATTTTATAGAGCTTAAAAAGGACCTCTTAACAGTTAAAAGGCTACATACCGCCTCGCTTAATCCTTTGAGCTATCACAGATCCTTTCTAAGCTCAATTCAATCTTCTAATAAGTGTCCAGAAGATGCTGAAAAGGACGTCAGCGGTACTGAATGGGTTATTTGGTTCATATGTATTGTTTAGTGGTGTTGTCCCTACCCAGGAATCGAACCCACGCTCTTACTATCATTTTACATTTTACTATCCATGATACGACCTAGTAGAACCTATTAAACCATTATTCATTGCTGAGCCTGTTCCAATTTTCTTAGGTACTTAAACTCATTCAATACCTGTGACGTCCTTTTCATTATATTCTGGCAACAATTAGACGAATGTATTCAACTTAGGAACGACGTTGTCCCATGACAAGCTACAAACTATTTCAATTAATTCATTTAGCTATCATATATCTGTCCTAAGCTTCATAAAATCGTCTAAATGTACCTGAAATCAAATGTATAATAGTCACCGGCACTGAAAGGATTTATTGTACGTGTGTTGAACAGTCGCAGTCAGAAGTTCTGATACAAGTTGATCCCCTGAACTGATTACACGACTCGACACGACAAGTGATTCATTAGTGAGATTTAATACAGCCCAAGATAGCTTTGACAACTATAGGGACAGTGGGTAGAGCGCATAATTATATGAATGATGTTGTTCGGGTGTGAAAGGGATCTGCCTCTTGTGGACCGGTACGCCCTCTGCAGATTTCCGTGTTCTTATGTTTTTTTGTGCATGCTTTCGCATACGCTGGCTTCGTCACAAACTGTACTTATACAATCATAGCAATGACATCAGCGTGACATATGATCCGGATCGCCTAGTAAATTGAATCATCAAGAAAATCGGTTCATAACTGTGTTAGATATCTTGCTTACAAACAGACAGACGAACAGAGGCGAAAATTTAACCTCTGGCCAAATTCTCTAGCGGAGGTAAATATAGCCAGACTTTATGACCACGACTGTACAGAACTGCAAAAAAGTTATTGTTTATGTATTACGAAAATACAAATATAACGTATTGGTAAAGTAAATGCAGGATCTATATAGCTAATAATAGTTTTGATCACATTCTGTCTGTCAGCTGGGATGAATTATTGAATAGAAAAATCAAGTTTATGGCCGCTTTTGTTATTACGCCGCTAATTCAATCAGCGGGACAGTCACATATTCAAGCTGAGGGGGAGAGAGAGAGAGAGAGATTGTATTATATTTGATATGTTATTATACCCCAAAGATTCATTACAAAGCACAATAAGGACGAAGAACTGGTCCACATGTGTTAATAGATTAATGTGTACAGTTGCAATGAAAAAGAAAATTATTGCATTCATTTGTGAAATCATCGCATGATAACATTATTTCATGGAATATTACAGCACACACGTTGGTTCAAGTATCACTGGCAGTATAACATTAAATTCCTTCAATAGTTCAGGACTTCAGGGAGAGAGAGAGAGAGTGTGTGTGTGTTGTAACTGTCACAAAAAAAAAAAAAAAAAAAAAAAAAAAATAGAAGGAAACATTAAAAAAAAGTGTTCATGTGAAAGAGAGAGAGAGAGAGAGAGAGAGAGAGAGAGAGAGAGAGAGAGAGAGAGAGAGACTGATAAATTAATGTTCTGCTATATTTGTTAATGTAACATTTGGCTAAATTCGCCAATTTTGTTTACCTTGAGGCTCTAAATTATTCAGTGTGTGCCGTTCTGCTTTTAAACGTTGGACATATGAAAGCACACCAGATATATTATCTTTTCTCTATTTACCTTTTTTCATTGTCAGCAAAAAAAAAAAAATCACATTTTTTCTGTATTGTTTCCCCTGCCGGACATACTTTTCATTATATTATTTACTGTACCTGTTGATGTAATGTTATTTATATCTATCTATTTATATACATCTAACTATATCTCTATATCTAATCTATCTATATCTATCTATCTATCTATCTATCTCTCTCTCTCTCTCTCTCTCTCTCTCTCTCTCTCTCTCTCTCTCTCTCTCTCTCTCTCTCTCTCTCTCTCTCTCTCTCTATCTATCTATCTATCTATCTATCTATCTATCTATCTATCTATCTATCTATCTATCTATCTATCTATCTATCTCTATCTATCTATCTATCTATCTATCTATCTATCTATCTATCTATCTATCTATCTATCTATCTATCTATCTATCTATCTATCTATCTATCTATATCTGTATATATATTTATAACTAGAATATTATTAAGTTATCACATTTCCCTTCCCTTTAGGTCCCCATATCAGTTAATTGATGTGACATGTCATATCCATTCCACTCTTTTCTTGCCATTTCTGATATGGATGCGTTCCGTTTTGGCAGTTCCATTTATTCCGTCGTCTGTGCGTGCCCCATAATGTAATATCATAAGGTACAGTCACGGTCATTAAGGGGCTAGTGGCTTATTTGTTTGGTCTATTGATTAATTTATTAATTTATTTTTAAGTTTCCTCGTCTAGACCTCCCTCAAAGTTAGAACCCCCCCGGTTTCTCTTATAATTACAGGTTCGCTATGGCTCGCCAGGAAAAAAATCGACACCTTAATGGCGCGATAGGTCTTAAAATTGACAATGAAATGGGGCTAAAAGTGTTCAAATCGTCAAACTAATGGGCTGAACATCTTAAAATCTCAAAACGAATGAGGCTAAACACGAGAGAGAAAGTGGTCGATAAAAACGCCCCATACCCCCTTAAGTCTGATACAGAGACAGTCATTTATTCTGTCAGTAGCTGTACACTCACTCTAAGATGCAAATTACTGGGATTAATTAGTCAATGTTCATTGTTTTGTAATTTCATCATAGGTGGTGTTCAAGTATTCCTGACCAGGATTGTACTGTAACCTGTTTATAGGATCATATCCCTTCATTATTGTATTCTAGTGCATTGTGTTTTGTAATGGAGGATAAATGTTACGAAGAAATATATATATCTTTACCCCACAAATAGAAGTGTACATGTTCTCTCTAAATATATATATCTTTACCCCACAAATAGAAGTGTACATGTTCTCTCTAAATATATATATCTTTACCCCACAAATAGAAGTGTACATGTTCTCTCTAAATCGAGCAACGGGGAACTAGGAGAAGAGAGAACAACAAGCTTCAATAATTACGTTCCTTAAATGCTAACCCGTAAAGGTCATAATACATCTGCTGAACTATATTTAGAGCTTAATGAATCTGATATTGGCTCGTGATGTCATTCATTCATACGTGCAACTTTCTTTTTGTTCTTCAATACTCTAACCTGGAGTATCTATATTGATCTTGTTTACCCTATATTTTGATAGTGTATATAATGGTAATAAAAGCTAGTATTCCATTAACCCCTTCTGTACCGCAGCGTCTTTCTAGTTTTATTCTAGCTCCATATACACGTTTTTGTGCAGCTTAAGGGGAGATCTCCACTTGAGGGATTTTTTTCTTGACCCCTTTCTCCCTCATGTTTAGCCCCATTGGTTTTGATATTATAAAACGTTCGCTCCATTAATTTAGCGATTTTAAGAACTTTCACCCCATATTAAGACCTTTCGTGCCATTCAGGTGTCGATTTTATCCTGGCGAGCGATAGCGAGCCTGTAATTTAAGAAGAACCGGCCTTCGGCCGGGAAATTTTTCTACCGAAATATGTACAAATTTATCTTGAAAGAGGGTCTAGGGGGAGTAATTTTAAGCTTGATGGAAGTCTAGGGAATCGACTAAAAACCTCCCCTTAAAGAAGGATCTGTGGTGGTAATAATGGTAAAGTGAGATTTTGAAGCCTGTTTATTGCTGGAGGACCTACACACACTAATAAAGTCGTCGGATAGTGACCAGAATAAATATAAAAAGACGTCGCCGGTACAGAAGGGGTTAACGAACATATCTAATTGAATTATTTGTTCTTTAGTATTCAATAATTTTATTATTCCTCTGTTACTTACTTAAATTTTGCTATTTTTACATTTCCTATTATAACCTTCTGTTATCCAATGTCTCTTCGCTCTCTTCTCATTTGTTTTGATTTTCTCATTCGCCTGTTTTTACGTTGTCTTTTTAACTATGTTTATTTTCCATTATCAGGTCTCTATTTCGTTGTCTTTTTCTGCTTCTATCATTCTTTGTTTTATTTTATTTGCTTCTAGTCATTTTGATCTCTCTCTCTCTCTCTCTCTCTCTCTCTCTCTCTCTCTCTCTCTCTCTCTCTCTGCTTGCCCTTATTTCTTCTTCCCCTCTTCCTTGTCACTCTTATCATCATCATCTATCTTCCTTACTCCTCTTCCACCTTCTTCTTCCCCTTTATCCGCTCATATTGGTTTTTCGCTTTCTATTTGTCTTTTTTGGTTATGTACTTACTTGTATCTATTTATATCTGCCTATCTATGTATCTATCTAATTATCTATCTATCTCTATTTATTTATCTATCTATATATACCTGTATATCGAACTATTTATCTATATCTATTCATCTATCACACACACTCTCTCATCTCTCTCTCTCTCTCTCTCTCTCTCTCTCTCTCTCTCTCTCTCTCTCTCTCTCTCTCTCTCTCTCTCTCTCTCTCTCTCTCTCTCTCTCTCTCTCTCTCTCACACTGGAATGTTTCGTGTTGTTCCCCTTGAGTTTTATCCCGGCTACCCATTTTTGTGGGTTTCACTTTTTCCTTGGTTCTGTGGGATTTTTCTGGATTGGGTGGTGAGAGAGAGAGAGAGAGAGAGAGAGAGAGAGAGAGAGAGAGAGAGAGAGAGAGAGAGAGAGAGAGAGAGAGAGAGAGAGAGAGAGGGGGGGAGAGAGAGAGGGGGGGAGAGAGAGAGAGATGGGTGGGGGGGATATTCTTTGTAGATCTTGGATTATTAAGGCTTAGAAGACACGATGACACATTTCTTGTTCGGTTTTCTGGCCATTATGCGAAGAATGTATTCATATTAGGAAGGGTATATGGAAGCCAGATGGTTAAATGAGATTGTCTTTATCATTCCCCAAATCCTTCCTAAGTTGTTTATAATAGTCTAATCCTAACAGGAATATACTGTCAACATGTGTCATAGACCTAATCTTCAAAGGGTTATTGTCTAAGTTACAGTGAACATTTTAATCATACCTCAAAAGTCTCCCCTGTAATAATGAGATATATTAATTTTATTATACTATCACGGCGCCTATGTATGTACACTCGCGGAGAGAAAGAAAAAATACTCTTTACACTAACGCTCTAAGCATTCTGAAAGTGGTCGAAATCTCGTGAGAATATAGACGTATGTTTCACCATATATATTTCGTTCACACACACACACACACACATCTCACCACATTCAGCGAGTGTACCTGGCAGTGTTGTTTTAAATCCTTTGAAGATTATGACGCAGTTTGACAGTTTGTTATTGCTATTATTCAACGATTTTAAACAATTTGGGAATTATAAAGGTAAAGACTAACTCAATTTACCCTTTTGTTTCCGTATATCCTTCCTAATCTGAATGCAATCGTCAAATAATACCTGCACAGATAAATGGGTCATCGTATCTTGTAAGGGTTAAGTTGTCTGTTGGGTTCTATCTATCTATATATCTATAAATCTATCTATCTATCTATCTATCTCTTGCCAGAAACCGTGATCCCTGAAGGGTGGCCACGAATTAATCGCCTACATGCTCTCTCAGCAACTCCACCCACTCAACACCACTTCTACTCATATACCTCTAACTCCATCTATCCATCTCAATTTCGGTCTTCCTCTATGACCCTTCCACTTCACTCTCAAATACCGTACCTCTCAACTCCATCCTTCCATCTCACTTTCGGTCTGCTTCTCATTCTCTGACCCTTGAACTTCACTCTCATATACTGTGCCCTTAACTCCATCCCTACATCTCATTTTCGGTCTGCCTCTCCCTGTCTGACCCTTCCACTTCAATCTCATAATTATGCTCACATGGTCATTGAGCTACCCTCCATTAAAATTATAAATATGTATACCATTCATGGACTGTTTGATATATTAAGGTTTTATGTGGAAGGCTAATTACGTATTCTACCCTCTTAATTGGATGCTTTTGTCACGATCATAAAATTTTGTATTCAATGCTTGTATTCAATGCTATTCAAATACAACGTATTTCCAAAGTAGCTCTACATTAACGGGATATATATATATATATATATATATATATATATATATATATATATATATATATATATATATATATAATGTATATATTTAGATATTTACTGTATTCATATACAAATTTTGTTTCTTATTTTCCTTCCTAGACCACCATCAATGTTGTTCAAGCTCACTTAAGGTATACGGCAACAGTTAATAGGTAATAAGGTATACAGCAATGTACGTACCGTGTATATTATATATCACTCCAACATGAACCATGGAATGAACGTTGTCAAACTCCTTCAACGTTTTACAATACGAGAGAGAGAGAGAGGAAAATTGACGACACGCAAGTGAAAGTGGATAAAATATTGGGTTATGGCAAAATGGGTAAGCGAAGAGTGAGCTAGAATATTTTGTGAGAGTTTTTTTATATTTTTGGTCTCTATTTGTTGGTATCTCTTTATGTATTCCTGTATTCTGTTTCATTTATTTTTTAGCGAGATTATTGGAGGTGGTTTTTGTAGTTTAGGCCTTTATATATTTTGTTATTTATGTATTGATATTCGGAGTATTTATTTATTTCTAGTCTATATTTTTCTATTTATGTAGTAACTCATGTATTATGTTTCATATATTTTATGTAGTACCGGTAACTCATGTATTATGTTTCATATATTTTATGTAGTACCGGTAACTCATGTATTATGTTTCATATATTTTATGTAGTACCGGTAACTCATGTATTATGCTTCATATATTTGATGTAGTAACTCATGTATTAGGTTTCATATATTTTATGTAGTACCGGTAACTCATGTAATTTGTTTCATATATTTTTTAGCAAGATAACTGGAGGTAGTTCTTGTATTTATTTAGTTATTTATGTATTGATAGTCGTAGTATATATTTATTATTTATATATGTATTTATATATGTATTTATATATGTATTTATATATGTATTTATATATGTATTTATATATGTATTTGTTTGTAATTAGTTAAAATAAGACTTCAAAGGCCATCAGAGGCTACCCTTCTGGATTGTTAAGCCAACATTCTGCATGTCAAGTACATTTTCAGGACTGGAGCCCCTTTTCGAGAACCCCAGTCCCATCGTATTTTTGTTATGCCTTTTAAGAGTAACTGAATGATGAATGGATGGGTGCATTAATGGACAAATTAGCGTTTATTAGCAAGAGGAGAGCTGAATATATGGTGATTACGCGGAAATAGATTTTGATAATGGTGTTAACAAATATATGATAAGAAAGCACATTATCCAATTATCTGTTTTTAATGCGCGCACACACACACACACACACACACACACACACGAACACACACACATATTCATACGCACACATGAACTGCATTAGTCACTTCACATACAAATATCTCTCGATGTCACTTTAAGGGCTACTGGTATTCGTATTTACTGCATAACCAACATATATTGTCAAAGGCAATCTCTCTCTCTCTCTCTCTCTCTCTCTCTCTCTCTCTCTCTCTCACAACCCCCTTGAAGTGCCACAGAAATTACTGGAACCTGGAGATGAAGGTGAAACTTAAGCTCCCCAACTTTTATCAACTCTCAACCGCTAACTTTTTATGCTGACACCTAGCTCGCTTTTTGTCTTTCTGTTTATCTTTCCGGTTGGTCTTTCTCTATTTCTTCATCTTCACTTTCTCTCTTCCTCTCTCTCTCTCTTCCCTTTTCTCACCCTCTTCCTTCTCATGAAATCCCTCTCTCTGCCTCCCTCTCTTTCCTCTCCCCTTTCTTCCTCCTTTATATCTTCCTGCTTTCTCCCATGTTCTGCTTCCTCAACCTCTTCCCGTTTCTCCTCCTCATTAACTTCCCATATCTTTCTCTTCCTTTCTCCTCTTCTCCCTCTTTTTTTTTCTCTCTCCCCTCATCATCCTGCCTTCCCTTCTACCCCCATGTCTTCCCCTTCCTCCTTTGATTCCTTTTAGTCCCTCTCCTTTCTCTTCCTCCTTCCTCTTCTTCTCCTCCTCTTTCTCTCTCCCCTCATCATCCTCCTCCTTCCCCTCTTCCTCCATCACTTCCGCCTCCTCTTCCTCTTCGAGTCACAGAAACAAAGGGAAATTCAGTTGTGTCTTGTGCATTCTTAATGAAGAAGGAGAGAGAGAGAGAGAGAGAGAGAGAGAGAGAGAGAGAGAGAGAGAGAGAGAGAGAGCTGTTGAGAGCTAAATGAAAACAAAAATAGGAGACCATTAAATAGTAAACTGCTGAACATGAAATATGGTTTTATATTGCAGCTTACGTATGCGTGTGTGTGTGTGTGTGTGTGTGTGTGTGTGTGTGTGTGTGTGTGTGTGTGTGTGTGTGTGTGTGTGTGTGTGTGTGTGTGTGTGTGTGTGTGTGTGTGTGTGTGTGTGTGTGTGTGTGTGTGTGTGTGTGTGTGTGTGTGTGTGTGTGTGTGTGTGTGTGTGTGTGTGTGTGTGTGTGTGTGTGTGTGTGTGCGCGTGCGTGCATAAAGAGTGAATGGCTTAAGAGGAAATATATGAAGATAGAACATGAAATAACATAAATTGAATAGGTACAATAACAATTTAATCTGAGAGAGAGAGAGATTTTCTGCGTTCCTGCACTGTTCTCATCCCACCATTTTTTTTTGCTATTGTCCTTCGATCCTTCCCTCTCTCTCTTTCACTGCAACCCCCTCTACATATTTACTCTCTCTCTCTATCTCTCTCTTTCTCTGACAAAAAAAAATCTATGTGTAATTGTGTATGAAGGAGACAAAAGACAGATTGTATGTAACGAGTGTCTCCCCCAAAGTGATAAGAGTGACAGAGCCAAATTCAAGACAAGTCTCTCCATACTTTCCTCGCAATTACAGTATTTAACAAGGGAAAAGGAAAACCAGCAACAACAGATATACTGCTCCTTACGAGGCTATCAATAACTCTATCCAAATATATATCGACTTCATCTATCTATATATCTTTCTATCTATCTATATCTATCTATCTATCTATCTATCTATCTATCTATCTATCTATCTATCTATCTATCTATCTATCTATCTATCTATCTATCTATCTATCTATCTATCTATCTATCTATCTATCTATCTATCTCCATCTATCTCGTTACCCAGCTATCTCTATATCTATCAATCTACATTGTTGCTTTATTATCATACTAAACCTATTCACTGTCTTTGTTAAGATTCCAATTAGTACAACTCCATACCATCTTGCCAGGACCGCAATCCCTGTGTGGGTAGTGCATCAATGTAGCTCCTATACACCCACTCGTCTATTCATTAACAGTCACGCTCAAAAGTCGTGGCTCACTTAGACCATTTCTATCCACCTAGTTTTTTTGTTATTCGAATTACTGAACTATAATAAACAAAACTAGAGTACTGTATTGAGGTCTCATGTGTCTTGAGTATAATAATAATAATAATAATAACAAAACTAATAATAATTAACCTTCAATATTATAACCCAGCACTGTACATTTAATGTTGTTCTCAGTTGTATAAAGAAATGAGACTTTCTTACATCAAACGAAATCAAAATATTTGCTTTACATTGATAAATGAGAATTTATTGTTGAATTATTTAGGTACACAGTACATTCATATATATGTTCCACAATCTAAATTATTCCTTGCATTAAATGTTGAATGTGAATTAAGTATTAATGCATAAGAATTACATCCATAGATATATTACATAATCTAAAGTTATGAGGTATTCACATGTTTGTTATGTGAGTGTACTCGCTCTTCACACGATTCTCTACTGCATATTCCTCTCTTGTTGTTAACATCTCCCCGGCATATCCATATTCTCTATTGTCTCTCTCCTTCTCGCCCTCTCTCTCTCCTGTTGTATATACCGGTAAATTGATTTCAGGTCTATTCTTCCTCTTTCAACGCCTCGTTGTGTTCTTGTGTTCTGGGTATATCTTTCTCTCTCTCTCTCTCTCTCTATATATATATATATATATATATATATATATATATATATATATATGGAGAGAGAGAGAGAGAGAGAGAGAGAGAGAGAGAGAGAGAGAGAGAGAGAGAGAGAGAGAGAGTATGTATAAAGAAACAGCCCGCCCCCAGTCCAATATCTGTGAGTATAATTTACATATCCGATGCTTAAGTTTCCTCAGTGCCTGTTGTCTGGTCCTTCTCTTATACTCTCTCTCTCTCTGTCTCTTCTACTTTACTGTCTTCTACTTTACTGTCCTATTCTTCAACTATAAACTGTCTCTGTCTTGTAGTATTAAGGCTGGACCACCTAGTTGGGACTGCAAGGTCTGTGTGGTCTGAGTGTCCGTGTAACTTTGTGTAACTGTATAACTCTCAGTGCTTGTAATGTAACTCTTCTCATAGTCTCACTCCTGGGGACATATTGTGTTGGTGTTTCTATCTTGTATGCATTAATGTATCTATCTGTATCTATTTATCTATATCTACCTCATGCAATTGAACAATAGTGTGAGATGTTGCACAGGACAGGCCCTTCAAAAATACTTAGCATTATTTATCAAGCAATGCAATGAATTAGTTGAATTATGAACAGTTCTTACTACCAATGCCCGAGAGGAAGTAAGTTGGAATATTAAAAAAAAAAAAAAAAAAAAAAAAAAACAGCTTCGTGGAAACCAGTAGATATTTTAATGTTTTCCTTTCTGTCACATTCCTTTGTACTCATAGATAATGCTGCTTCCCTTACTCTCATATTCTCTTTACTCCTCAACCCTCACCTATGTTCATGGTCTCGGGGTGTTCTTACAGTCCATTCAGTATAAGTAGGCCAGACACCGTGAACCTTAACTTCTGAAACTCACAAAGGGCTGGAACAAATGGGCTGTAAATTTCAACATCCATTCCCGATCTGACCCCCTTTCGAATGGTAGAAATACTAGCCACTAATATTATTTTTATTACTTCTACAACTCTCGTATGTTCTTTCCTCCTGAACACACACTTACTTTAATAATATAATTATATTCATAAAATAGTGTTCTCCTTTCAACCAGTTCCACTCGCTCCCTTTTTATCCTCGTGAAATATTCCCAATAGGATCAACTCTCACTGTTTTCGTGTGAACCCTTCTCCTTTTCTTCCCTACTCTATATTCCTTCCCTGCTGAGGTCATTTCCCTTCCGTATTGGATTTACTTTTGTTCAAAATCATTCACTCCTTTCTTTCTGCTCCATATTCTGTTGTGAAGTTTCTAGTCTTGAGTTACATTCATCTTTCCAACTCTCCCTTAGGCGTCCCTTGCGGAATACGTTTTCGTTTAAGGGGGGTAACAGGCTTTTTGTTTTCTCTTTTTCTCTCTTTATCTGGCTTGTATCCATTCGGCTCCATTCAGCCCCAGCAAACATTTATCCCCATCCAGGTGTCAATTTCTTCCTGGTGAGCGATAGCGAACCAGCATTGTATGGAAAAAAACGGAGACATTTTTCTATCGAAAAATGTACAAATTTAGCCTGCTGTCAAAATCTGTAAACAAAATTTGCTGGCTCGATCCCGCTCGCCAGGAACAAATCGACACCTGGATGGGAGTAAACGTCTTAAAACAGTAGGCTGAATGGGGCCGAATAGATACAAGCCAGAGAAAGACAGAAAAGGAGAGAAAAAAGGCCTGTGACCCCCCTTAAGCAATGTAAATAAAAGGTATTTCAAACCAAGCATTGTATTTCGTGGATAATACATTGACAATTGACAATAACATTTGTCTCAGGTCCGTGTCCTGGGAACTGTACAGCGCACTCTACCCAACCCTCCAGCGATTCATACTTTTTGAGGGACCTGGTCCTTCTGTAACAGGTATCACACGAGCAATTTTCCCCAGAAATATATCCACAACACTGGTCTGGCAGCTCACAAGGATAGCCGTTTATATCATACCGTTAACCTTAGTGTTTCTACCTCGAGTCTAGTTTCCGACACCAGTGCCAAAGATCCCAGAAAGACTGCCAGGAATATGTTGACGATTGAAAGTTGGGGATAAAAGCTCTCCGTGTGACAACCCCTTATCTCCTCTGAGTGCGGGGGATGGCACTAATGGAGGGAGGGATTTGCTCTTTCTCTTTTATATGATGTTGTTTTTGTTTTTGTTTGTTTTCATGGGTGATCGGCTGGCTGGGCAATAGTTGCATATGCAGTCCTATTCGACTGTAACGTGCTATTATGCTATTAGTATATCAGTAGCAACTTCCTCGAAGAGTCATTTTAATTATATCATAATTATATTTTTATATTTAATGCCAGATTGTCGATATTTGCTTATATGAAAGTGTTCGTGATCTTTGTACCCATGGAACACACACACACACTCTCTCTATCTCTCTCTATCTATCTATCTCTATCAATCTATATATCTAGCTATCCATTTATCTATCTACCTGTCTATATATCTATCTGTCTGCGTGTGTGTATTAATACAATATATTCATTCGAAGGGTGTTAATAGGCCTTATGTTGAATAGTTAATATAAGAGAGCATATAGCATTTTGCTAACTTTTAAATATATGTAACTAACTACAGTATGTAATCGCTTTTGATCAGTAATCAGTGATTCCTTGAAATGAACAGTAGAGTGTTCGATAAGATATATATTCCTTGAAACTCCTTGTATCTCTCTCTCCCCGTTGTGGCACTTTGTTTTTCATCTATTTTTTTGTCGCCCTTGTATGTGTTCCCATTATTCGATTTATGCTCTTTTATGTGGGTGTGCTCCACTTTTATCGTCCCCGTTATTGTTCCTTGTTCCAGCAAAGACCAAAATACAGGGTCTGAAAAAAAGCGATATTGGCTCTGATGGGAAAATTTAGGGTTCGAATCCAGCGAGGAAGTGATGGATTGTGATTATCTTTTTCGTGGATTTTGGTGGATTCTGTGTTGTACTTGATATTTTCCTATGTGGTTGTTTATTGCTCTCTCTCTCTCTCTCTCTCTCTCTCTCTCTCTCTCTCTCTCTCTCTCTCTCTCTCTCTCTCTCTCTCTCTCTCTCTCTCTCTCTCTCTCTCTCTCTCTCTCTCTCTCTCTCTCTCTCTCTCTCTCTCTCTCTCTCTCTCTCTCTCTCTCTCTCTCTCTCTCTCTCTCTCTCTCTCAGGATTACAGCCCAACCACATACTGTGTGCATAATTTCTTAAGCATTTATATATCTTCTCATAATCTACCTCAGATCGCCAGTATGGCTTCCTTAAGGGTCGCTCTACTGGTGATCTTCTTTCATATTTTACTAACTCTTGGGCATCCTCCTTTTGGGACTTCGATGAGAATTTTTTCTATTGTGCTAGACAAATCGAAGGCCTTCGATAGTGTCTGGCACAAATATCTAATTTCTAAACTACCCTCCTTAGGTTTCTATCCCTCCATCTGTGCCTTTGTCTCTAATTTCCTTTCCGGCCGTTCCATACTTGCGGTTGTGGACGGCCATCGTTCATTTCCTCATCATATCAACTCTGGTGTTCCTCAGGATTCTGTCCTATCTCCCATTTTCTTTCTAATTTTAATAAATTATCTTCTCAACTGCACCTCCAGTCCTATCCATTCATATGCAAACGACTCTACCTTACACTATTCAATTAGTGTTCCAGAACACCCAGCAAGCAATACCTCAAAAACAAACATAATGAAGCCATACAACACTTATCTTCTGATCTACCTACTATTTCCAATTGGGGCAGAGAAAACCTTATTGCCTTTAATGCTTCAAAAACCCATTCTCTCCATCTATCTACCCGTCGTGAAATCCCAGAGGACTACCCCTTATGCTTCAACAATACAAAAATCAACCCTTCATCTTCTCTCAGTATTCTTGGTGTCTCTTTCTCTTCTGCTCTCTCTTAGAAAGACCATATTACCAGTCTTGCTAAGGCGGCCTCCCAGAAGCTGGGTGTGCTCAACCGCCTCAAGGGGTTCTTTACCCCTGCACAGCTTCTTGCTCTGTACAGGGCCACTGGGCGTCCTTGTATTGAGTATTGTTCACATGTGTGGGGAGGATCCTCTCACTTCTAGACAAAGTAGAGAGGACAGCCTTTCGTATCATTAACTCCCGTCCACTCACCGACTCTCTACAATCTCTCTCTCTTCGCCGCAATGTTGCATCTCTATAGCTATTCTATCGCTACTACAATAATCCGTGTTCCTCAGAGCTCTCCCAGTGTATACCACCACTTCTACGTAGGGTACATAGTACCCGTCTTGCAATACAATCCCACCTCTACTCTGTGAGTTCTCCAAATCAAGAGTGAAACGATACTTCCAATCTTTCTTCTATTCAACAGCTGAGCTCTGTAACTCTCTACCTGAATCCATCTTTCCCTCATCCAATGACTTAAATTGCTTCAAACTCCGTGTGTTCAGGCATTTTGGCTTGAACGTTCCTTGATTTTGGCCCTGTCACGCTTTCAACACTGGGGGAGGCACTCGTCACAGGCAGTTTTGCCTTTTGTCTCCCTCATCCACATAGAAATAAAAAGATGTGTGGTCAGTGTATATCTATGGAAATATCTCTCACTCTCTCTCTCTGAACAGACTGCCTTGTTCTGTTTCATGTAGGAGTTCCCACTATTCTATATCTATGGAAATATCTCTCTCACTCTCTCTCTCTCTCTCTGAACAGACTGCCTTGTTCTGTTTCATGTAGGAGTTTTCTTTATTCTATTTATGTTGCTCGTGCTAAACTTTTATCAGGCCAGTTATTGTGACGTGTATTGTTCATGAATGTCCTTTCTATTTGTCTCTGCAATGTGCTATTTTTCGCTCCTGCTATTCACAGTTATGCATTTATATTATTTAGTATTTGTTCGTTACTATATATCATTGATTATTAGTAATAGGTATTGGCTTTAGTTCTTAGCATTCACTTATTTATATGGTCATATATTTAGGCTTCTATCTGTCTGTCTATTTGTTATTTTGCCTGTCTGGAAGTAGATATGCTTATTTATTATTCAGCTTTCTCGACTATACATATTTTGTTTCTCACTCTCACTCACCCATTCTCTCCTCTCTCTCTCTCTCTCATTACCATTTTCTTATGCCCTCTCACGTAATGCTTCCTTCCTTCCTTTCAGCCCCGGTCTTTATCTCTTTGTTTCCCCCTTCCTTCCTCCTTTCTTTTATCACCATTATACCTTTCTTCCTCGTTTTCACATCCCTCGGACTTTAACCCGGGAACGGAGAGGAGATTCTTAAGAGGTTTTGGTGGTGGAAGGCGACGGGACTCTTTAACACTTAAAGAGTGGGGCCCGACTTAAGTCTGTATCTAAAAACCAGCAAGTTAGGAGCATTATTAAGGCTTTTAAAGGGTTAAAATCGAGTGCAAATGGCCGGGAGCGCACGGCCGACACCCAGGGCTTACCGCCGCCCACTGACTCACGCTCCCTCTGTTCTCGAGAGGCCGGCAGTGTAGCCAGTAATGAGCGTAGCTGGAAAAAAATATGCCGCTATACGCTAAACTCCCATGTTAGTGGTAGCACTGCATGAAAATGACGAGTGCTACGTAGCTCGTTCTGGTCTCATTTTGAAGCTTGTATCACCTAGTTTTTTGCTGAATACATTTCTTTTCATGCAGATACTTGATTGATCATTCAGGAGGGCCCGAATATGCCCAAAATAGCCCAAAACCCCCCACTAGATGATGGTTAAGATCCAAGGCCTTAAAATAGTATTTTAAAAGACCTCAGTAGTACTCAAAACAAAGGAATATGTGATTAAGTGAGATAATTCCCCTCCATGTCACTCATGGACACTCATGGAGGATATCACTCCTCCACATGTGTCAAAGCCCCCTACCTTCCCCCCTTTAAATTAATACCTATTTTTCCTCTTATTCCCTTGTTTATCGGTTTATTTATCACGCCAATATCTCCAACCCGGTTCCAAGGTCGTCTAGTACGAATATAGAGAGCGGGGGAAGAGAAAGAAAGAGAAAGAGACATAATTCTGCCTTCATGCCTCGAAAAGGGAGGATATACGTCTCGTTCGCCTCTCACCTCATGACTGGAGGGTCGGCAATAATTATAATTAGTCTTTTTCACCCCCAAATACTATTCCCACTTGTTTTATTGTTGTTACATGTTAATATCTTCATATTAAACGTAAAATAGGCGAATAAGAATAAGTAATAACGATATTTATGGCAAAATGACGATTTCATGCGGGAATGAACCAAAATATCCTCGCTTGGCGGGAGGGTTGGAACTACCAATGGCGTCGTTCTCGGGTTAATTTCCCGGGGCCTTCCGTAGTAAGTTCGTGTTCACCCCATCTATACCAATATTTGTTTTCGACTATTTTTTGCTTCCATGTCATTTAGCATTTCAGTGTTCCAGGACGCTCTTTCCAGTTTAGTTGGGTATCGTTAGACTATTTTATTCAACTTGGGAATGCCCTCAGATAATCAAATTAACCCTCTAGCTCTCACAATTCTTTTCGAAGCTGAATAAAATCGTCTAATAATGATGCTAATAAGAATAGCCAGAATAATATGGCTTTCGGAACTAACGCCTTCCTGTTTACTATCCCTCACTTATTTCTCTTTCCCTATTTCCTTCTATTACTCTCCCTTCTCTCTTCCCTTCCTTCACTTTCTCTTCTACCCACACCCCTTCTTCTTATTATTCCTCCTGATGTTCTTTCTGTCACCCCCACCCTACTCCTCCTCCTCTCTCCTTACTTTTGCTTTATCATTATCCTCCACCTTTCTCTACCTCCTTCGCCTTTAGTTTTCCTCCTCCTCCTCCTCCTCACTTCTGCTTCATCATCATCCTCCACCTCTCTCTACATATCTCCCTCTTCCTGCTTGACTCTTTCATGTCTGCCTTTCTTATTCTACGCCCTCTTTCTCCTCCTTTTCGTCTCTCCCTCATTTCGCTTTATCCTCCTTCGCCTCTCTCTCCATTCCTCTCTCTCCTTTCTCCTTCTCCTCCTCCCCTCCTCTTTAGCTCAGCACTGCGGGGTATCTGAACCAACGCCTTCCTGCTTATCCCTCCTTCCTTTATCTTCTCCCCTTTTCTCTGATTCCTCTTCTTCCTTTTCCCTTTCTTCGCTTCTCCTTTCCCTTATCTTCTCTTCTATTCACGTCCTTATCAATCCTCCTTAACTATATTTTGTTAAATCGTTATTTCTACATAGTGATTTTGATAAGTTATGTTGTCTTTATATTTTGCCGTTCCTGTTTGTGTTTGTTTGTTCCGCAAGTTTTACATTTTAATTCCTCTCATTTCACCTCCTCCTCTCTCCTCCTTCTCTTCCTCCCCTCTTCCTTAGCACAGCACTGCGGGGTATCTGGACCAACGCCTTCCGGTGCATTTCTCCTTTCTCCTTCTCTCAACCTCCTCCTATTCCTCCTGCTCCTCCTCTTCCTTCTCATACCTCTCCCCCTTTCCTTATATTCTCTTATATCGACATTCTTCTCAACCCTCCTTAATGTCTCTTTTTACACCCCCCCCCCCCCCCACCCCCTCCCCTCTTCTCTAATACTAGCTCAGCACTGCGGGGTATCTGAACCAACGCCTTCCTGCTTATCCCTCCTTCCTTCCTGCCGTCAACCCCCCCCCCCTCCCCCCTCCCCCTCTCTATCTCTCTCTCCTCCTCCTCCCACGCCCCACTATTTCCCTCTCCATTGGCCCTCTTTCCTCCCCATATTTATTATTATTATTGTTTGTATTATTATTATTATTATTATTATTATTATTATTATTATTATTAATATTAATAGTAGTAGTAGTCGTGGTAATAATAATAGTATTAGTATATATTATTGTTGTTATGTATCTCCTATTTCTTCCTTTTATCTTCTGCCTTTCAATGTTATTCTGTTCTGTTTCTTCCCCTTGCCCCTCCCCTCCCCCACGTCTTCCTAATCCTCCCTTCTGTAAGCTGTGACTGAACGACTGAAGACTTGCGGTTTTTGTCCTCAAATAGGCCGAGTCAGCATACAGGCTCTTCTCCAGGAGTCATTTTTCCAGGTTATTCGGGGCTGACTCTAAAAGATATGCTCAATAAGAAATATATTGCCTAAGATCTAAAAAAAAAAAAAATTAACTTGATGGTGGTCTACGGAGAAAACAAAAAATAAATATATAATAGTAAACAAATAAAATATAGAAACAAAGACAAATATAATATAATAATGCATAATTCTCCCCTTCTACAGTGACCAATTCCTTTTGTGTCGCTTCAGGATGCTCAATTATCGGTAATATCTGCACCTCTCCTCCACTTCCTTCTCTACCTCTCTCCTATTCCGGGATAGTCACTTAGGACAGTTAGTGGGCCTCATAATAACAATATAATATGTTCTGTTTCGTGCATCTCCAACTGTCTGGATATTATGATGGATGTATTATCTTTACATAAGCTGATATTTTATACAGGCATATAGTTGTATTGTCATAATTTACCTACATTCATTAACCCATTCAGTACCAGTGACATTTCCATTATATTCTGGTCTAGCAATCAAAAGACCTCCAACTCTCTCACTTATCCCGTTTAACTCCTACAGATCCTTCTTATGCTGCATAAAATCGTCGAAATATGGCTAAAATACGAAGAAAAGGGCAAACTAGCGTAAGGGGGAATATGATGAGTCCACGATTTTGCCTGAGTGACTGTTTAGAGACTCTTCCTCCACTCCCTCTCCATCCCTCTCCATCCCTCTTCTGACTTTTTCCTTGCACTTCTCCGCCCTGTCAGCATTATTTCTTCATCTACACTTCCTGTCGCTCTTCCTGCCCCTTGCGAGACAGTTCTACCTCCGTTCATTTATTCAGTTGTCATTTACTTCTTTTATTAACCCCTCCTGTACTAGCGACTTCTTTTTAAACAATTCTAGCTATATATAGACGATTTTGTGCAGTTTAAGAGGGAGCTGTGGGAGTTAAAAGGGTTAAGTGAGATAGTTTAAAGCCTCTTAATTGCTGGAGGTTCTTTTTAAACTGAATAAAGTATAGTAGTAGCCTAAATAAAGTAAATAAAGTATAGTAGTAGCCTAAATAAAGTCAAAAGGACGGCGCCGGTACACAAGGGATTAAATAGAGTATTATTTAGTCCTCAGTATTATTTCGATTATAACGTAATGTAACACAATCTAATAACATTTATAATTATATAATTGCTGATAAATGATTTAGGGATGAGGCAGATAGCTTACGATAGCGTGATTTGAATGAAAACAAAAGTAGTTATGAAGACATTGATGTTAGATATATTTGCTTATTATAGCAATAGATCTACTGTATCCTGATGTACAGTATATACAGGTTATCATAACGAAGTATTTCTTACTTGAAGATTTTTATTTAGATTTAGATTTGTATATTTCCAGAAATTAATTGTACCAAGGATATTATAGTGACAAACCTAAATATTTACCTTCTTACACCGTGATTATTCCAGACCTATTTGTTATTTTTCTTCTCCTGGGGTTCTGGGATATCTTTAATTCCATGCATGATCATATTCTGACCCATAAGAGGTGTGGTTCTGGATTAGCTATAAGATCAAGAAAGGATTTTGACAAGTTCCATCATAAAAAATATTATGCTAAATCCTAAGGTATTGGTTGATTCGATACGATACGATAAAATTTGACTATTTTATTATATTTAGCATATACAGTATTATATATGGAAACAAACATAGTAAATTATAACGTTTGTTCACTTATCACCTCAAGAGCTACTCCCAAAGCTGAATATAATCGCCCTCTGTTAGTCAAAATGAAGTGAGAATGACATAATAAGGAGTTGCGTTACATCATCCCTCCCCTTAATCATCCGGCCATATACATTTACTCTACAGGGAGGCACAGAAGTCGGTGACCCAGTCTACCACTCCATTACGGGGAGCTTTTCGTTTATTTTCTGGACCCCTTTTCCCTCATATTTTGTCCCCTTATTTTTTACCTTTGAAGACGTTCATACCATTTTTGGGGGGCGATTTTAAATCCTTGTGCCCTATTTCTGTCAATTATATAATCTTTCGTGCCTTATCGGTGCCGAGTTTTTCCTGACGAGCGATAGCGAGCCAGGTGAAACTGGCCTTTGGCCTGGACATTTTTCTACCGAAACATATATAAATCGGTATTAAAGGGGGGGTCTTGGTGGTATTATTGTTGTTAAGCGTGATAGAGGTCTCGGGAGCATATTGAAACAAACAAATAATAAAAAAAAAAAAAAAAAAAAACATTAGCTGCTGAACCGAAATATGTGCCGCCCTGTACATATTCTGGCTTGCTCTTCAATAGCCTCCATTGTGTGCGTGTGTCTTTTGTCTCCTTTCCGTAAACCTCCATATACCACTACCACCACCACCACCACCACCACAACGGGGTATATGGTGCAACCCTTTGTGTATTGTTAGCAAGCTTCTGGGAATGGTGGGTAGATCTGTGTGTTTGGGTGTCAGTGTGTTTTGTGTGTGTGTGTGTGGGGGGGGGGGGGGGTTGAGAATCTATTGCTATATACTGAATTTCTATCTATTACTTTTCCTATTAGTCGATCTCTATTTGACAATTCAATCTCTCTCTCTCTCTCTCTCTCTCTCTCTCTCTCTCTCTCTCTCTCTCTCTCTCTCTCTCTCTCTGTGTGTGTGGAATATCCTTCTTTGTATATCTTTGTATCTATTGATCAGCTTATTTTATCCCTCCCTCCCAACCATGGGTGGAAGTTGGAGCTGAAGATGTTCAGCACAAGTATGTGCGGAAACACTTTCACATACAAGATCTACCTTTCTTCAGTAGAGCAGATCAAAAAGAGAATAGTTAATATGTTGTATACTCTGCAATGAGTGTAGTGCACTACACATTATATCTCTTTAACTTCGAGTATTTCCTCGGAATTGACCGTTAGATCTTTGAGATACTAACTATTCCTTATAACTCCTTGCATATATAGCTATATATTTATCATCTATCTATCTATTTTATCGATTTATCTGTTTACCCATCTCTTTTCTTATCTACATATCTCTATATTTCTTCCTATCTAGCTTTATCTATCTACTGTGTTATATATATTTTTTCTTCCCACATCATTTCCAGACAGCCCGCCCTACAAGCCCTGCTGGGTATCTGAACCAAGCTTTTGTTTACAACCAGCACCAGAACATGTCCGGCTGTGTCTACTACTTCCTTCCTTCCTCTCTCCGTGGTCTATCTCTCAATCTACTAATATTGATATAAGCTGCGTTTTTCGTTACCACCACTGATGAGCCATTGGGCTTTTGGCAGACAGTACGAACAATTATCTGTGATATGTGTTTGTAAATTTCATTAATCGATTTTAGGAGTATAGTTGGTTGTTGGAAGGAACATAATAATATCCGAGACATTTTACATACAGTATTCTCATCGCCCAGCATTACTGCTTCATAATTATCAGCCAACTTCAAACAGCCCTATATAATATATAATTATCACTAGAACAATACACTATACCATGTAGGAAGTCTTCTAGAGAAAGAGGGAAACATTAGAAACCAAAACAAGATAAACTAAAGCACAAATGTATGCTAGAATATAATTGAAAATTTGCTAGATAGTCTCCAGACACTAAAAACTTTTATGTCACTAGACACAATATGTTGAAGTGTCTAGAATAATCATTACCAATCGAAAAAAACTTTTATGTCACTAGACACACTATGTTGAAGTGTCTAGAATAATCATTACCAATCGAAAAAAATCTCTACAATTCCTTAAATGATGAAAATAAGTTGAGTATCGCTAGAATTCATCACATCTTGATGTCGCTAAATGGAAGTGACGGAAGTGATTAACTGGATTTAGCCTTAGCCGCTACATTGGCAACATCGTACCAAGACCATTCCTTCCGTTATTATGAACAAGGACAGATTTCGAAACAATTACAATTATTTCAAAGTTCAGAGATCATCAGATTGGTTTAGGAATCGATTTAAACAATTACAGTTCCATTAGTTTCGAAAACATTCATATAAAACGCTGCTAAGAGGGTTAATAAACGAAGCATTCCTCTCCCGAGATTGTCCAAGTGATGGTTTTGCCTTTGTTGATGTTGTTTAAACTACGACAACGGTCGCTAATATTGACCTCGTATATTATGGTTTGGGGAACATTTTGGAGTTCCTAGTAGTATATTAGAACATATTTATAATTTTCATACTCTCATCAATATCAAAACTCACTTGTTTTGGTATAAATACACATAAGCCCAAATTCAAATGATCGTGTATTACATTACTTTGGCGTATGTTTGAGCTATTTTAAGACTACATGTAGATATATTGATTATTTTTACACTCGCCAATGACATATGATGACTTGCTTACATATATATACTTAAAGCCTGAATCGGATTGACTTTTCGCTTCCTCAAACCAGTTCTTCACTTCCTCAAACCAGTGGAAAAGCAGGTTTGAGTTGGATTGATATTCGACACCCTTAATGGTGTAATACGACACCTTTTCCAGTCTATCGGAGATAGTGGGAGTGCTTGAAAACGCAGCTATGGCTAACTACATGTTGGGTCAACTTACATATGTATTTATCTACTACCATATGTATATTATCTATCTATTGTATCCTCATCTCTGTCACCCACCCCTTGCTAGTACTGCGGGGTATCCGAACCAAGCTTTGTTTACATCCAGCACCAGAACATGCCCAGCGGTGTCTACTACTGCCTTCCTCTCTGTCGTACAATTGTTTTAAATATGTTCTAGCTATATATACGTTGGATCTACTTATATATGTTTTATTTATCTTTATATTTATTCTATCCACACATGCCCCACTCACCCCTTGGTAGCACTGCGGGGTATCCGAACCAAACTTTGTTTACAACCAGTATAATTTCTGTCTCCCCTCTTTCTGTCCTCTCGCAATCTGTCTCTCAATTTATTAATTATTATCTATGTATCTCCATGGTATGTTCTCTCTCTGTATGCATCTATTTACCATTTATCTATCTACTAGTTATCTTTCTCTCTATTCTCTCCACATCTCTCTCACACATCTCTTGCTAGCACTGCGGGGTATCCGAACCAAGCTTTGTTTACAATCAGAAAACTTCCCGACGCATGTCCGATTGCTTCTCCTACTTCCTCCTCCGCCACCTCTTTCCTCCCTTCCCCCTCTTCCCTCCCCCTTCTGCCTCCTCCCCTCCCCTCCCTCCCTTCCCCTCCCCCTTTCCGCATCTCCCCTCCCCCTTTCCTCCCTCCTTTTTTCCTTCCCCTCCTCCTATCGTCCTTCCCCTTCCACTCCTCTGATGGCCTACTGTTGGCAGAATTTACCCCAATTCATTTTATTGTACCAGTTATGTGGGAATTTGAGCAAACGCCTTTCTGTCAATCATAAGGTTAATGGACATGCTATAATGTCTCCGACAATGTTCAACATACCTGATAATATTTGGAGTTTTATTCATTCGACATTTCTGAACACAATATTTAGTTAATAATATAAAACAAAAAAATCACATAAGAAATACGACTCTTAAGGGGTTTGCAGAGGATATAAGCAGCATAGAGGAGAAATAAACGAAGTAGAAGAGTAAGGAAAAGTCGTCATGGTGCTGAAGAGGTTATACCCTTCACCACCATTACGTAATTTTCATCATATTTTGGCTACCATTAGACGATTTTTTTTAGTTTGTAATCTACCTATACGACTCAATTGGGTAAATATGATCTTCATAAACCCTCTTAGTAACATAGGGCCTACTTAATCTGCATAAAATCTAAGTTTAGCCAGAATCAAAGGTAAAAAGACGTCATGGTGCTAAAGAGGTTAATAATGTTGGCGTAATACTCCCTATATAAGACCATCCCCCACCCCCCACCCTCCTTGTTTCCCACTCGTGTCCTTGTCTGCTTCCGTTTGTCTTTACTCCCCCCAGGCATATTCCGCTTTACTTAATACATTGTATTATAATATTTAGTTATGTAAAAACAACTTATATATATCAAAGCGTTCTTATATCTATTAGTTATATTTTATTTATATTTATTATATATATATATATATATATATATATATATATATATATATATATATATATATATATATATATATACAGCATATAAATATTTGCTTTTCTTTCTCTTTTTTTTTTTTTTGGCCGGATTGTTTCGTCTATTGTTATTGCTCTGCGTAGTAGGCTTATTTGCATAATATTTGCGAGTTTCCGTTTGCCTTTCCTCACGAGTAATATTTACTTTTTGTATTATTTGTGTGCATTGTTATAGCTTATATCGTCTGCTTTTATATATGTATTTTACGTAAATGAGTTTCTTTATTGGTTTGTATAAGTAGAAGCAGGAGAATAATACAATTCAGTAAGTACAGACGAACAAGATGGAAATAAGGTATAATAATATTAATGTTATATATTCCCGGCTATATGGGCCTGTTTCCGTTTTCTTTTCGTCTTGTGCAATATTTCGTTTTGTTTATTATTTGTTATATCGTCATTTCATTTGGTGTTGCCACGCTTTGTGAGTCATTTCGTTTTGTTTATTATTTATGTTATATCGTCATTTCATTTGGTGTTTCCACGCTTTGTGAGTCATTTCGTTTTGTTTATTATTTATGTTATATCGTCATTTCACTTGGTGTTGCCACGCTTTGTGAGTCATTTCGTTTTGTTTATTATTTATGTTATATCGTCATTTCATTTGGTGTTTCCACGCTTTGTGAGTCATTTCGTTTTGTTTATTATTTATGTTATATCGTCATTTCATTTGGTGTTGCCACGCTTTGTGAGTCATTTCGTTTTGTTTATAATTTCGCATTGTTCATCATGCCGTTGTTTATTTGTGTTTATAAATATTATAATATAATTGTTTGTGTTTTACTATTTTGTTCGCTATGGTGTTGCTCTTTATTTCTTACTTTGTGCACGGATATTTGTTTTTCGCATGCGACTTATCTTTATAATAAGAAGCATAACTGAATATACAAACAAATATACTGTACATTATGAATATATGCAAGGAGGCATAATGGTATTGTGTTTGTAGTTTACCTTACATATTTTGTATCATTATAATTTCAGTTTGTTAAATAGAACGTGTGTATATACTTAATATGCTCTTTAACATGCATATGCACAGCTAAAGTGTAAATGTGAAATTATTGTTCAAGAATATATTCCGTTTCTCAAGCTAAAGAACGGATTTCAATCTGAGCTACTACTATAATCTATGGATAATGACTAGTTTAACCCTTTCAAGATCCGATGGCGCATTTATTTTCTGTGTTCTGGCTATTAGTAGACGAGTTTATGCATATTAAGTGTGGTATATCCCACAGATCCTTCCTAAACTGTATAAAATAGTCTATTGATAGCCAAAACTAACTGTCAAATTGCGTCTTGTATTTCAGGAAGGACTGGAGCAAACGGGCTGTATAATGCCCCACATTTTTTTTTTTTTTTTTTTTTCCTTCTCTCCCCAAGTGGTAAATATCTCTGCTCCATGGCCCCAGTCCTTTTTAGTCACAAAAGGTTTGGGGCCATAATGATTACACTCTAACAAATATGGGTATGAGAGGAGTAATTAAAGTGCCCATCATAATCTAGCCATTTCAAGGTACTAAAACTCACCTTATACGTTGATAGAAAGGTAAATCACCATCAATATACACAATTCTATCATGTACATTTCTCATATCCTTTTTATATCCTAAATATTTTACAATAAATATTATAGATGGATCCCAGCATAAGATATTTCATTCTGGCTACTGTTAGACAATTTAATTCAGTTAAAAAAGGGCCTCCAGCAATTAATAGGCTTCGAACTATCTCACTTAACCCTTTGTACTACCACAGACCCTTCATAAACTGCACCAAATCTTCTAAATATAGCTAGAATAAAATAATAAAATAAAAAAAGAGGTCGTCGGTACAAAAGCACGTTAATTACCGGCGGATGTACGGGGGCCTCAGTATCTGAGCCTACAGAAGCAATCTTTCTGAAGCTGAAGGCCTTAATTTGATGGCCGTGGCTTTGTTTGTATATATTTGTTTATTTTTTAACAAACATCCTAGTAAGGAGCAATATAATACTGGAAAGGTAAACTAAAACGTTTCCAACCCAGGCTTGTTCTTCTGTTGAATACAACATTGTGGTGTGGGGGGCAGGTAGCATTGTCCCACCTAGGTAAATGGAATAGTTGTGTATCTTCCTTTGGTGGAGAGAGAGAGAGAGAGAGAGAGAGAGAGAGAGAGAGAGAGAGAGAGAGAGAGAGAGAGAGAGAGACCCTAAAATGTAAAGTTAGTGTGTACGTCTCAGTTTCTGTCCAGTGGTCGGCTGGTTATGTCTCGTTGTCTCTTTATATTGCTCTCTCTCTCTCTCTCTCTCTCTCTCTCTCTCTCTCTCTCTCTCTCTCTCTCTCTCTCATGTGCTTTGCATATTATAATTTTTCTCACCGTTGCCCTTTTGGTCGAGGTTCGTTTATTCAAGAATACAAGAAAAGTATATAGAACCAAAATATCTTTATCAGAATCAGTTATACCTTGCATTTTCTGTGTTATCTCTATCTCCTGTTTTCTTTTTTCTCTCTTCTCACTTCTTTTTCATCATTTCTATCCTTGGTATTTATACAAGTAGTGTATCATCACTTACAATATCATATTTCTGTCTTCTTTTCTGACCTCTAAAGAAAAGCTCATGTTTGACTTACATATGTCAACGATATCAATCATTACCTGAAATTAAAGTGTTATTCATATTTTTTCAGGTAACGTGTCCGAATTCGAGTTTGTCCTTGTCGTCATGTCAGCTGATGTAAGGGTATGTAAATATAGTGTTGTGCAAAACTATATATTTGTGTTGCCGAAAAATAAGTGAGTATAGATACGCACCGAAAGTTTTACGTAAATTTGTTGACAGTTGAGAGTTAATTAAAAGTTAATAACGTTGTCAGGAGAAAGTATACCATCTTTGCCTTTGAATCGGCACTGGTTCAGGTTTAGTAAATATCAAATAAATAAGAGCAGATATGTTCTGTGATGGTGTGTCTTTGGTTGTAAAATCCTAAAGCAAGGTCGTATAGTTACAAGCAGCTTCTTAAGGATCAATATGTCTGATGCTGCTTGTCTTCCTTTACGGTGATGGAGTGAGAGAAGGAGGGTGGACTAAAATATTGTTATGTCTGTTTAATAGGTTGGAATTAGGTTAGGGGTGCGTTTGGCTGTGCATATATATATTATGTACGTTGTGTATATTTCTACATGTGTGTGTTTGTATATCTGTACGTATGGGTGTACACTTATATGTACGTGTATGTATGTTCATGCTTACGTATGAGTGTGATATGTAAATGAGAGTATGTATATGTTACTAAGCATTTATATGTGTGTAGGTACATATGAGTACACTTGTGTATATGTGTTTGGATATGCATAGCAACTGATATGTGTGTGTATATTTATGTACTTGTATGTTTTTATGAATACCCTCAGGCTTAATTGTTGGCCATAGATGCACTGATAATAATAATATTAAGTTATAAGCCTTTAATAGGGAGAATTCTCTCAAAAGGTTCGGCCATATCACCAATGTATATAATAATCAATAATGTATTGTATTTCTATGGTTAAATGCCATATCTATATTTATATGTCCAATGATAGCCGGACTAATGTTACGATAGACGTTATTCTGTGCTTCTCTTCTTTACTAGTTTCAATTCTCTCTCTCTCTCTCTCTCTCTCTCTCTCTCTCTCTCTCTCTCTCTCTCTCTCTCTCTCTCTCTCTCTCTCTCTCTCTCTCTCTCTCTCTCTCTCTCTCTCTCTCTCAATCTCTCCCCTCTCCTCTCTTCTCTCTCTCTCGTCTCCTCTCTCTCTCTCTCTCTCTCTCTAAAAAAAAAAAAAAAAAAAAAAAAATGTATGTATATGTATGTGTGTGCACTGTACAGTATGTATATATATACTGTATATATATGTGTGTATGTATGTATGTGTATATGTATGTGTATATATATGTATATATATATATGTATATGTATGTATGTGTATGTGTGTATGTGTATATATGCATATATGCATATTATAGTTTGTAAGGCCAGACTGCCTAGTAAGGACCTTGAGGTCTGTGTGGTCTGTGTATCTATGTAGCTCTATGTAGCTCTCAGTACTGCAGGCAACATACGCTAGGCAGCACTTGGTCTAATGGTCTGGGAAATAAGGCTGAACGGTGAGTGTGTTGCCGGCTTGTAACACACTCATTAGTTACCAGTTGATCTCTCTCTACATCTATCTATCTCTATTTATCTATCAATCTATTTATCTATCTCCATCTAGTTAGCAATCTATCTATTGTTTTATGTACTTATTTATTTATCTATATCGTTTTATCTATTTATGTATCTATGTATCTATATTTATTTATCTATCTGTCTATATCTATCTATCTATATATCTGTATCTATCTATCTATCTATCTATTTATATATCGCTAATGGCCTGGGAAATTGCTGAACGGTGAGTGTGTTGCCAGCTTGTAACGCACTCATTAGTTACCCATTGCTCTCTCTCTCTCTCTCTCTCTCTCTCTCTCTCTCTCTCTCTCTCTCTCGTCTACTGTGCTATCCTTTTCTTCCACCTATATTTATCTGGGGTTCTGCTATCTCTTTTTTAATCAAATCCTGGCCACCTTGCTTGCATCGTAAGGACTGTGTGGTCAGCGTATCTTTGTAAAACTGTGCAACTCTCTCAGTCACTCTTTCACTCTATTCATCTACCTATCATGCTATCCTTCTATCTCTCCTCTCTCTCTCTCTCTCTCTCTCTCTCTCTCTCTCTCTCTCTCTCTCTCTCTCTCTCTCTCTCTCTTCAGACCTTGTAACTGACTCATTAGCAACAATTGATCTCCGTCTCTCTGTGTGTCCGTCTGTTCGACTGGCTGACTGTTTGCAGGTTCTCTCTCAACGATAGACAGGCAGACAGAAGGTAGACGGATATATTATAGTGTTAGATTTTGTAACTGCAGAGTACAAGGGATTATTGACGATTACAGAGGAAAGCAAGCTATTTCTAATGTACGGTCAGGGCTTTTTTTCTTTTTGTATATATGTGTGTCTTATTATGTCTCAAGATCTAAAATCTAATGGGGCTAAGAATGAGGGAGAAAGGGGTCGGAAAAAACCCCCCACCCATTTAATATGTCCGTAGATTCTAACATTGCATCTTATATCTAACATTATATCTTTCATTTTACATTATACAAATCGTGTAATTAAATATCTTACTTGTAATATTACAACAATCACCTATCATTAAATCTGTCATCCAACATTATAAATGTCACTTTACATTACATATTTTATCTAGCATCTACCCCTCACCCCCCCCCCCCCCCCTCCTCCCTCGTTCCCCCACCAGAGTTGTAGTGAGGATGGCAGTAGTAGTGACGATGGTGATAGTATGATTGATGATGGTAATACTTGTGATGATGGTAACCCATCGTAGAGTTGGGTATGCCGTTTTGATTTTGGGCAAAGCGGCACGTTTACTTTATTATATTCATTTCAAATCAGTACAGGTAGATGAAAAATAATAAGATCAGTATTGCAATCCCGCCGAAACACATAACACATCCTATATGTAAGTACATAATACAACATACTGTATATCAAGACATAAAATGCACATACCAAATATAAAAAACAACAGGGAATATAATATATAAAAGAGACAATTGTTACAACATTTCTGAACAATTTGTTACAGAATATCAGGACATGTTTTGCAGAATATGGAAGCTCCGACCAGTTGTCACAGAATATCTAGACATTTGTTGCAGAACATGAAAGCTCAGAACAATTATTGCAGAAAATCTAGACATTTATTACAGAGCATGGGATCACTGGATTACGAAATATCTGGCAGTCTAATATGAAATGTTTGGAGTTGGGTGAAGTGATCTGAAAGTTTTTTTTTTTAAAGACCTCCGTCTACGTATTGTGAAAAACCTGTTATCCTCCGGAAAATTGTGGGGTTGAGTGAGTGAAGGGGGGGACAGTGAATGAAGGAGGATACATGTTTTTCATAATACGTGTTGCTAGCCCCAAACGCGCGAGCAACTGTGGCTTTCAACCATCTGAAAGTTGATCAAGGTTTACATTGTTGATTTCAACCTTGGATGACCCTGCCTTGATATTGGCTCTGGACTATTTCGGCAACCTGATGAACACCATCTCTGTGTCCCATCAGTCTTACAGGTCGGCCATCCATTGGCACAATTAACTCAATATTATAATTATTTCGAAGGGCAGTCAAATTACTCTCATCAGCACCGATTAAAAGACCCATTTTTGGGGAGGAAATTTCTATTAGGACAATTTTACGGTCAGAGTCGTGGCATTGTTGGACCTGGACATCCTTTGGTCCAGGCAGGATGACCAGGGAGAGGGGCACATGCATTCCCAAGACTAGGCGTAATTGTGACTTGATAACCCCACCCTTCACGCCTCCTTGATAAACTTCTGCCGTAGATCCGTCTTTTCCAAGGCGAGGGGAGCTTCGATTTTGTTCTTAGGTTTCGCTCACACATACAGTACATTCATGCATTTACACACAGTCTAGTACACATTCATTCATTCATATATTGTCGCTTGTACACATCGCTCACATACATGTATTCATTCACATCGCTCACACATTCATTCACATACAGTGGCTATATCGTTCACACATGCATTCATTCATTCACATAGAACCACAGACATTCTGACCCTCACACATATACTCATTCACACAAAGGAATTAACATCACCCATGCATTACCGATTCACTCTCAGTACCACACCACGGCCTAAACCAAACAGACAGACGCCCCTCGCGAAAACGTCAATCGCGCCGACCCGATGCCCCTGACCAGCGAAAAAACCCAAACAACGACTAGAGAAACCCAACCACTCAACCACAACCACAGACCAATCAGACCCGCCTCCAACCAAACCCAGGGAAGAACACCAAATGACCCGAAGAAGCCCAATCACGAACCACGAGGTATCACGAATCGAAGGAGGCGGATACCCCCCTGAAGCCACGACGGCCCCCCCTCCCCCCGGCGATGGGCGGCCCCAGAGGAGAGTCGGACATACCCTAACTTCCCCCCACCTCTCTGCTAGCGTCTCTTTTACGCACTTTTCTCCACCCCTCTATCAACACCCCGATGACTCTAAACAATTCCGATGACTACTCGACTAATCTGGCAGTCAAACTCGCACTTCCATGGATGAAAATAGGTGAAAGCTAGAGGATAGAATAGTGAAGGGAAGGAGAGAGAGAGAGAAAGATAAAATGGAGGGATAGGTGGGAAAGTTATAGGAGAAAGCTATAAGGAAATGAAGGATAGAGATGAAAGTTAGGAAGGGTGGAGAGGGATGAGGAGAAGAAGGAAGAAAGTGGGGAAGAGGGGAAAGATAGAGTGGCTAGAAAAGGAGGGGTTGGGAGGTTAGAAAGTGGGGAAGAGGGGAAATATAGAGGAGGGGAAAGGAGGGAGAGGGATGAGAAGAAGGAATAAAGTGGGGAAGAGGAGAAAGATAGAGGAGGGGGGAGGGAAAGGAGGAAGAATAAGTCCACTGAGGTAGCGAGCTGGAACGAAAAAGAGTAAGGGACAGTGGAAGGAAAGGGTAGCAAATAAGAAGAGAGAGAGAGAGAGAGAGAGAGAGAGAGAGAGAGAGAGAGAGAGAGAGAGAGAGAGAGAGAATAAAACAAGAACAAATGTGTGTGTCAGAGTGTATATGCGTTTGTGTGTGAGAGAGAGAGAGAGACATACACACACAAACTAGTATATGCTGTCCCTATCTCTACTAGCACACCTTTGGAATATATAATACAACACCCTGGATCCATTAAATCCAGTATAGTTGTAATTCGACCTTTATTGTGGAAAATCGTGTTGAACCCCGTCTCAAAACAGCTGTTAGTGACCGATGTTGGCATTTCAAATGCTACTGTACCTGGATTTACCCACTGTTTCAACTTTGAAAGGCTCTTGTACCAAAAGATATGGAGAGAGAAAAAGAGAGAGCGAGAGAGCGAGAGCGAGTAAGAGAAATAAGCCTAAATGGAGGGCCTGCAGCAACCAGCCTGTTGCACCAAGCCATTTACCCTGCAATTGCACAGCTGCTGATGGTCCGGCAATTGGCTTCTGTTCCAACCGGTATTGTTGCCTGGAGCTTTGGCCTGTATTTGTTGTATTTGCAATGACTTCTATTTTGTATTTATTTTACTTTCGTATTTATTGGCTGTATTTTGATTTGGGTCATACATTTTCGATTGGTGTTTTAAATGGGATTTGTTTCGCTTTTCATCATTGACTGTTTCATATTTGTTTTAGTTTTGTTCTTTTCATCACGACTACTACCGATATTATCACTACTACTATCAACATGATCACTTCTACTATCAACATGATCACTACTACTATCAATATAAACACTACTACTATCACCATCATAACTGCTACCGTACTATCACCATATTTTTTCTCTATTTTATATAAATACTTTTTGGATCTTTTTCATGCAGCCATTTCATCGTCGTTTATGTAGCTCTGTATTTTGTGTATTGTAATAATCCTTTTATTTGTATTGTGGACTTGGCCTGTATGTGTTATATTTTAACTGGCTGATATTCCATTAGTTAAATTGATATTTGTCAGTATCTTACACTTTTTAAGGTAAACAAAAACAAAATCGACTCAAACATATGCTTTTTATGTTTCATTTTATTATTGTATATTGTTGTTTTGCTCGCTCGACCTCCATCACGCTTGTACCCTGTAATTATTGTGCTGTCATTCCATTGCCTCGTGTAAAAATGGATACATAAATACTGTTATTCGTCGTAATTTTATGTATAAAAGTAAAATTAGTATGAATAAATTACAAGTGTGGTTTCTTATAGATGTCAGTAGACTAATTCGATACGTTATCTACTGCTTAAGAAACTACACTCGTAATTCAACCGTGTGCATTACTGTATATGTCCATGTATAAGATCACGTAGATGAACAGACTCATGTGGGCAACTGTGAATTGTTATTTGGGGACAATATTAACCCCTTGTCCCCAAGGGGACAAATCAACCGCAATCAACCGGGCCACAGCCACGATCAACCGGACCACAGCCACGATCAACCGGACCACAGCCACGATCAACCGGACCACAGCCACGATCAACCGGACCACAGCCACGATCAACCGGACCACAGCCACGATCAACGGGACCACAGCCACGATCAACCGGACCACAGCCACGATCAACCGGACCACAGCCACGATCAACCGGACCACAGCCACGATCAACCGGACCACAGCCACGATCAACCGGACCACAGCCACGATCAACCGGACCACAACCACGATCAACCGGACCACAGCCACGATCAACCGGACCACAGCCACGATCAACCGGGCCACAGCCACGATCAACCGGACCACAGCCACGATCAACCGGGCCACAGCCACGATCAACCGGGCCACAGCCACGATCAACCGGACCACAGCCACGATCAACCGCAATACAGCCACGATCAACCGGACCACAGCCACGATCAACCGGACCACAGCCACGATCAACCGGACCACAGCCACGATCAACCGGGCCACAGCCACGATCAACCGGACCACAGCCACGATCAACCGGGCCACAGCCACGATCAACCGGACCACAGCCACAATCAACTGGGCCACAGTCGCAATCAACCAGGCCACAGCTGCAGTAAACCGGGCCATCCATACCAATACATAATCATATGCATGTTGTTAATTTAAAAATCACAATCACTGCTCCACTTTTCCACAGCAACAAGAAACACATCGTACAAATTCTCGTCCTATGGGCGGCCCGACTCACCTTTTTTAATCGCTTTCTCATCTTCCCATCTTTTTTCTTGGGGATTTTTTCTCCATTATTGCTATCCAAAATATTTTCAATATTCGGCTCACTCGTCTCACTTGCCTCGACAATTGGCTCCACCTCTTCGCCAAGTTTATTAAACTCTTCGGAAACTGGTTCAATTGTTTCATTAGGTTGCTCAAATATTTTGTTAACCTTTGCTATAATTTCAATATTTTCTTCAACCATTTCTTTGCTAACTAAACCACCTTCAGGATTCGGCTCAGCTGCCTCACTTTCTGCGACATGTATAATAACATTTCCAACAGCATGTTCGATTTTTTTAACAGCGTGTTCAAAATGTTCACCAGATTGTGCATCTTTTGTTTCTCCTACGAGTATGAAGGAGATAAGACTCAAATCTGCCTTTAACAAGTGTCTCCCACAAAAATGAATAAGGGACAGAGTTGTTTCAAGAACTAGGCCAAATTTACTAACAACACCATAAACTTGAATAAATTACAACAATATTTCGACCACTTGTCCAAATCTTTCAACAAGTGTAACCATCTTTTCCCAAACTTGTGTAAACTTTTCGGCAACTAATCTAGTTTTTACGTCCGGTTGCTCAGTTGATTCGCCAATTTTTGAGATTTGTTCTACAGCTTGTTCAAAATGTTCACCAAAGCTGCCTGTAACAAGAGTCCCCCACAAAGATGAATGACGGACAAAGTTGTTACAAGCACTAGTACACATTTTTCGAGGACCCCATAAACTTGAATACATGTTTTTTCGGCCACTTGTCCAAACCTTTTAACTAGTGTAACCATTCTTTCCCGAGCTTGTGTACACATTTCAGTAACTGATCTTTAATTAATAAGACTGATGTAAAATTGATAGTTATATTGGTATTGATCTGCAGGTATAAGCAAATTAAACCAATTGTCTATACGGATTTCCAAGCCGGATGCACGATCACTACTATAATAAGCAAACAAATTTGTCGTATTCAGAGCTATCAACCCAATTCTAGGCCATCTGTATATAGTGCTTGCGTAACTCGAGACTAATACTAATATTAATATTGATTCTACAGTAAAGTTTCTTATGATATCAGTATAACCAATTTACCAACTTATAGTTTAATGGTTCAGCAACGCCCAGGGCCTGAATTATTTTTTTGTCATGGACCTGGAATTTTGATGATTGATCGTGTGTCCCTTAGAGTAATGGTATAAATTAATTATAATTGGATTTTATATGGGAAAGGAAAAAACGTATCATGGACAGTTATTATGATAGATGTGATGAGTGACGACATACGATATAAATGATTGATAGCTATGATGATTGGCATATGATGTAAATGTATGATAGATATAAGTGACATACGATATAAATGAATGATAGATATGATGATTGACATGATATAGATGAATGATAGATATGATGTTTGGCATAAGATATAGATGAAGGATATATAAGATGAGTGACATACAACATAATTGAATGGTAGATCAGATGATTGACGATCTAAATGAATGATAGATACGATGGAAATTAATGATAGATATGATGAATGGCATATGGTATAGATGAATAATAGATGTGATGAGTGATATACAATATGAATGAATGATAAATAAGATGAGAGGCATATGATATCAAATAATGATAGATAAGATAAATGGCATATGATATAAATGAATGACAGATGTGTTGAGCGGCATACAATATAAATGAATTATAGATATGATGAATGGCATATATCAATGAATTATATATATGATGAGTGCCATACATTACAAATGAATGATAGATGTGTGGCATACAACATAAATGAATGATAGATGTAGGGGCAGTACTAGTAGTAGTGATGATGGTAAGAGTTGTAGTGATGATAGTAATAGTAGTAGTGATGATGATGACGATAGTAGTGGTGATAGTGACAGTAGTAGTGTGATGATGGTGACAGTAGTAATGATGGTGATACTAGTAGTAGTGATGATTGTAATAGTAGAAGAGAGAGGAGAGAGGAGAGAGAAGAGAGATAGGAAGAGGAGAGAGAGAGAGCGAGATACAAAGAATAAAGAGAGGAAAAAACAGAGTAAGTGTTGCATAGGTGAATGGTTTGTAAGAGGAGGAGAGAGAGAGGAGAGAGAGAGAAAGAGGGAGAGAGAAGAGAGAGAGAGAGAGAGAGAGAGAGAGAGAGAGAGAGAGAGAGAGAGAGAGAGAGAGAGAGAGAGAGAGAGAGAGAGAGAGAGAGAGAGAGACACACACACACACACAGAGACGGAAGGCTTGACCATTACAGCTCCCAGTACAAGTTCTAATACCCCACGGACCGCTAATGAGAGGGAGAACGATATATATACTGTATATATATATATTATTATATATATATTATTATATATATATATTATTATATATATATATTATTATAAGTACATATAGAGTTACATTGATGAGAATGTGAGTGAGTAAATGTTGCATAGTTGTATGAGAGGAGAGAGAGAGATAATATGTATGGGCTGCTGTGTTGGTGGGTGTGGAGTTAATAATTACAGGTCCCAGTACAAGCCTCAACACCCTGGGGACCGTTGTTGCCATAGCTCTCACATGGTGGTGGTGGTTGCAGGCTGGGTAGCAACAGTACTGATTTTTGACAGGATTTGACCCTTCTGACCTAATTAGCACGATTATGTCATTTTCGGCTTATTATGGTAACCATTGGACGATTTGCTTTAGCTTATAGGCTACTGTAGTCTACCTCTATGAATGAAAGCTATCTAAATATCATAAATCCTTCTTAAGAGAGTTTTTTCTGGAATCCATCATGATTAGCCCTATTAGTTTTGAGATTTTAAGACGTTTGCCCCATTAGTTTGGAGATTTCAATTAATTTCCTCCCATTTCTTTGTCCATTTAAAAATTATTCATGCTATTTAGGTGTCGACTTGTAAATTAGGAGGAAATGTCGAACTTTAACTCAGAGGGGTATTTTATTTGTATTTTTAAGCGTGATGAAGATATAAGGAGTAAACTATATAAAGAATAATCACCCTCGGAAGTTCAACGATTCGAATATTATTGTGGAAAACCTATTATTAAACTTGTGACCGAGTACCCATGCATAATATGTATGAATTTTATAGCATACATATTTACACATCTAAACAAAGAGGAAGACGTTAACATTCTCACCATTCTTCTAGCAAGAGTTCATTCAGACAGGGAATTACTACCACTTTAGTTTCTTTCAGCGGTAGTGTTTATTTCATTAGGGACAGTTAAGTGGGTGCCAAGTTCGGAAGAAAGAGACCACACATACACACATACCTCACACTTACACTCGTACCCACACACACACATACACACACCTCACACTTACACTCACACTCTTAACCATTCACACTAACATACACACGCAGTCATTCACACTTGCGCGCACTCTCTCTCTCTCTCTCTTTCAAACAGAAGACACAGTGAGGCCTTAATCTACACAAGTGAATTATTGCAACAAAACGATTACCACCACTCAAAATTCTACCATATGTCAGAAACATCAAAATATTTATCCATGAGAACAGGTAATCCAATCCTGAAAGAGGCTGAGAGAGCTTGACAAAGTTGGTTTCAATGCATGTCTTTCAGGGAATGGAAAGAAGTTGAATAGCGAGAAAACTAATCTTGATGTTACCAGATGCATTAACCTGTTTTATATGTGGATTAGTTGATATCCATATTAGTTGATATTGAGGGACAGAGGGGGAGAGGTAGACCGAATATGAGGTGGAAGGATGGAGTGAGGAAGTACATGAACGAAGGTGGTGCTAGTTGGGGGGAGGGGCGTCGACTGACTGGGGACAGAGGTGCATGGGGGCGGTTCGTTCGTGGCCACCCCTTCGGGGATCACGGCGTCAGGCAATAGATAGATAGATAGATTAGTTGATATCACTACAGTTTCAGATACCAAAGTTCTTCGATTATTTTGGGTGTCTTTTTAATCTTTATTTTAATAGTTTCAACATCTTGTGTCTCACCATTTCCGTTGAAAATCTCTCTCTCTCTCTCTCTCTCTCTCTCTCTCTCTCTCTCTCTCTCTCTCTCTCTCTCTCTCTCTCTCTCTCTCTCTCTCTCTCTCTCACACAATATGTAACTTATCACACTCTTCAGTGAACAAGGTTATTTTGAAATGTTATCCCAAGATTGTATTGTCTGCATTGGTTTTATATTAGTGATATAGGCCCATGTTGCATATGACCAAGAGATTGTTATGCTGCGTCCAATTGTAACTGAATTATTGTGCTGTTATTAATTATGGTATGAAAATGTATTCTTGTCTGCCTGCATCCACTCTGGAGCGGCGGCAAATAAAGGTTATTCAATTATGTCAAGTCTCGCTGGTGGTGGACCCTAGAGATACGCCATTGTCACGGGCGGGTCGATAGGAATTATATCATTACCTGTACTTACCTAACTTACCTGTACTTACCTAACTTACCTGTACTTACCTAACTTACCTGTACTTACCTAACTTCATCTAAATTGATATGCTCATATATTTTTCACGCTCGCAATGCAAACTACCCCCCCACCTCTCTCTCTCTCTCTCTCTCTCTCTCTCTCTCTCTCTCTCTCTCTCTGAATAAGCTTATAGCGATCAGCCAATCGAGAGCTTCATATTACTGAAATACTTTGATAAACTTAATACATAAATTATACACTCTTCTTGTTCAATAATAACTCCATGACTTGCACAAGGGGTTGGAATTAAACATCAAGAACACAAATGTCGATGTTATAAAACACATGCGAACCTACAGTTTGGTGTACAATTGGAAAACAAACAAATCAACAAAACAAACCCGAATAGAGTGTAAACGAGCAACGCGATTGAATTGTTCAAAAGAAAACTAAACATTGAACTCAAGGGAAGATAGGAATCCTCCTCCCGTTGTAAAAAATCACTTTCTAGACGAGACAGAGTAAGGAGCGAGGGAACTTGAAAGTGGTCCCAGTCTGTTCGGGCTCAATTCGGCCACCCTCAGCTATAGGGTATACGTGTCTGAGTATATACATACATACAGTATATACAAAACAATAAGGCAATATATGTAGTGTATACAATTATTATTCACTTATATCGTTACTAGATTCTTAGAAGTACTTCATCGCAGGGAACAAATTTCTTAACCTTTAGAAGATTATGATGCATTTTGACAGTTTATTCTGGTTAGCCTTAGACGATTTTAATAATAATAATAATAATAATAAACGGTTTATTAAAGAATGGCAGCCTCATGAGCTGAAAATACACATTTTACAATTTAGTGGATGAACATGAGATGTACAGATATGAGGATGGTAAGCTTAGTTTACAAACAAAATAAATAAATACAATAATGATGCATGTGCAGAATACAAATTATCATAAAATAACCATGAGAATAAGTGATATACAGTACATATACACATTTATTTACTTACTCATATACAGAACATACGTATATACACGTACGTGCGCACATACATATACATACATATATAGGAACATAAGAACATGCAGTAAGTGTGCACATGTCCGTATACACAAACGCTCACGTATGCACAAAAACATACATACATACAGAAACTGTTTTGGTATGGTCAGGGTAAAGAGGGTGCAGGTACTGCACCCTCTTTACCCTGACCATTAACTGGGAGGTTAATCCTCGGTAGTGTGTGTGTGTGTGTGTGTGTGTGTGTGTGTGTGTGTGTGTGTGTGTGTGTGTGTGTGTGTGTGTGTGTGTGTGACAGAAGGCGAAATATGGAAGAGCTGGGCGTTCTATTGTTAAGGGTGGAAATACATGGATGAATATACGCGAACACTTAATAATAGATAATGCTTATGCATAGATTTATAAACAGAAGTTGCGCTAGTGAGCAATATGTTCTCGCTCATATGTACGTATACTTACATACATATGTGCATATGACCATATAAATACACGTACAATACATATATATATTATATACCTTATATTCTCAACCGGGCTCGAACCATTGACAGCACATGTACGTGTTAGGAAGGGTCTGATGGAATTGTAAGGGTAACGCCTATTCTAACTAACCCTCAGACTTCCATAATTATACCCTTCGTAATATGAATAATATCGTCAATTAATAACCAAAACAACAGACAAAAAATGTGCCATCGTATCTTCTAAGGGTTTACTATGACTACCCAATAATCGTCGGAAATGTTGGGTGGGTATAAACTCTTCTGCGTTACTATCCTTGCCTTCCACTTAGTGGCACTCATTATTTTAGATTTAGTGTCGGTCTACCTTGTGGAGATCGCAAGGTGTGTGCAGTTTTTGTATCTGTGGGCCTCTCCATTACACGATATACCTCAAACTCTCCCCTCCTCAAACACACCCATATGGCCACCGATACGCCCCCCATCTCCCCACACACACTCTCTCTCTCTCTCTCTCTCTCTCTCTCTCTCTCTCTCTCTCTCTCTCTCTCTCTCTCTCTCTCTCTCTCTCTCTCTCTCTCTCTCTCTCTTGTTGCAAAATTATTGGTAAATCTTTTAACTCGCACGAATCTAAGAATTTCTTCTTCAATCGAGTAGTCAACTTGTGGAATGGGCTTTCCGAGACGTTATAGACTGCAACACCGTTGATTCATTTAAACTCCGCTTAGACAAATATCTCGCATCAAACCCGCGACTG
>CM064498.1:12491005-12613967 GCA_032716605.1 Paralithodes platypus | reverse complement strand
CAATGACGAATGAATGAAATTAAATGGATCTGTAGTCAAATTTACAGAGATCAAATGAATCAGTTGAAGAGATGGTAGTAAATACACGATTAGTGAATGGAGATCAGATTTCCCCCCATTGCCCATTACGATTGTTGAGTGCATTTATTTTGCATACATAAAAACAAAATAATCAATGGATTATTTTGTTTTTTTTACACCAACCAACTACACATCTAAACTCGATTAATGAAATCAACAAATACATGTGACACTCCGAGGACTCGAACCCAGATTTTAGTTGCCCCCCCCCCACCCCCCCCCCCCCCCCCAGAGAGAGCGAGAGAGAGAGAGAGAGAGAGAGAGAGAGAGAGAGAGAGAGAGAGAGAGAGAGAGAGAGAGAGAGAGAGAGAGAGAGAGCCCTAGTGTTGAAATATTTAAATATATGCACATTGCCATGCCGAAAGAAACAGGAAATAAAAACAAATAAGAACAGTCTATGATGATGGCTATAGAAAAAGTAGGAGATTAGAGAGTTTTGGATAGAGGAAGCATAAGTTGAGAAATAGGAAGTACAGTAGAAGATAAAAGTACTTGGGCTCAACCAAGTTTCTCCATTGTTTATTAAAGACAATCAAATCGAAAATTAATAACATATATTGACAGTCCTGAAATCTTGAATAGTACAAATCGGCATGCCGAAACCCGATTATTGAATAAACACAACAATAAACGAATATATAAGAATGTCAAAAACATGCACACACACACATTATATATATATATATATATATATAGTTGAAATAAGTAAACTCAAATTGCTTTTTTGAAAGAAACAGGAATTTAAAAATGTAGGAATAGTAGCCTAATATTAGATATAAATATACAATACAACTGGAGAGTGGTGAATTACATACGAGCACAACTGGTGTGCTGGTATATGAATCTTGAATGGAAGAAATAATTAAACAATAAATTATAGACTTGCATTGACGATATATTGATGATACAAATACAAAATATGTGCGTCAAATTATTGATGTGAAAAATAAATTGAAAAGTCAACGCCGATTTTTATGTTAAATGGAAAGAGAAAGCAGTACCGGAAATAAATAAAATATATAATTACGTTATTAAAATATTGATGAGTGCATGTTCGTATGCTGGAAATTGAATATTGAATAGACACACTAATAATATAATACATGTAAAAACAAAGCAGATCAAATTATGAAAGAAAAATGGAAAGACGGTGAGTGTTGAAATGTTGAATAGTAAAAATGTGTATGCTGGGAACTGACTTCAGATATAAAACTGAAGAAAATAGTAAATGTATATGAATGCACTTTGGAAAAGAATATATATTGTAGAGATAGCCTAGATTCCTAGAGATCCTTCCTAAACTGTATGAAATCGTCTAATACAAGAGAACAAAGGAAAATATAGAGAATAATATAATGCATCGTACTTAGCACCAATAACCAAATTAAATTTATGAAAGCATGTGCTTATCCCAGGATTCGAGCCTAGGACATCTCATACAGAACTTACAAGCTCTAACCAGTACACCATTAACACAGAAAGGAGAAATGCGTCCGCGTATACTGAAATGGTTAAAGTATAATACCCAAGACCTATGCTCTGTTCACAGGATGTAGTCATTCCGGCCGCTAACCAAATGGGCCGCGATCCTAAGCGGCCGCGTTTCGTTTCATCCCTTGCATATCTTTACTGTGTATTAACGACGTTTAGTCGAATTGTTATTCTAGTGTTACTATTATTTTACCAGGACGATCGCATTACCTTATCCTAATCGACAAATAAGGTTGGATTATGTAAGTTTGGTTCAACCTATATTTGGATAAGTCATCAATTTCAGTATAAGGACACCTTTTTCAACCTTAGTTAGGTTATTATAAGATGATATTATTAAGCTTTGGAAGGAACTGGAATAATCAGAGGCAAAATACATCTCAGTTAGCCCTCTGACTTCACAAATCCCATTCGAAGCTAGATAAAATCGTCTACTGACAACCAGAATATGAGGAAGAAACGCATCCTCAACTACTGAAGGAGTTACGGTGATTATGTGTGTGTGTGTGTGTGTGTGGGGGGGGGGGGGTGTGTGGGTGGGTGTGTGTGTGTGTGTGTGTGTGTGTGTGTGAAGCTTTCCAAACTTACGAAATATGCTTCCTGGCCACACCACAAAGGCGATCACGGCCATATTCTTTATTCGCGGCCCCTTTGATTCACGGCCGGAATGACGCGGGGCCGTTCATAGTTTGTTGGCCAAGAATTTGCTCCCGTCTTAACTTAGCGTTGAACCGTGGCAAGAGGTAAGTTACGAAATGCTAGACTAATTATTAAGGGGATATATACGTTCATGTAGCTTTGTATTTATTTGTTTCTTTAGTGTCCTGCCAAGACCTCCATCAAGCTTACAAAATACCCCCGACACCCCTCATCGGATAAATGTGTACAACTTTTGGTAGACAAATATCCCGGCCGAAGGACAATTCCTCCTAAATTACAGGCTCGCTATCGCTCGCTTTGAAAAAATCGACACCTAAATACCACAAAAGGTCTTAAAATATAAAAAAATAATGGAGCGAACACCTTAAAACCTAAACACTATTGGGGCTAAGCATTAGGGAGAAAGGACTCCAGAAAACACAAACAACCCGCCCCTTGACCTGAGCATTATGGCGCATTTTGGCAATTTATTCTGGCTATCATTAGGCGATTTTATTCAGTTTTGGAAGGCGCTCTAGAAATCAAAGGCGTAAAAACTCTCTACATCATCTTTCCGACTCCCACAATTACTTCCTAAGCTGAATAAAATCGTCTAATGGTAGCCCAAATATACTGTGACAACGCATCATGATCATCAAAGGTTTAAACCTGTCAAGATACGAGGACACATTTCTTTTCTGTTTTCTGGCTATAATTATACGATTTTATTCAGCTTAGGCAGGGTATGTGGAAGTCGGAGGGTTAGGTAAGATAGTCTATACTCATGTGGAAGTCTGAGGGTTAGGTAAGATAGTCTATACTCATGTGGAAGTCTGAGGGTTAGGTAAGATAGTCTATACTCATGTGGAAGTCTGAGGGTTAGGTAAGATAGTCTATACTCATGTGGAAGTCTGAGGGTTAGGTAAGATAGTCTATACTCATGTGGAAGTCTGAGGGTTAGGTAAGATAGTCTATACTCATGTGGAAGTCGGAGGGTTAGGTAAGATAGTCTATACTCATGTGGAAGTCGGAGGGTTAGGTAAGATAGTCTATACTCATGTGGAAGTCTGAGGGTTAGGTAAGATAGTCTATACTCATGTGGAAGTCTGAGGGTTAGGTAAGATAGTCTATACTCATGTGGAAGTCGGAGGGTTAGGTAAGATAGTCTATATTCATGTGGAAGTCTGAGGGTTAGGTAAGATAGTCTATACTCATGTGGAAGTCTGAGGGTTAGGTAAGATAGTCTATATTAATTTAGTTTGGCTATAATAAGACGATTGTAAAAGGTTTAGGAAGGATTTGTGTTATATAATGGGATTATTGGGATCGCATTTACCCCTTTGAGTCCTAGAGCTCAAAAAAATCGTTGAATGGTATATATAAAGTGATCTTCCTCATATTATAGTGTTTAAATTCACAAAACGAAATAAACACTAAATGGTAGAAGAAAACTGTGGATGGAAAAGAAAATCAGAGAAATATCGTTTAAAAGCAGAGAATGGCAATAGTTAGAGGAAATGGGCGAAGGAAGGATGTGGGAGGGTATGGCAAATGAAAAGTTGGCCAAAGTTACGAGGAGAATCATAGTTGGGTGTGTGAGAGAGAGAGAACGAGAGCAAGAGAGAGCGAGAGCGTAAGCGAGAGAGCAAGAGCAAGAGAGAGAGAGAGATGCAAGCAGCCAGGAAGGGACACCGACAGACAGACAGACAGACAGACAGGGAGAGAGAAGGAGAGAGAAAGGGAAACAGACAGACAGACAGACAACCAGGAAATGAGTTAAGTGAAGAGTCGAGGTAGGAATGGGAAGGGGGAGGAGAGGGGAAAGAGACACAGATAGATAGATAGATAGCTAAATAGATAGATAGATAGATAGATAGACGTACAGATAAGTGGATAGATAGTGAAAGAATAGTGAGACAGACATGGAGATGCACAGAGACATATAGGTAAATAAACATGACCACATGAATATAGAATAGGTGAGACAAGCAAACACATTTTCCCTGGAATACTTCTGAGCCACAGAAATTTACATCGAGGGTCCTCATTAATGTGTGAGGGAGACTGAATACAAAGGGGTAGTATATAAATATATATATATATATATGTTTCAAATCTCTCAGTGGGGTTCGAACCGCTGACCGTCAGGACGATAGCCAACGCTTTAATCAACTACACCACGGCAGTCTGCGTGGTGTAATTGATTAAAGCGTCGGCTATCGTCCTGACGGTCGGCGGTTCGAACCCCACTGAGAGATTAGAAATATTTAGTGGCTCACGTGTATTTGTGATATATACTCAATATATATATATATATATATATATATATATATATATATATATATATATACATAATTATACTGTAACCGGTATATACTGTATATATACAGTATATATATTTATATTTTGTTTTGTTCTTCATTCCAACTACTGCCTCTCGGGCATAGGCTGAAAGCCTGTACATTCAACCGCAACTGTACATTGAACGGCGAAGCCCGTGAGGTCTCGCTCCAGTCTAGGAAGTGAGACATGTGAAGCACTTTGGGATACAACCAGCCCCCGATATCTTGCCTTCGCAAGATGCACTTTTGCCCACCCACGGCTTGAAGCAGCCACATATCTGAAGCTGCTTCACTCCAGTGCTTCACTGTCTCATCACCTAGGCTCGGACCCTCACTCTCAGAACGCCACCTATTGAGCAATGAACTCACTAGGCATTGGCCCCTGTAGCATATTTTGAATATGGGAATATTCATAAAATACTATTTAATCAGGGAACAATGAGGGTATTTTTTTGACAAGCAGATACAGATACAAGCGGAAGAGACTGAAAAATGTCGTATAAACCGCTCTAATGTGTGGTGGAACAGAGAAGAATGAGGAGAGGATTAGCAAGACAGAGAGAGTCTGAGAGAGAGAGAGAGAGACTTAAAGGGGATTTACACGAACGATTTTTCCAGCAACATCTTGCTGGCAACTTATGTTCTGGAAACATTTAGATACACTGGCATCGGAAGCTAAAGTGAAGGTATATTGTTATAGGGGATAACATATTGATAGACGTATATTATAGAAGCTGATAGATGATGGTTGTGGATGAAATTTATTGCACCTTAAAAACTTTAACCACACAGACCTTACGATTCCGGCGAGGTGGTCAGGACTTCATTCTATTAGGGATATCATTTTCTCAAAGCAAAAGAGTGGAAGAAAAAGACAGCAAACCAAAGGGCTCTCTCTCTCTCTTTGTCTTATGGGATGCTCTTTTCGACTAAAATTTTTCATTGAGAGAGTTACACAGAGTTGCACAGAGTTACACAGATACTCAGACCACACAGGCCTTGCGGTCCCAACTAGGTGGTCCGACCTTAATACTACTAGACAGGGACAGTTTATAGTGGAAGAATGGGATAGTACAGTAGAAGGCTCTCTCCCCACCCTCCGCTCCCTCCTGCTAAAAATCTGTCTCTCTCACATAGAGAGAGAGAGAGAGAGAGAGAGAGAGAGAGAGAGAGAGAGAGAGAGAGAGAGAGAGAGAAAGAGAGAAAGAGAGAGTGGGGTGGGGAGGGACAGGAAAGCAGAATGGTTAATGGAACAGAAGAAGAAAATGACCGGATTAGGAAGGGTGGAGGGAGAAGGAAGAGGAGAATGAAGGAAGGGAGGATCAAAGACAGGATAAGAAAGAGGGGATAGAAGAAAAGTAAAATAAAGGAAGGAAAATCAAGGAGGAAGAGAAAGGTGGTGAGAAAGAAGGAAGGCGTGAGAATATAAGACGAGATAAGCAGAAGTAGAATGGATAAAGAACAGGGGACAGATAAAGGGAATAATTAGGAGAATTAACGAAGAGAGGAGATAGAAGAAAGGAATAAGTAGAAGGAAGAAGGCTGAAGAAAAGGGAAAAGGAAATTATAGATAAATATTAGGAAGGACAAGAAAGGAGAAGGAAGGAGTAAATATGGAAGACGGGGAAGAAGGGATGACAGAGAGGAAGGAGGAAACAAGAAAATAAAAATATCAGGGTAAATCAAGAGAGATAGAAGGAAGGAAAGAGTATGGAAGAATAGGAAAGATAGATATAAGAGGAAAGAGGGAATATGGAAGGAAGGGAAAGAGGAATAGAAGAAAGGAAGAAGGAAGGAAAGAAGGGATATTGAAGAAAGGGAAGAAGGGGTAACTGAAGGGAAGGAGGAGAGAAAAAAAAAAACGAATAGTCAAGATAGATCAAGAGATGTGGAAGGAAGGGATATGGAAGAATGGGGAAGATTATATAGAAAGAAGGAATGAATATGGAAGAAAGAAACGAAGGAATAACAAAGAAGAAAAGAAAACAAACAAAACAAATGGTCAGGTTAGATCAGGAGAGATAGAAGGAAGGGAGGAATATGGAAGAATTGGAAAGATAGATGGAAAAGGAAGGAAGGAATATTAAAGAAAGAGAAACAGGAATAGAAGAGAGGAAAAACAGAAAAGAACGAATAGTCGGAATAGATCAAGTAAACGGAGACCAAAGGCAGACAAAAAGAACAAAACCGAAATACGTGCAATCGAGCAAAAACGAAGCGATGGTATTTGACGAAAGGACCATAAAGTACAAACGGGAAAGGCCGACACGAAAGGGTATGAGTAAAGTACAGTCACTCATAAAAATGTCTGCATTCCCTATGTTCGTTTGTATTTTGCATAACTATCTGGATTGATTTTCGATGGATTTTGCTTCTCATTAAATAGTATATATCATATAGCTTGTAGTTGATGAATAGAAAAATATATTCATAAATTCGTGTCAAGAAATATACTTGCATAATTATAAATAGGTGAGGTCCCCGAATTTTTCAGAGTGACTGTACAGTAGTGTCACTCATATACTGTATATTCACGGACTTGATATGTTTGCTCCATAGCGAATGTTTCTTCATACAAATGCATCTACCTGGATTGACTTATGGATGTATCATGCTTTATATGAAATAGCAGAAATTTTCTGTTTATGCAATTTAATATATATAACCCCACCTAACCTAACCATATAACCTAATCTAACCCTACCTAACCTAACCACTTAACCTAACCAACCCGGCCTACCTTCCCTAACCACTTAACTTAATTAACCCTACCTTATCTAACCACTTAACTTAATCTAACCCTACCTAACTTAACCACTTAACTTAATCTAACCCTACATTACCTTACCTAGCTTAACTTTACGGTAGGCGAAGCTTGGATGTATTGTGATAAGATACTGAGGTCGGCTTGGTAAAAGAAAAGCAACACGAGAGTATGAACTAAACATTTTGGGGAAGTAAACATAAGAACATAAGAAAACGGGAGTCTGCAGAATGCCGATTGGCCCACACACAGCAGATCCCTTTCACATCCAACCCATCTCGTCGAAAACAAACAAAAAAGACTAACTAGAAAGGTGGAAAAAAAAGGGTGACAAGCCGCAGGTAAATGAAGGGACGGGAGCAATAGAGTGTGAAAACAGAAAAGGCAAGCGGGAAAGGAGAGGAGGAGAGAGGGTGAACAACATAGACGGAAACAAGGAAGGGCTGGACCTTGGGCTGGACCAAACATTGAGTTAAGACAGAAAGGGAAAACGAGAAATGGGAAAGCGAAAACAAAACATATGAAACAGTGAAAGATGAGATTTGACTATGTATTAATATAGCATAATTACATGAAATATATATGTATAGTATGCATATATATGTATATATTCTGGGATCGTTTATGAAGGTAGATGAATTTTGGCGACACTATTATTTAAAATATTTTCCTTGTAAGATTTCAGACCGGTGCTGGTTAACGATTGAGAGGAAAAGCGCTCGTGTGATACGGGCTTTTGTCAAAAGACACTAAATCAAAGTAAAACTGTCTGTATTGAAGGAGTTACTGGAGGTAGTTAGGAACTTCTATTAGACTCCTATGTTAACAATATCGACTAATGTTACCCAGAAGTTAAATTAAGTAACAGTAGCATCCGTACTTATAGGGGGCATCAAAGAAACACCAAACCAAATAAGCAAATCAATTAGAAATATCCCTCACACCCATACAAAAATATAAATATGACGGATTGAATAATGAAATGGTCAGAGGAAAACAAAAGACAAATGAGAGGATAAGCCAATGGGAGGAAATAAGACTAAATGGCCAAGTCACACTCTTTTTAAGTCACACGAGCGGCTTTTCCGACGACTTGAGATCAGCTGGTGGAGTCACAAGCGCGTTTTTGTTGTTATTATTTTGTATTTATTTGTTTATTTGTATTTATTATGCTTTTATTTTATTACTATTTCTTTGTATATCAGTTATCGGCAATTATGTTCTGAAAGCCTCCGAATACAAGCTTTATATTAGAGTGTATTACCCGACTATGATAATCTGCCTTTAGTCTAGTTGTCGATACGAAAGCAAAAAATCTCCGTAATAATGCCAGGGAAAATGCGCCGATGGAAAGTTGCCGGAAAAATCTCTCGTGTGACTCTGGTATTGGTAGGGAGGAGGAACCAACAGGAGGGGAGGGAGAGGGAGGGCACAAGACAGGGGGAGGGAGGGAGGGAGGGAGACATTGGTGGGAGGGAAGGAGACACAAAGTTGCTCCCTCTGGGGCGACTGGGTGGCTGAGTGGGATAGTGCCCCTACTCTGGTCTCCGTGATGGTAGTTTTTTTTTTTTTTTTTTTTTTTTTTTTATGGAGACAAAAGGCAGGCTGGCTCTACCGACTGTCTTACCCAAAGCTAAAAGAGTGACAGAGAGCCAAATTCAAGGGACGTTGGGGTGAAAATGCCTGGATTCACGAAGCTAAAAGCAGTCTAAGTCATAGGATGAAGGAGAGATTGATTGAGGGAGAGAGTTCCAGAGTTCACTTGTTGAATAGAAAAAAAAAATACTGGACTAATTTGCTAATTCTTGTGTTGGATAGCTGAACATAATAGGAGTGGGACTGAGTGGCGTAGTAGGTTCGAATCCAGTTCGGGGCCGCTGAGTTTGTGAGATCGGCTTTGACATTCTGACACCCCACCACCAAAAAAAAAAAAAAAATAATAATAATAATAAATTCTCTCTCTCTCTCTCTCTCTCTATATATATATATATATATATATATATATATAAGAACAAACAAAACCGTAAACCAGTACACCTGTACACTATTACTGTTTGTTTATTCGTCTATATTTTGCCCCTACCTTACATCTGTTTCAATTCTTTTAACGACCTTAAGCTACGTATTGTGGACAAAAAAAAAACTGTTATCCGTTTGGCAAATATAAGAGAGTGTAGAGGTACGATATTATAATGGATATATACATGCTTTTCATAATACGTGTTGCTAGCCACACACACGCGAGCAACTGTTTCATCTTCATCTATTAAGTGTATTCATTTGCTTCCAAGATCGGCTCTTGTATCGGCGCTAACTCAAAATTGGCTTAGCATAAACAAAATGTATCCTTATTATACCTCCTGACGATTTTATTCAAATTAAAAAGAGTCTGTCAAAGTTAGTGTGTGTTGCAAGTCTGTAAACATTTAGATTACTAGATGGGTTGGGTGTGAGGGGGATCTGCCGGGTGTTGGCAAATCGGCGCTCAGCAGATCCCCGCAATCTTGTGTTAATCCCTGACCGTTTTGGTGGGGTCAGTGCTCAAGGTATTAGTGAGTTGGGCCTATAATTGGGCCTTGTAATTGGTGTTGGGTGTGACAGGGATCTGCCTTGTGTGGGCCGATCGGCTTTTTGCAGACTTCCATTTTCTTATGTCCTTCCTAAGCTGAATATATCAACTGGCAGTATACTGTATATAATGCATATAAATGGTCCATCTGATTAAGAGGGATTAACGTGGTCAGTTCTTCCTACACCACTCCTTTGTTTTTAATCCTTTTCTGCCTCCTCCCACTCCTAATCCTCTTTCTAATCTGAATCATCCTTCTCTTCATCGTCTTATTATTAGTCCCTTTATATTCCTAAGAACACAAGAAAACGGGAGTCTGCAGAAAGCCGATTGGCCCAAACCAGGCCGATCCCTTACACACCCTGCCTTCCATGGGAAAAAATGTGTGGGCTAAATATTTTTCCCCAATGAATTTTACCTTAAATTAATGGACTCCCTATTGGTTAAGGATTCCAAATAACTATTTATATTAATTGTGCACATTGTCAATTTGACGCAATCAAAAATATATTTCCAAATTTTCCTGGGTGCGGCATGTTACAATAAATATCATAAGAACATAGGAAAATGGGAGTCTGCAGAAAGCCGATTGGCCCACACAACCCATCTCGTTAAAATTGTATATTATAAGAGAACATAAATTATTACTAAAATTGAGCTCAAATTCGATACTAGAGAAATGAAGCAAATCATAATATATTTTACGACTATTGAAACCCCCCTCCCCTTTATAATATTCAAATTCAATTTAATTTAAAAGTCGGGTATTTACTCTGTAATACCTAACTTCAACGTTAGTAAATATTTATATTCCTTTATATTTTGCTCTTTCGGAATACTTTTGCTCGCCTTGGTATGTTTTGGAAGATTTCGCTCGTCTTTTCGTAATTTAACGTATATGCTGGTGATTGGTTCAATTCAATCGTCGTAAATATTCATATTTAATTTTTCACTCAACCAATAATATGTTGCTTGATTTTGTTCGATCAACTTAATGTATAATTTCCTAATATGATGTATAGGAATTGGATTGTATTGTACGTGGATTCGCTTAGTTTATAAGTGTCTACGATTCAGTTATGCAATTCTTTGGACTCGAATTTGTTATTCACTCGTTTATTATAATTTACTTGCTTCCTCTCTTTTTATTAATAGTCAAGTTCCCTTAACAGATGACAGCATTCAGTAGTCTACGTCCCTTATCTAAACTGTTTGTCAGCCACTCCGGCCCAAAGTTTATATACATAGTGTATACGGTATATATATACTTTGCCCCGGCCTCCTACGTTGTTGGAACTGCAGCAGATTATGGATGAATAAATGGACTTAACTTCGAATTAATCGTAACAATTTTAATGCATTATTTAATGAGATTTGGTATTTATAGACATATGCTGTGTGCTCCTATTAGGCTTTGGTGATGAAACAAGAATTCTATGAAATGATAGCTACAATTAAGAGGACAAAATGTGGTTACCTAATGTATGTATATATATATATATATAATGTTATATATTCTCTATTTGCATATCCGCCCGCTCATTAAAGTGAGTCTACTAAATATATCATGCCCCTATGTACCCCCCCCCCCCCCCCCACCCCCACACGCACACCTTTTCTCTCTCTCACACAACTCACCCATACTCACACTCTTTGACCATCCCTCCTCCGTTCATGCCCTCTCTCTCGCTCTCTAGCTAGCTCTCTGCTCTCTCTCCTCCTCTCCCTCCCTCCACACGCACGCTCACTCCCCCCTCCCCTTGCCTCCTATGTACCCTCCACCACCACCTCACCTCCCCTGCCAGACGCACGACTCATACGCCTTGCAGGGTTAGTTTTTTTCCTTTAGAATACACGACCGACTCCCTCTCTCTCTTTCTCTCTCTCTCTCTCTCTCTCTAGCTCTACCATCACTACCACTCTAGTTAGTCTTTCCTTCATCCTTCTAACTCTATCTTGGTTTGTTCTTTTTTTCTCTCTTTCACTTTCTCTCGCTCGCTCTACCATCACTACTACTCTAACCTTCTGTCTTGCCTTCACCCTTCTCTCTCTCTCTCTCTCTCTCTCTCTCTCTCTCTCTCTCTCTCTCTCTCTCTTTGTGTTTACCCCATGCCTGTCTGTCCGGTGTTTCATTTTCGTCTTGTTAGTCTCGATAACCTACTTCCTCTCCCTATAGTACTGCTTTAGCTTTCTGGCTATGACCCGTCTCTCTCTCTCTGTCTCTCTCTCTCTCTCTCTGTCTCTCTCTCTCTCTCTCTATATATATATATATATATATATATATATATATATATATATATATATATATTTGCATACTCTGGAATGACTAGTGCGATTTCCACTCTCTTTCTCCATTTAGATACAGTAACTACTCAGAATGGACCGCAAGGTCTATGAGATACTAACTATTCCATGTAACTACTTGAAGCACACAACATACTCTCTCTCTCTCTTTCCCTTTCCTTTGTTTTTGTAACTTGTCAAATCGCCATTCTGATTATTCTTTCCTCTTCACACACACACATACACACACACACACACACTAACAATGTTCCCGAGTTCAGAAGGATTATCAAGAAAAATATTGTGAGTTTTTCCAGATCTCTGTCGCATGTGTCCCTCAGTATTTCCTGTTTAAAACTAAAGTACATAAAAGTATACTACTATCGTCTCATTTTTCAGATATGATCTTGAATTGTATCTTAAATTTCCTGTTTTGCGCTCGCTCTCTCTCTCTCTCTCTCTCTCTCATTATTTCCCCTATATTGTTTGAGAGCCGTTGATTCTCATTGCACAGTTGACTTGATCAATTAATTTTTCAAAGTTCCTGTTTATTGCAACATGATCAGTCATTGGATGTAAGTAATGGGCTCATCATTATCGTTCTACTCGGGAATCGAACCCGAGACATTCCTAATAATAATAATAATAATGATAATAATTATAATAATAATAACAATAATTATAATAATAATAAAAATAATAATAATAATAAGAAGTAGTTTGTACTTATAACCACCAACTCTTCAAAATATCGGATTCAATAGCGCTCACACTACGTCCTATTTTTTCGGGCAATTGTAATCTGGCATCTTCAACATTTAAGTTATATCAGAAATCAACCACCTAACATAATCTACCTTCAGTCTAGTTTCCGTTTTCAATGTGAAAGAGCCTTATCATGTTATCAGACAAAATTTGCTCGTCGAACATTGCCGGAAAAAGCGCTCGTGTGACACCATCTTAACCCCTTCAGTCCCGGTGATGTCCTCTTCATTATATTCTGGGTCCTATTGGATGATTTCTTGGAGCTTAGGAAGTACCTTTAACAATTAAAAGGCTACAGACTATCTCAATATATCCATTGTCCTACCAAAGATCCTTCCCAAGCCGAATAAATTCGTCAAATAATAGTTGCCAGAATATGATGGAAAGGACGTCACCGGTACTGAAGGGGTTAATAGTATTTAAATATCTTGAATTTTGTATTGACCGTATATTCCAGAGCGCTTCCCTATACATACTTATATATTTTTCTGACTTGTATTCAACCTGTTTTCTCGGGAAGCCTCCCCACTTGCTCCCCTTTCAGATTCCCTAAACCTCATTCATTTTTTACTCTCTTTATCTCTTCATATATCTCCTTTAGTTAACCCGATCTCTCTCTCTCTCTCTCTCTCTCTCTCTCTCTCTCTCTCTCTCTCTCTCTCTCTCTCTCTCTCTCTCTCTCTCTCTCTCTCTCTCTCTCTCTCTCTCTCTCTCTCTCTCTCTCTTTTAACTCACACTAAGCTAAACATTTCTTCTTCAATCGAGTTGTCAACTTATGGGATGGGCTTCCCCGAGATGTCATAGACTACAGCACCGTTGCTTCATTTAAACTTCGCCTAGACAAATATCTTGCATCAATCCCGCGACTGACTGCGTTTGTAAATGAATAACTTTATTTTATCCTCCCCTCAGTTACTAACCCCTCTGTCCCCTACTAACTTCCTAATCCTGCCACGGACATTAGTTCCAGGGCAGTAGTTCCCTTTCCAATGTTCCCTTACCCACTCTAAACCACTGTTTGGACACTTGATCCTCAGTGTTTTGAAGGACAAGCAACCTAGAAGGGTCACTAGACCTATTGTTGCTTGATTTCCTTTGTACTCCTTTGTATGTTGTTCGTATTATGTTACTTTAATATTATCTCTTACTTTAAGTTTGTACTCTCACTGAATATAACTAGAGCCCTATTTCGGCTGTATGTATGCAAGTCTGTTTACGCTGTGTTGTTCGTAATTTCTTATTTTATTGTTTGTATAATTATATCACTTTAAATGTATACTCCGAGTAAAAAAAAAAAAAAAAAACGTTTCGGTTGTATGTTTGTGAGTGTGTATGTTTGTAAGTTATCTTCACAATAATACGGTATGCTGTGTTATTAGTATTGTGTTGTTGTATCTCTTACGTTGAATTTGTACTCCCACTAAAAAATAACCAGCCCTCTGTTTCGGCTGTGTGTTTGTGATTCTGTTATGGTCTGCAGTTCGTATTTTGTTGTTTTATTAATCATATCTATCACTTTAAATATGTACTCCCACTAAAAATAACCATCCACTGTTTCGGCTGTATGCTTGTGAGTGTATATATGTGTGGGGTCTCAGTTATTTCCACGTCTATCTAAGTCATCTTCCTAATACAATGCTAATACAATACAGGGCCACACTTCCTTCTCACATCTTTCCCACATTTTCTCCGAAATACTGTTGCAACACTTGGAACAGCAGTGTTTTGGAGGGCAAGACTTAGTAACCACGAGGGGTCGCATGATCTGCTGTTGCTTGTTTTCCTTTGTACTCCTTTGTACTTTGTTACTCGTGTTTTGTTGCTTTATCTATCACTTTAAATGTGTACTCCCACTAAAAATAACCAGCCCACTGTTTCGACTGTGTGTAAGTGAGTCTGTTTATGGTGTGCTGTGAGTCTGTGTGTGTCTGTGGGGCTCTCTGTTCTCGATACTGTGAGCCTCTTGTTGGCCTGTGCAATTTATTTTGATTCTTGGGAGTAATCACCACACGCCGACACACTTAGGCTGTACCACACACTTTGGACATTGGGTTGTGTTTTGGTTTAGGGTACGTTTTTATCATTGTTATTATTGCTATCAACACTGGGCTCTATTGATGAGTTAGTGATTAGGGTTGTGTTTTTTATTTTATATTAATATTTGTATAGTTATTGTTGGTGTTGTTGTTAGCTAGTATCAGTATTTTTAACAGCTACACTTTGCATAGAACAAATTATTAAGAGTAGGGTTACAGTATATTTTGTTTTGTTTGTATTAACATCATTATATTAATCTTCAACACAAACACGAGACGTAACCCAAAACTAAGATGGTAAAGCTATACTCTGCTTATCATTATTATTGATGGTGTTTATTTGGTTTTGGTTTAGTCACCCTGTTTATTGGTGTGAGGGGTGGTAAACCAATTCGGGATAATTTCATTTTTAAAGTAGCCCACCCAAGTTAAATTAATCTGTCTGTGATAATATATGTCCAACACGACAAAAAACCACTGTAATAAATATACCACAAAATAACAAAACAACTAAATTAGCACAACTTAACACAACCAAATTTATGGATATAAATGTTTTGTTTTCATTACATAATTATATGAATTTAAGACAAATTAATTAATTTCACTCACAACAACAAACACCACCCAATGAAATTAATGAGAGCATGTGCTCCACCCGGGATTCGAGCCTGGGTTACCACATACAGATCTTAAACACTCAAACCAATACACCATCAAGAAGACACTTTGAATAACCTTAATTGTAGGCTGTATACAGATTCGTATCCTCTTGATTTGAACATTTTACTGATGTTAACCCGTTTAGTACCGGTGTCATCCTTTAATTATATTCTGGCAATGATTAGACGATTTTATTCAGCTTAGGAAGAACCTCTAGCAATAATAAGGCTTCAAACTATCTCCAACATCCCTTTTAACTACCACATATCCTTCTTAAACTGCATAACATTGTTTACATAAAGCTAAAATACAATATCACACACGTCGCTGGTACTCAAAGGGTTAATGCTATGTGAAAATATGATGTTTTGGGTTATAACTCTAGGTTTAAGAGATAAGAACTTTTATCGACATCTATATACCCGCAACTCACATCTGGCGGCATCTTAAGTAAACTTTAATTATAATGTAGTTATCTCTAATAGTCTTACTCCAGTTTAGTTTTCGATAACAGGGCAATATCGTCTCAAATTGCCGTCAGAATAAGGTTATAAGTTTAAAGTTGGCGTGCTAATCTTTAGTATGATACCCCCATTTTGCTAGAATTAGTGATTTGAGTGTCTTTCAAGCTGTTGGGAAAATAGTTAATGCTAAGTGGAAAGTAGAGTACAACAATATGTTGATAGAATCGCAGTATTTATTGTCAGAAAGCGATTCAATCAGCTTATGCTGTCGTTACTACAGACAAATTAGATATGCCTTTCTTGTCTCCTTTCTAGTAAAAAACAAAAAAAAAAAAAAACACACACACACACACACAAGGCCATATCATTCAAAGCCCACTCACAAACAAAGAAGCATAATTACACACATTAGAGGCGTCCATAAATATAGCGCACACATTCACACACCAGACCCCATAATCCTAACACACACACACACACACACACACACACCAGACCCCATAATCCTAACACACACACACACACACACACACACATTCACACACCAGGCCCCATAATCCTAACATACACACACACACACAAACACACACTACATACACACACAAACACACACTACATACACACACACACAGACACACACACACACTCACAGAAGAGGCAACCATAATCCTAAACACACTCTTACACATTCCTAGCCTACCTTCTCTCACACTTTTTGCCCTGCTTCTACCAACTCGCGTAAACAAACACAACACGCCTCTACACACACACACACACACACACACTTACAAGCACACACACATACATTCATACACACACACACTTACAAACACACACACATACAAACACCTGTGGTTCCTGTGGTTGTAGTTGAAGGCTGTCAGCTAGCGCCCCGTGGTCCACGCCGTTGCGGCGCCGCCAATGTACATCCCATCTACCCTCCTCTGTGCCACACACACACTTGCTTACAAACACACGTGCGCACTTACATGCACACACATACATACACACACACATATATATATAGAGTATAAAAACGAACTTACAAGCACAAGCACACACACACACACACACACACACACACACACACACACACACACACACACACACACACACACACACACACACACACACACACACACATCTCTATACACACATAGCTACACTACATACATTGAAAATGATTTGCCATGCAATTTAATGCTCTTGTACACATCCATATTTAATGCTCTTGTACACATCCATATTTAATGCTCTTGTACACATCCATATTTAATGCTCTTGTACACATCCATATTTAATGCTCTTGTACACATCCATATTTAATGCTCTTGTACACATCCATATTTTCTCAGCTGAATCTGCGATCGTATTACATTGTGTGCAATTTTGCATATTGTGTATATATTTTACTCTTCAAACTTACATGTTCCATTAACAGCTATTGGCAATATGCGGTCTTGCTATTTTCTATATGCAACTATATACATATGAATGAAATCAGCTGTATGTTAATAAACACATTATGTATTTATCAATATATATCTTAATTGATCTGGACATCAATCTAAATGGATATAATTGTATGGAGGAAATCGCAGGAGTTTACAAACATTTGTCAGTCGCTGTACTTCTCCGACAGAAGATAGGCTAATACATTGTGATGTGAAGCCCTATAATCGTGAGAATTAGGGTTGTTGCCAAGGTTAATTCATCTAGGCAGTGTAACTTGATCACAGTGAGGCCTCACGCTGGTATTCTTAAGGGACCCCACCTCGCTTTGTTTTATCTGTCTTTCCCTCTCTCTTTGGCTTGTATCCATTCGGCCCCATTTAGCCTACTGTTTTAAGACGTTTACCCCCATCCAGGTGTCAATATTTTCCTGGTGAGAGGTAGCGAGCCAGCATAATTATACAGTATATATATTTTTGTTTCGGAAGGAAGCTAAACTTGTAAATTTTTCGATAGAAAAATGTCTCCGGCGAAGTCGGATTTCTCCATACAATGCTGGCTCGCTATTGCTCGCCAGGAAGATATCGACATCTGGATAGGGATAACCGTCTTAAAACAGTTGGTTGAATGGGGCCGAATGGATACAAGCCAGGGAAAGAGAGAAAAGGAGAGAATGATAAAAAATGCCGGTGATCCCCCTTAAACATTTCTTTCCGTTCCCAGCGCCGATATAGACAGATAACTTGAACAAATACGTTATTTTGAGAAATGGGAGTGCTAATCTTTGTACTTTCTTTAAACAACACTCGTCCCCACAGTATTCGTTCGGTATTGAGCGCTGCGAAGGGTAATAATTGTTTAAGATTACAAACGTAATTATCCAGTGTCACCTTCCTCCCATACTTTGTTGTCACGTACAGTTGCCCACATAAGTTCTGTTCCTCTCCGTGATCTTATACGTGGACAATAATAATGTGCATAATATAATTACGACGAGTGTTGTTTCTTATGCACTGGTTAACTCGTCTGATTAGTCCACTGATAATCAAAAGAAGCCACACTTGCACTTCATTCATGCTAATTTTACTTGCGTACATAAAATCACGACGAGGAACAGAACTTATGTGAGAAACTGTACAATCGTGGATTTTTTGGACAGAATTAGGAGGAGCAAACATGAAATATTGACGAAGTATTACGGTAAACTGACGATTGAAGAACTGGATTTGACTTTAGACGATTTAATTTAGCTTAGTTAGGAAGTGTAGTGCTGGTTAAAGCAATGTGTAATTTTTTTCTGATACCAACAGCCAAGAAAGAATCGAAAAGTAAATTGTCATGCAATTCAAATGCACAAGATATATATATTTGTTTTTACTGATATCAATAGCCAGGAAGAGATCAGAGTAAATTCCCATATATTTTCAATGCGCACTTTTTCTTTCTACGCTTTCTGTAAAAGCTATGAATAATATAGAAGGCACTATGTCTGGCTTAAGCCGGTGTCACACGAGCACATTAACCCCTTCTGTATCGGCAACGTGTTTTTTATATTATTCTGGCTCCTATTAGACGATTACATTCAACATTTACCAGGTTTCAAACTATCTTAACTAACCCTTTTTACTATAACAGACCCTTGTGGTGATGGGCTGTTCTATCAGAGTGAGAACTGAGCGATCTCTGCCATACCCATAACTTACTCTGACTGTTCCTTTTACTTATATATTTTCTAGATCTCAAGTGACGGCGTCTCTTCCGTGGATTGACCTCCCAATCTACCAAGATTGGAAGCCAAAGCGTCATATTTTTCCTTTGCCCCTCAGCTTTCTCTTCATAATTGCTGAGGGGCACAGGGCCCTGGGTGGGGCTTTGGTTTCCCGGGCGTTTCCGCGTCCTCCTCAGCTCCCTGCCATGGAGTGGCTTCGGTCACCCAGGCTTTATTGTGGTCGGCAGGGAGGGTTCTGTGGGGGCGCTCGGTTATGGCCTTGGCCTTGCTCGGGGCCTTGGGGCTGTTCGGCCAGGCAGCTTGGGGAACAGCAACAACAACAGACCCTTCTTAAGCTGCACAAAATCTTCTAAATATAGCTAGAATAAATTATGCTTGACGTCGCCAGTACAGAAGGAATTAATGGCAGTTGTATAGAAAAAAAAAAAATGTAACTAAAATCGTCTACTATATAACAACTGTCTTTCATTGTGACTGTATTATGTATCTTAGAGATCCTAATCGAGTGCTAGCAGTCTAATATAATATACAAATCATCTGTAAAATCATTCAACATAATACGATAAGTTGTAGCGGATTCAAGACTCCGATACATGTACCCAATAAACTACACCCTGTACCAATTAAGTAGGCGAAAACTCTTGAAAAACAAAACTTTATTACTCACAAACAACTGGAGTAATCGAGCTAATATTTCTAGCATTTGGGAAGGGGCAGCCAGGGAATAGGTGTATAAATTTACAACCCATTTCCTCTAGCACCTTTCGAGTTACAGAGGTTAAGGTTCATGATTCCTGGCCTACTTTATTTGGAACAGGGTATAGCTCCTGTAACGCCGGCATTACTGTTACAAATAGCCGATACAGAACAAAGGAATTGGGTGCTATGGTGGGTCGTTATTTCTTTTGTGTTAAGCCGGTATCACACGAGAGCTTTTTTAGTCAACATTCGATGATCAACATTTTTCTGGCAACATTTCTGGAATATTTTGCACTGGTATCGGAAACTAGACTGATGGTAGATGAATTTAGGCGACAGAAATATTCTAAATGTTGACCTCATAAGCTGCCAGACCAGTGTTAAGGATAAATGTTAGGTGAAAAAGCGCTCGTGTGATACCGGCTTAAACTCATACCAATAACCAATAAGGAATCAAAGAGTCTAGTCTCATATATTTCCAAAGAGTCTAGTCTCATATATTTCCAAAGAGTCTAGTCTCATATATTTCCAAAGAGTCTAGTCTCATATATTTCCAAAGAGTCTTGTCTCATATTTCCAAGAGTCTATCATATTTTCCAAAGAGTCTAGTCTCATATATTTCAAAGAGTCTATAAATATTTTTTGAGTCTAGTCTCTAGAGACTGTGATATGCAGTCTCATATATTTCAAAAGACAGCATATATTTCGACTAGTCTCTTATTTCCAAAGAGTCTAGATCAATGGGTCTGGTGTTGAAATATGGACCATTTGTTAAGGAATCAAAGAGTCTTGTCTCATATATTTCCAATGCATACTTTTTATATATTTTTTTGCTATGCGTGCTATAGAAACTGTGAATGATCTAGACGACAGTATTGTTGGCGTACTCTTACAAATAGCCGCTAAGGAATCAAAGGGTCTGGTGTTATGGGGAGATTTCCACTTGAGGGATTGTTTTCTGGATCCCGTTCTCCCTCATGTTTAGCCCCATTGCATTTGAGATTTTAAGACTTTCGTTCGCCCCCATATTTCTTTGGCGATCTTAAGAACTTTCGCCCCATTTCTGTCAATTTTAAGATCTTTCGTGCCAATTAGGTGTCGATTTTTCCCTGGCGAGCGGTAGCGAGCCTGTAATTTAAGAGGAACCGGCCTTCGACCGGGAAATTTACAAATTTATCTTGAAAGGGGGTCTAAGGGGTGTAATCGTAAGCTTGATGGAAATATAAGGAACACAGTAAAAACCTCCCCTTAAAGGTTGTCGGCAAGGAATTGACCCCTTCTTAGTTAGTTAAAATAGGACTTCGGAGGCTATCAACCCTATTGGATTATTAAGCCAGCACACTGTAAGTCAAGAATAACGTCAGGACTGGAGCCTCTCTGCGAGAATCCCAGTCCCTTGTCCCCTTCTGTACCGGCGACGTCTTTTATATTTTATTCCAGCTACATTTAAACGATTTTGTGCAGTTTAAGAAGGATCTTTAGTAGTAAGAAGGATTACGTGAGATAGTTCGAAGCCTGTAACTTGATGTAGGCCCTTATTAAACTGAATACAATCGTCTAATAGTAGTCATAATAAAGTTAAAAGGACGACACCAGTACTGAAAGGGTTAAGGACTCTATTCTCATATATTTCCAGTGCGTACCTTTTGTTATGTCCACTGCGTGTTGTAGAAACTATGAGTATAATTAGAGACACTGTTTTTGCCTTCCTCTAATATAAAGCCGCTATGGAATCAAAGAGTCTTATGTTATGGGTTGTCAGTGTGTGTGTGTGGTTTTATTTATTTATTTTTATATTTCTATTTTGTTTGTCGTGTTTAGAAACACTTTTCATAGATATAAAACGGCGTTTCGGCCCCCAATAACTTGCAAAGCTTAATTAAGGTTAATGAAACAGTGTGTGTGTGGTTTTATTAGAGACACTGTTTTTGCCTTCCTCTAATATAAAGCCGTTATGGAATCAAAGAGTCTTATGTTATGGGTTGTCAGTGTGTGTGTGTGGTTTTATCGTGCGTGCTATTGAAACTACGAATATTATAGAGGACACTATTTTTGGTTTACCCTTCCAAATAGCTGCTGAGGAATCAAAGAGTATTTTTTATGGGTTGTCAGTGTTATGCATATGCCTGTATATATTTATATACTGTATATATATATATTTTTTTTTTTTTTTTTATTTTTTTTTTTTTTTGCGTGCTATAGAAAGTACGAATATTATGGAGCGCACTAGTTTTTGTCTTACCCTTCCAAATAGCTGGTAGGGAATCTAAGAGTTTTTTTTTTGTTATATGGGTTTCCAGTGTTATTAATATATATAATTATATAATATATATATATATACCGTATATATATTTTTTTTTTTTTCTATAGAAACTACGAATATTATAGAGGGCACTATTGTTTGACTTATCCTTCCAAATAGGTGGTAAGGAATCAAAGGGTCTGTTGGTATATGGGTATCCAGTCTGTAGTTTTTGTGTTGTGTGCGTGTTGTAGGGAGTATGAATATATTTTATTTATTTTTGTATTTATTTTTTTTTGCCAGTACACATACACACACACTCATACACACACACACACACACACACACACACACACACACACACATCGTGAGCACGGAAACACACACAAGCAAAAGGTATACACCAAATTACTTGCAAAACAACATATAACATACATCACAATTTAAACAAACCTAGAGAGAGAGACGAGAATAGAGGATAGAAGAGAGAGAGTTATAGTGAGTCTAGTCCGGCCGAGGGTTACCTGGGGAGAATGCCTCATGTTAGGGTGTGTGTGTTTGTGTGTGTGGTAAGGTGTATAGTTGGGTACGTCGAATATATACAATTTATATATATAATATAATTATATAGTATATATATATATATAGTATATATATATATAAGTATACATTATTGCCATATATAGATATATATATATATATTAATATAATATTATATATATATAGAATATAGATATAGTATATATATAATAATATATAGATCTAGATAGATAGATAGAGACAGATAGATAGGTAGATATAATGATAGATAGATAGATATATGATAGGTAGATACACAAATATATGGATATATACAGTACATGGATTGGTAGACATATTGATAGGTAGATATAGATATATAGATACATAGCCTGATATAAATAGATAGATAGATAAACATACATATAGAGAGACTATAAAACCATGGATGTTTGAGTGTGTGGGAATAGACAAGATGTGGTTGTTTAGGTTGGGTACACGAGAGTGGATAGTTGAATAGATGGATAGATAGATAGATAGATAGATAGATAGATAGACAGATATATAGTTGTATGCAAGGTGTAGTTGCAGGGAATGTATAAGGATAGATATATATATATATATATATATATATATATATATATATATATATATATATATATATATAGAGAGAGAGATAGATAGATAGATAGATATATAGTTAGATAAATAAGCAGAGTGTATTTGCTTAGGTTGGGTACGGAAAGGTGGGTAGACCTGGGTATGCATAGATAAATATATATAGATAAATATAGCCAGACAGACGCTTAGCTGGTTGTAAATATATAGACATATGCTTGGTTTGATGCATAAATGCCAGAAATATATAGATGGATATACTGTATATCAATGTTATATGAGAAGTTCGTAGGTAGCTATAATATAGATGAAGTGTAGAAGATATACAGGTAGGTTGTAGTGAGAGTTGTTCTTGGGTAGCTATCGCTTAGGTGAAGTGTAGGGGATGTAGGTTGTAGTGAGTGATGTTCTTAGGTAGCTATCGCTTAGGTGAAGTGTAGGGGATATAGGTTGTAGTGAGTGATGTTCTTAGGTAGCTATCGCTTAGGTGAAGTGTAGGGGATGTAGGTTGTAGTGAGTGATGTTCTTAGGTAGCTATCGCGTTAGGCTATCGCTTAGGTGAAGTGTAGGGGATGTAGTTTGTAGTGAGTGATGTTCTTAGGTAGCTATCGCTTCGTGTGAAGTGTAGGGGATACTAGTTGTAGTGAGATCGCTTAGGTGAAGTGTAGGGGATATAGGTTGTAGTGAGTGATGTTCTTAGGTAGCTATCGCTTAGGTGAAGTGTAGGGGATGTAGGTTGTAGTGAGAGTTGTTCTTGGGTAGCTATCGCTTAGGTGAAGTGTAGGGGATATAGGTTGTAGTGAGTGATGTTCTTAGGTAGCTATCGCTTAGGTGAAGTGTAGGGGATGTAGGTTGTAGTGAGTGATGTTCTTAAGTAGCTATGATATACAGTAGATTAAGTGTAGGGGATACAGATTGTAGTGAGAGATGTTTTTAGTGTAAGGAAATAACCAATAGGGATATAGGGAAGAAAGGGTCTGCCTTTTTCAGATTCTCATTTTTCTTAAGTTTCAGATAGATAGATAGACAAATTATATTGATTATAATAAAAAAGGTGACCAAATATAGAAATAGGTTTAAGAAGTCTAGGTTATACCGATTTGTGTTTAAAGCAAGAGAGAGAGAGAGAGAGAGAGAGAGAGAGAGAGAGAGAGAGCGCGAGTAAATATTTGGATTGATGAGCTATGAAAACAAATGTAGCGATGATGGAGTGTTGGAGGGTCCATAATTTTAGAGATAAAGAAACATATTTAACCCCTTCTGTACCGGCGACGTATCTTTCATCTTATTCTTGCTAAATTTAGACGAATTTGTGCAGTTTAAGAAGGATCTGTGGTAGTTGTTGTTGTTGTTGTTGTTCCCCAAGCTGCCTGGCCGAACAGCCCCAAGGCCCCGAGTAAGGCCAAGGCCATAAACGAGCGACCCCACAGAACCCTCCCTGCCGACCACAATAAAGCCTGGGTGACCGAAGCCACTCCATGGCTAAAAAGCTTGGTCGAGATAGTCTGAAGGCATGTTATTGCTAGAGGTCCTTCCTAATTTGAATAATCGTCTAATAGTTGGCAGAATATGATGAAAAGGACGCCCCCGATATTGAATGGGTTAAGGAGAGGTTGGAATCGAACACGAGTTCTGTTGGTTGTAAACCAAGCGCACTGCCCATTGAGACTCAATACACTAAAGCCGGTATCACACGAGCGAATTTTTCCTCAACATTTATCCTCAACACTGGTCTGGCAGCTTATGAGGTCAACATTTAAAACATTTCGGTTACCTAAATTTATCTACCATCAGTATAGTTTCCGATACTAGTGCCAAATATTCCAGAAATGTTGCCAGAAAAATGTTGATCACAGAATGTTGACTATAAAAGCTCTCGTGTGATACCGGCCTAAGTCACACACATGAACACACAGCACACAGTCACATAAATATAATCTATGAACGTTTTTTTTTAGTTTTTTTTGTTTTTTTTGTTTTTTCATACGCCGTAATTCCCGAGAAGGGGTGGCCATACATAATATGCGATTGTCACGAATTGCTAGGTCAAGTTGCCCGGGCATGACATCGACCAATAACATTTTGACAGTGCGGGCTCGAACCACCGACACTTTGATCAGCAGGCGACGCTCTAATGATTATGCCACGGCTGGCGACTATGCCAAAACAAACAAAACACACACACACACATATATAAGCACACACACGCATAGAGAGAGAAAGAGAGAGAGAGAGAGAGCCTGATATCTAATGTATGCTACACCGTTCTCTCTATCACTGTCTTCTCCCTTGTTTCTCTCTATCTGTCTCATCGTTATTTCAGTATACATGTCCCCCTCTTCGTTATCGCCTGTTATTCTCTCTCTCTCTCTCTCTGCTTTGTTATCCGTTCTTTCCACTTTCTCTTCCTTTCGAGATTGCTATCTCTACTAGAATTAAGTCCTGACCACCTCGCTGGGATCGTAAGGTCTATGTGACCAGTCTGTCTAAGTAAATCTATGTAAATCTCTCTCTCTCTCTCTCTCTGTTTAAGTAAATCTACGAAAATCTCTCTCTCTCCCTCTCTCTGTTTAAGTAAATCTACGAAAATCTCTCTCTCTCTCATCGAACTGAACTTTATCAAATTGCCATCAAAATAATTCTTTCTCTGTGACCAAGCTAAAAATGCCACTACCGTTGATAATATTCACATAATTGTAGACTACTGCCTTTCCACCTTCCCAGAGTTCAATAAGTTTTACCTTCTCCTCCCACTAGTCTCTTATCATCCCCTTTAATGAGGGTAGTACTCTCTTTTTCTGGGCCCCCTTCTCCCTAATGTTTAGCATATTAGGTTTGAGGTTTTAAGACGTTCGTTCCGTTAGTTTGTCGATTTTGAGACCTTTCGCCTCATGTTGTTGTCAATATTAAGACCTTTCGTGCTCTTTAGGTGTCGATTTTTTTCCTGGAGAGCAATAGCGAGCCTCTAATTTTAGAAGGAACCGGCCTTCGGCTGGGAAATTTTTCTACCGAAAAATGTACAAATTTATCTTGAAAGGGGGTCTAGGGGGTGTTTTTCTAAGCTTGATGGAGGACTAGCGAGGAAATTAAACAAAATTATGAAAACATAAATATATAGACCGAAAACCAAGCACAGACCTTACGATCCCAGCGAGGTGGTCAGGACTTAATTCTAGTAGATATAGCTAACCCGAGAGTAAGGGACTAGATAACTCGTCTATGGAGTTTTTAAACTTTAAATTAAAATAAACTTTAAAATAGGCCTATTGGGCCTAAAAATTGGTCAAAATTAAAAAATTCATAGACTGTTGAAATCGTAATGACAAGACGAATCCATATATACCCATGACAACTCGAAATTCGAAAGTCGCCCGCCAAGTGCAAACATTTTCCTGGGATTTTGGATTTTTTTTTTTAATTCTGGCCGAATGGCTTGTCGAAATTGTAATCTACGACCATGTATGGAAGCAACTCGTCGAGAAAAATCGATTGGCACCAAGTAGAATTCCCTACGAATTATAGTTTGGGCTACAGAGGACTTTTAATGTCCAAAAAAACAGTCCCCTGAGCCCTCCAGGAAGGCCCAGTCATTTACGAAATTCTAAACTAATGGTCCGATTTCAATTCTGTTTGCGCCATTCGAGTCAGCGTGTCAAACTGTACTATATGTATAAATTTGAACAAAATCCGTACATAGATAACTCGTCTATGGAGTTTTTAAACTTTAACTTAAAATTAACTTTAAAATAGGCCTATTGGGCCTAATAATTGGTCAAAATTCAAAACTTCATATAACGTTGGAATCGTAATGACGAGACGAATCCATATATACCCATGACAACTCGAAATTCGAAAGTCGCCCGCCAAGTGCAAACATTTCCTGGGCCAGGGATTTTGGACAAAAATATTTTCGATTCTGGGCGAATGGCTGGGCGAAAATGAAATATAAGACAATGTATAGAAGCAGCTCGGCGAGAAAAATCGAATGACTCCAAGTAGAATTCCCTAGGACTTATATTTTGGGCTACAGAGGGGACTTTTAAAGTCCAAAAACTGGTCATTTGGGCCCTTCTGGGAGGCCAAGTCAAAATCGAAATCCTAAAGTAATGGTCCGATTTTAATTCTGTTTACGCCATTTGATTCAATGTGTCAAAATGTACTTGTGATATAAATTTAAACAAACTCCAGACATAGATAACTTGTCTATGGAATTTGTAAACTTTAAAATAGGCATATTGGGCCTACAAAATTGTCAAAATTAAATTATATATATATACTGTTGGAATCGCAACGACGAGACGAATCCAAATATATCCTAATCTTGAACAGTCAAAATTCGGCCAAAATCAACAATTTGCCCAAGGATTTTTGAAAAATATTTTCGATTCTGGGCGAATGGCTGGTCGAAAATAAAATCTTCGACCACAAATAGAAGCAGCTGATCGAGAAAAATCCAATGGCACCAGTTATAATTCCCTAGGACTTATAGTTTGGGTTACAGAGGACTTTCAATGTCCAAAAATGTGTCATTTGGGGTGCTCTGGGAGGCCAAGTCAAAATTGAAATCCTAAACTAATGGTCCGATTTTAATTATGTTTGCGCCATTTGATTCAACGTGTCAAAATGTACTTGTGATATAAATTTAAACAAACTCCAGATATAGATAACTCGTCTATGGAATTTTTAAACTTTAAAATAGGCCTATTGGGCCTAAAAAATTGTCAAAATTAAATTATATATATATACTGTTGGAATCGCAACGACGAGACGAATCCAAATATCTCCTATCCTTGAAAAGTTAAAATTCGGCCACAATCAACAATATGCCTGGGCTCGAAAAAATAAATATATATACCGTTGGAATCGCAACGACAAGACGAATATTAATATATCCTAATCTTGATCAATCAAAATTCGGCCAAAATCAACAATTTACCTGGAAAAGGATTTTTGCAAAAATATTTTCGATTCTGGGCGAATGGCTGGTCGAAAATAAAAACTTCGACCACAAATAGAAGCAGCTGATCGAGAAAAATCCAATGGCACCAGTTATAATTCCCTAGGACTTATTAGTTTGGGCTACAGAGGACTTTTAAAGTCCAAAAATGTGTCATTTGGGGTGCTCTGGGAGGCCAAGTCAAAATCGAAATCCTAAACTAATGGTCCGATTTTAATTCTGTTTGCGCCATTCGATTGAACGATTCAACGTGTCAAAATGTACTTGTGGTATAAATTTAAACAAAATCCATTAGATAACTCGTCTATGGAGTTTTTAAACTTTAAAATAGGCCTATTGGGCTTCAAAATTGGTCAAAATTAAATAATTATATATACCGTTGGAATCGCAACGACGAGACGAATCCAAAAATCTCATAATCTTAAACAGTCAAAATTCGGCCATGATCAACAATTTGCCTGGGATTTTTTTTAAAAATATTTTCGATTCTGAGCGAATGGCTGGTCGAAAATAAAATCTTTTACCATGTATAGAAGAAGCTGATCGAGAAAAATCGAATGGCACCAGTTATAATTTCTTAGGACTTAAAGTTTGGGCTACAGAGGACTTTTAAAAGTCCAAAAATGGGTCATTTGGGGTGCTCTGGGAGGCCATGTCAAACTCGAAATCCTAAACTAATGGTCCGATTTTAATTCTGTTTGCGCCATTCAATTCATCGTGTCAAAATGTACTAGTGGTATAAATTTAAACAAAATCCAGACATAGATAACTCGTCTATGGAGTTTTTAAACTTTAAAATATGCCTATTGGGCCTCAAAATGGATCAAAATTAAATAATTATATATACCGTTGGAATCGCAACGACGAGGCAAATCCAAATATATCCTATCCTTGAAAAGTCAAACTTCGACCAAAATCAACAATTTGCCTGGGCTTACTATATATTATGATTGCCTTTGTTTAAATTTGGTATAAATATTTATTGGGTTCCCACATATAAATTATCATATTTACTTAATGTCTGATAACCAGCCACTCTACCTCGCTGCAACCTTCGCTCCAAAACTGACAGATAAAATTGGGGTGCTGATATCTGTAAAGCTTATCGTTGGAAATGCAATGCCACTCGCTTCCCCCACTCAATACACACACACACACACACACACACACACACACACACACACACACACACACTATATATACACACACACCATACACACACACACACACACACACACACACACACACACACACACACACACACACTACACGAATGACGTAGGTGCATGTTCTACCGAAACCACCTGTTGATATAGTAATTTATTGTATTACTTCATGACTACGAGAGATTTGTTCCATGCTAAAAAAAAAAAAAACAGTCAAATAGTGGGAAGATTGAAATATAACGAATACAATTAGATATCCAAGAATTGGGAAATTTTCTGAAAGCAAATATCGCCATGTTATTGCACGGACTACGATAGGTATTTCCTAAGTTGAATATATATAAAATACAATCGTAGTTTCTTTACGGGAATACAAGGGAATATTGGTCATGGATTAGAAGGAGTTAACCCGTACCTACCAGTGAAGTCCTTTTTCATCGTATTCTGGCAACTATATTATTCAGCTTAGGAAGGACCTCTCGCAATAAAAAGGCTTCAAACATTATCAACCAACCTTTTTAACTACCCCAGATCCTTCCTAGGTTGCATAATATCGTCTAAATATAACTAGACTATACTATTACCCACGTCCTGGACCTCTAAGGGTTAAGGGGGGTCACCGGCCTTTTTTTCTCTCTCTCTCTCTCTTTCTCTCTTTCCCTGGCTTGTATCCGTTTGGCCCCATTCAGCCAACTGTTTTAAGACGTTTATCTCCATCCAGGTGTCGATTTCTTCCTGGCGAGCGATAAATGTACAAATTTAGCTTGCTGTCAAAAATAATATATATATACTGTATATGCTGGATGGGGGTAAGCGTCTTAAAACAGTAGGCTGAATGGGGCCGAATAGACACAAGCCAAAGAGAGCGGGAGAGAAAGAGAAAACAAAGCGAGGTGGGCTCCCTTAATAGCACCCGTCCACCATTACTGTATGTGTGTATGTTCTCGTGAGGGGAGGCAATATCCGAGACATATTGAATGTGAGTTAGCCGTATATCAGGCCGTCTGTAATCAGCTATTGAGGTATCGACGCGGTACAGGGGCCTAAGGAAGTTCATGTCACGGTTGGTAGGGTGATTTGGCTGGCTTTTGAGCGTATTAATGTCTGCCAGATGTTAAAAAAATTTGGTTATTGTAAGAAAGGCCACTGAATAGCCTCCCTCGCTGTTGCTGAATTAAGATTTGAATATGTTTTATACATTTCCCAATATATACAAAATATTTGGATTCATGACATTTACTTTTGTGGTCAACTGTACGAGGTTTTTTTCTGGTCGCTACGACGCAGTTCTGTTTCTTGGTTGGAACGAAATGTCAGGCAGTTTGTCGGGTAGGTAGTTAGTTAGCTAGGTATTTAGTCAGCTAGGTATTTAGTCAGCTAGATAGTTAGTCAGCTAGACAGTTAGTCAGCTAGATAGTTAGTCAGCTTGGTGGTCAGTCAGCTAAGTGGTCAGTCAGCTAGGTAGTTAGTCAGCAGGTAGTTAATCAGACAGGCAGGGACTCGCTAGGGTAGGCAGTCGTTCAGTCAGTCAAGAAGTTAATCAGTCATGCTAATATATCTACCATGTGGAACAATATAGAGGTCTGGAAAGCAACAGCCCATTTGCTCTAGCCCTTTTTGAGCTACAGAGAGTAAATATATAGATTGTTGCCCTACTGATAATGAATAGACTATAGTCAAATATTAATGAAGGTATTTTCTAACCATATTTGCCCACAATAACCTCTTTAACCCCTTCCTTGCTTGGGGCGTTCTTTTACATTTATTCTGGCTACTATTAGACGATTGTATTCAGCTTGAAGGGGCCTCCAGCAATTAACAGGTTTTTCACTATCTCACCTAACCGTTTTTACCACCACAGATCCTTCTTAAACTGCACAAAATCGTCTAAATATAGCTAGAATAAAATGGAAAAGACATTGCCGGTACATAAGGGGTTAACCCTTTCAGTACAGGTGATATTATTTCTATTATATTCTGGCAATTATTAGACGACTTAATTCAGCTGAGGAAGGACGTCTACCCACGAAAAGGCTACAGAATATCTCAATTAAACCTTTTAGCAACCAATTATCCTTCTTAAGCTTAATAAAATCGTCTAAATGCAGCTGAAATACAATCAAAGAGACGTCACCGGTACAGAAGGGGTTATCATCAATCAAATTAATCCAGGGTTAGCTCAGGTAAATTACATGGCGTCAACAGGTTAATTAATGATGAAGCAGACACAAATAGATCCTGCCTACCGTTTCAATGGTCAGTTAATTGAACGTTAATGTTCGAATTAATTTATATCTAGATTTATATCACCCTTCGATATAAATTTGTAAATTTTTTGGTATAAAACCGGCAGGCTGGCTTTCGCTCGCCAGGGAAAAAAAAGACACCTAAATGGCACGAAAGGTCTTGATATTGATAGAGTAATGAGACGAGGTCTTAAAATCGACAAACTAATGGGGCAACAGTCTTAGAATCTCAAAACTAATGGGGCTAAGTATGAGGGAAAAGGGGGGCCAGAAAAAGCATAGGTTTTTCGTTTATGTCATATTAAAGTGGATGATGAGAGCTGCTGAAGCGAAATAATTAATTCCACATCGACCTGGAGAGCTGCTGGTGTTTGTTCTGTACACACACACACACACACACACACACACACACACACACACACACACACACACACACTAACACACACACACACACACACACACACACACACACACACACACACACACACACACATTATCAAAAACATAAAGACGCAAAGACACACGTACATATTCACGCAACACAGAAAAATCAACAGCAACAAAATGTCTCTCTCTCTCTCTCTCTCTCACTCACTCACTCACTCACTCACTCACTCACTCACTCACTCACTCACTCACTCACTCACTCACTCACTCACTCACTCACTCCACACACTCACTCACTCACTCACTCACTTTCACTCACTCACTCACTCACTCACTCACTCACTCACTCACTCACTCTCTCTCTCTTCTAATCTAGCCTGTGTGTTTCCTTTACCCTTCTAGTGCAATATTTCTCTTTCACTCTCAATCTCCCTCTCTCTAACTCTCCCTCCCCCCTTTCCTCTCCCCTCTCTCTCTCTCCCTCTCTCTCTCTCTCTCTCTCTCTCTCTCTCTCTCTCTCTCTCTCTCTCTCTCTCTCTCTCTCTCTCTCTCTCTCTCTCGCTCAAGTATTCCCAATATGACTCGGTACAGAACAAGAAGTCTAGTGGTGACCCAGAGAGACGGGAGAAAGAAAGCCGAGAATATCTGATTTCCGAGAACCTGGTTTGGCGAAAGATGTGATACGTACGATCTTTCCACGAAGGCCACAAGAGGAAAAACTAGAACACATAAGGGGGAGGTTGTTACTTTTTTCCTCTCATTTTTAGCCCCATTGCTTTTGAGATTTTAAGACGTTCGCCCAATTAGTTTGGCGATTTTAAGACCTTTCGACCCATTTTGTTGTCAATACAAAGACATTTCAGGCCATTTAGTTGTCAATTTTTGTCCTGGCGAGCGATAGCCAGCCTGTAATTCTAAAGATTTTTCTGTCGAAAAATGTACAAATGTATTTTGAAGGGGAATCTAAGGGATGTAATTTTAAGTTTGATGGAGGTCTAGCAAGGTTACTATAAAATATACATATACAAAATGTACATAAATACACCAAAAAATAACCACTACCCCATTAAGGAGAGAGATGGACGGAAAATCGAGTGTTGTATCCGTTCTGAGAGTGAGGGTACGAGCCTGGGGAGTGAGACTGTGAAGTGCAGGGGCGAAGCAGCTTCAGAGATGGAGTTGGGTTCGAGCCGTGAATAGGTGTTTCGCATGTCTCACTCCCTAGACTGGAACAAGACCTCACGGGCCTCACCGTGTTCAGCGGTAGAGTGTAAAGACAATCAGCCTATGCCCGAGAGGGAGTAGTTGGAATATAGGAAAAAACAAAAAACAAATCTGTACCGGCGACGATTTTGTAATTCTATTCTTGCTGTATATAGTCGATTTTCTGAAGCTTAAGAAGGATCTGAGGTAGTAGAAAGGGTTAAGTGATAGTTATATATTGTTATAACAGCATACAGAAAAAACATAGGGAGTCCACGAATTCTTATGAGTGAGCTAGAGACTATGGCATCCGAGTGAACAAAATATCGCTAACAAATCAATGGTAAAACATAAATAAAAGAAACAGATTTTGAGGAGTTTCCGAGAGCACATTTCCATTTCCAAGAGTTATGAATGGCAGATGTGGAGATAGCTCAGTTATACATCTCTGACCTAGATTGTCGGTAGGCTGGTTTAGTTAGGAGAAATATTAAATGCGAAATGAATAATACGGGAGAATGAATAACCGAGGGGAATGAATGATGAAAGGCATGACAGGAGAGAGACAACATCTGATGGAAAAGATAGAGGATACCCGGATATTAAGTCACACAAGAAAAGTCGCAATTTCAGCCTGACCTGGAACAATAATCACAGTAAAATAATATACTACACTCCGTTAACCCCTTCAGTACCGGTGCCTTCCTTTTGACTTTATTTTAGCTACTATTACACGACTTTATTAAGTTTAAAAATGGCCTTCGGCAATTAACAGGCTTCGAACTATCTCATTTAACCCTTTCTACTACCACAAACCCTTCTTAAAATGCACAAAATCGTCTAAATATAGTTAGAGTTCAATTTAAAAGACATCACCGGCACAGAAGGGGTTAACATATTCTCTAATATTCATGGCCACAGGACAGCCCGCGTTGTTTCCAAATTATTATCTTAGTGGCAACGGTAGCATCCTCAGCCCTTGTAGTATGAAGACGCATTTTTATATTCTATTCTGGCTAACATTAAGCGATTTTATACATATTAAATAACAAACTAAAACTATCTCATTTAAACCCTCTAAATCACTCCCCTCCTTCCTAATCCGAGTACAATTATCTGCCATTATAGTAACCAGATTATAACGCACACATGCATCACAGTATAGTGAACTGGTTAACTATCGTTGATATTATATTTAATGTAAGGTTTTAGTGTCATAATTGTAGGTTACCGCTAAAAATCCATAATATCGATAGAGCTAATTGCCAGCTTGCGAGTTTCATAAGTTGGAGCTGTAAACATCGATATCATGCAAGAATGCAATAATAATGTAGATTGCTGGTGGATACAAAAAAGGATGTTGAATTTATTTTTATATGTATATAATTGCACTACCACGTATAGACAAATGGTAATTCTGCTAGATAACGACGTTTACAGCTCCAGCTTCCTTACAGCCGGAAATTCGCAAGAGGTGAATTAACGGCCTACTACTATAAACCCCTTCAGTACCGCCGACGCCTATTTAATTTTCTTATAGCTATATTTAGACGATTTTCTGCACCTTAAAAAGGATCTGTGGTAGTAAAAAAGGATTAAGTGAGATAGTTCAAAACCTGTTATTTGTTGGAGGCCCTTTATAACGTGAATAAAATCGTCTAATAGTTGCCAGAAAATAATGAAAAGAACGTCAGCGGTACACAAGGGGCTAATGACACGGATATTTGTTTGAAAGCGCACAGAAAGTGAAAGCAAAACGAGGCCAAATAAATCCAGGGGGTAAATAACAGAGACAGAGAAATAAAGAATAGAAGAGCAAACACAAGAACAAGAGAAGGGAGAGGGGAGAGAGAAAATGAAAATATACATGACAATATATAAAGAAATGTGGGCGTGAGATAAAAGCAAAATGAAATGGGAACAGCAGGAGAGAAGAAGTATTATATATGGCGTATTTTCACTCAAGGGGATGGTGTTTTTTCTGGACCCGCTTCTCCCTTATGTTTAGCCCCATTAGTTTTTGAGATTGTAAAACGTTCGCCCCATTAGTTTGGCTATTCTAAGACCTTTCGCCCTATTTCTTAGTCAATATATAGTGCACTATAGGTGTCGATTTATTTGGAAAGCTTTTCAACCGAAAAATGCACAAATTTATCTTTAAAATCTTGGGGGTATTTTAGTCTCGTGTCGGCCATTCCGAGCTATGGGGTATGTGCCTGCGTATATACATACATACATGCATTAATACATATATTTGTATTTAGTTTGAAGGTGGTCTAGGGAGGAAACTAAATAACAATATACTTATGTAATAATAATAATTTTAAAAATCCCCTTAAATAGGTAAATAAAGATACGGCCATAAAAAGAAAATACTCTACCTTAGCTTCGACTCCAGATAAAGGGAAAAGCTCCAAAGAGCTATAGAGCCATAGAGGGACCCAGCTAGACCATTAGACCCAGACCACACAGACCGCACGGCCCCGGTGGAAGGGTACAAAGCTCATCAGGGAGAACAAAAGACAGTCGCCGCAAGAAGGAGATTTTGTGTGTGAGAGAGAGAGAGAGAGAGATTTGATTTGATTTTGCCCCGAGGGGCGAGTTTATTGAGCAGCGCCCCCCATCCTGTGAGGGGACAACCACTAGTAAGGCGATACATACTGCTCAAAGAGCCATTATTCCACTGAAACAACAGCATCGTCGTCTGGTTACATTCATATTTGTGTTTATAAATCAGGTTGGCATTATTCAGATGTGTTATTATAGTTTCCTCATTTAATTGTCACATGGTCTGTATATACGTATCACAAAAAAAAAAAAAAAAAAAAAAAAAAAAAAAAAAAAAAAAAAGCAAGCAAGCTTGTAGTGACTGAATTATTAATTGACAGGTTGTAAATAATAGCACTACAGAACTAGTGCAATCGTATGAGGAGACTATTCATATTTTCATTACATCAATGGTTATTGAGATCATAGTTAGCTGAATACAATTATTGTCAAGAATTGATTAAACACCGAATGAAGCTTCAAATAATGCACTCGTTTCCAGGGACTACCACTCGGAGAGAACATTGAAGTCAAACGGTCGTCAACCAACACTAATATGCTGAACATAAACTGTGTGTTTGTTTGTTTATTTTCTTTTTTCCTTCCCTGTTCTTTTTTCCTCTTTTTTTCCTTTAATAAATTGGCTGTGGTTCATCTTCTGTGTTTATTTTATTTAGACTGCTTTTAAACCAGTTGTTGAATCTTAAATTTGGTTGTTGTGCATAATATTCCTTAATTTTCTCTAGAGTTGGGTCTTGTGATAGTTCTAGTTTGTGCCATATTTGTGTTGCTTGTCTATGGAGTCGGACATTTAATGGTAGTGTGTTTGTGTATTCGTGTATTTGTTGTGTCGTCATTGTATAGGGGTATCTTTGGTTTGTGGCGAATCTTAGGTCTGTAATCTGTAAGCGTGTGATTGTGAGATTGAATATACTTAGTGGGTATTTCAAGAATGTCAGGGGGTAAGGAAATGTGATTTGTATATTAGAAGACTGTGATTAACGAGACGTGTAACATGTGGAGGGAGGTGGTAGAAAGAGAGAGAGAGAGAGAGAGAGAGAGAGAGAGAGATGGAGAGTACGCAGGATAAAGAACGTAAAGATAATAATTTAAGGAGTAACCTGTGTGATATAGATGTTGATGGTTTTATACTATATATATATATATATATATATATATATATATATATATATATATATATATATTAAGATAGAGAGAGAGAGAGAGAGAGAGAGAGAGATTATAATCTAAAGAAAATTTAATCGTCTAATTATAACCAGAAGACGATGAAACTTACGTCATCGTGCTGAAGGGATTACTCAGCCAACAATCCTTATCCAAAAGCACAAACAATAATACGCTAAAATAAACCCTACTTTTAAAATATACCCTATTAAAACACTATAAAATGCAATAAAAACACTATGCAAATAAACCACTAAACTAAACACTATAAACATTTGAACACGTATAACCCCTTCAGGACATGACGCGATTTAGCAGTTTATTCTGGCTATCATTAGACGATTTTATACAACTTAGGAACGGTATTTGGGAATTGAAAAGGTACAGCCTATCTCAGTTAACCCTCTGACTTCCATATACCCTTCTTAATCTGAATAATGTCGTCTAATAATAGCCAGAAAACAGAAAAGAATAGGAGTCATAGGAATAATTGTAACCAACAAAATGGTACACGATAACTCTGTCAAGATCCAATACGCATATATTTTCTGTTTTCCAGCTATAATAATTAGACTATATTATTCAGATTAGGAAGGGTATATGGAAGTCAGACGGTTAATGGAGATAGTCAGTACCCTGATGATTCCAACAGATCCTTCTTAAGCTGTACAAAATCGTCTAATGGTAGCCAGAATAAAATGCGTCACAATCTTCAAAGGGTTAAAGCTCTATTTATGTGTTTAATTTGCGTTACAAGTCATCGTTAATTTCAATAGAGTACAATATTACCGCTTTGCGTGTGTATTTGGGGAGAAAAATAAAATCGGAAATCTATCTGTTCCCAATATCCGAAAATCCGCTCCGTTTTAATTCGAATCCGGAAAATTTTGGGAATCTGAAATCCGGCCTGGCGAGTGATAAGAAGTTTAGCTCGGGGTCTTTTATTTTTTCGGCCCTCTTTTTTTTTTTTTTTTTTTTTTATCCGGAATTATAAAAGACGGCGAAATTAATCTGGTCAGCAAAGACTAGGGGGGGGGGGTAAGAGAGAGAGAGAGAGAGAGAGAGAGAGAGAGAGAGAGAGAGAGAGAGAGAGAGAGAGAGAGAGAGAGAGAGAGAGAGAGAGAGAGAAAAAGGGTGGGGTGGGGTTAATGATGGTCATGGCTACCAGAAATAAAGCAATACTGACTATACTGTTGAGAGAGAGAGAGAGAGAGAGAGAGAGAGAGAGTACAAGAATGTGAGAGAGAAACAAGAGGGGGGGAGGGGGGGATATAATTAGCTTGTAGGCAATTATGGAAGAAAACAACTTAAATAGTGGTACAGAAGAACTCGCGAGTTGAATACATGGACCAAAATTGTATTTAAAATAGGACTTCAGAGGCTATCAACCCTTCAAGATTATTAAGCCAGCACACTTAAAGTCAAGAACAACGCCAGAACTGGAGCCTCTTTTCGAGAACTCCAGTCCCTTGCAACAAAACCTGTGGACCTAGAACTGACAATACGAAATAGAATACATACCTACGTACGTGATAATAATATAATTAATAATAACATTATGAACAAAAGCGTTGATGATGCTGAAGAAAAAGAAGATGTTTACGATGATGATAATGGTGAATAAGAGGGAGGAAAGATGCCAAAGAATATGATGATAATACAGAAGAATATATATATGATAAAACAAAAATAGTAATAACAGCAAGAAGACGATGATGACGATGATAATGATGACGAAGATGATGGAGGACAAGAAGAATAAGAAGAAAGAGAAGAAGGAAGGAAGGATGATGCCCGGGACGATGACGAGGAAGATGAAGCAAAATAAACAAGAGGAGGAGGAAGTCGTGAGGCGGAAGAGGAGGAAATCGTGAGGAGGAGGAGGAAGGAGAAGGAGTAGGGGTGGGAGGGAGGAGGGAGAATTGGGGAGAGAGGGAGAGAAAGGTGGTAGTGCTTTTGGTGGAAGAAGAGGAGGAGAAGGAGGGGTGGGTGGTGGTGGTGGCAAGGGTGGAGGTGGATAGAGGGGGGGAGGGAAAGGTATAAGTGGTGGTGGTGGTGGTGGTGGATGAGGAGGAAGAGGGAGGAACAGGGTCAGGAGTATGAAGTGGGTGGTGGAGGTGGATAGAGAGGGGTAGGGAAGGTGGAAGTGGTGGCGCTAGTGGAGGAGGGAGGACTAGTGTCGGGAGGAGGAGGGAGTGAGTGGTGATGCTGGAAGAGATGGTGGAGGGAGGAGAAGGAATAGAGAAAGGTGGAAGTGATGATGGTGGAGCAGGAGGGAGGAGGAGGTGGTGGAAGATAGTGTGTGGCGGAGAGAGAGGGAAAGGTGGACGTGATGCTGGTGGTGGTGGGAGGAACAGAGGAGAAGGTGGAGAAGTGGAAGGTGGTGTGGGAAAAAGGATGGTGATAGTGTGGAGGATAGGTGGGAGGGAGGTGGCAGTGGTGGTGAGAGGAGGAGGATGGCTTCTTCTTATTGTTCTTCTTCAATATAAACAAATAATACAAACAAATACATACAAATCAACACAATAATAGAGAGCAAGATTGTTAGTAAAATATAAACAACAGAAAGTATACACCAAAATATAAACACCACAACAGTTTATCAGAAAAACAAAAGACACTCAAAATAAATGCAGAACACTGCCTCTGGTAATAAAAGATTAGAAGCCCCCCTGAATATAAATTAAAGGATAAAAAACTAAAAACTAAAGACAAAGCAGCAAAAAAACAAAAAACAAAACAAAAGTGAAACAAGAATGACCAGCAGAAGAGAATATAAACACAAGAACAAAAGAAAAAGGAGGGCCAAAATCAAATGTTGATCGAAGAAACAGGATGGACTCTAAACAAAAGACGTAAGGATGTGTGACACGAGACCTTTTATCGGCAATTTTACAATGGTCAGTAATTTCCCGGCAACATTTTGGTGATATTTAACACTCGCGTCGAAAACTAGAATGACGATAGGCTAATTTAGGTGGTGGAAATATGTATAAGTCGAACTCTTAAGCTGCCAGACCAGTGTTGACGATAAATGTTACGGGATTTTTTGTTCGTGTAATACCCCGTAAAGGCGGTGTCACACGAGCGTTTTTCAGCTATTTTTACGGGCAATTATAGTGCAGCAGTTTCGTAATTCGTTTTACCAGAATTCAGCTACTTGGCATAATCTACCTTCAGTCTAGTTTCCAATTCCAATACGAAAGAGCCTCAAAATATTACGGGAAAAAAACTTGCTCATCGAAAAATTGCCGGGAAAAAGCGGCCGTGTGGTACCCCTTAAGAGTAACCAGCTGGATCAAAAGCAAACAGGAAGGACACGAGAAGAATGGAAAGCAAAAGTGCAAACAGGATTTATTTTTTATTAACTCAACAACAAAACTGGCAAGATCGAGGAAGCGTGAAAAAGGGTGAGGGAAGAATCGTCGGGGGAGGAAATGTAAAAGCGACAAACATGTTGTCTAGGTCACACACACACACACACACACACACACACACACCCAGACAATACACCTTCATATTATACTGTATGCAAGTGGTGACGCATGGAGATGCGTTGCATAGGTCACACACACACACACACATATACATACACATACACATACACAAACACACACACACACACACACACCTGTAGCAACAACTTTCCCTTGAGGACTAGGAGTTGAACTGAAGAGTAAATAAAGAATCACAGGAAAATAAATAATAAATTTAAAGGCAGTGAATATTATAGGAAAATTAATGAGAGAGAGAGAGAGAGAGAGAGAGAGAGAATGTGGATGAAACATAATAAATAGGGCATAATAAATAAGGCATAATAAATAAGGAAACTAGAAAGACGAATGCAGAACAATATACATGTCCACTAAATAAACGTGGAAGTAGTACATGAAAGGAAATAAAATAGTGTTCATATACAAAATATAACGCATGATTCCACAAAGACACAGAGAAGTAGAGAAGAAAGAGAGCAACACAAAGGAAGCAAAACAACAGGGCGCTTTCTTCCTTTAATTGTTTTTTATATTACATATTTATTGTTTACGTAAGAGATTAGAGGAAGGAAATACGCTGAGCTAATAAAAACAAGTCTTTACACGTTTTAGGTGACCTTGATTCGTGAAAAAGTGTGTAGCAATTAGTTGTGGATTTTTTTTTTTTTACTAAACATCGGTGAACAGATAGTCTCAGGAAGCTTGCTGTTACTAGACATAAGGAAAAGTAATTATGGAGTGAATAAGGAGAGGATTTAATTTAAACAGAATGAGAGAGAGAGAGAGAGAGAGAGAGAGAGAGAGAGAGAGAGAGAGAGAAACGAAAACAGGTGGTTCGAGGTGGAGACTTGAAGGGAGAAAGTCAATTAATAGATGAAAGATAAAGAAAATAATGAAAACAAAAACGATAACCAGTAAACAACATCGTAGTTAAGGAGGTGTCACACAAATTATTTTTTCGTCAAGTATTATGAACGATTGTAGTCTGGCAGCTTCAAAATTAAAATTCCATAAGCATTAAACTACCATCGATCTAGTTTCCCAGTATAATGCGAGAAGAGATCCTCAAAGTAGTGCGAGAAAAGACTTGCTCGTCGAAAATTGCCGAAAATGTTACTCATGTGGAAGATAAAATTGCCGAAAATGTTACTCATGTGGAAGATAAAATTGCCGAAAATGTTACTCATGTGGAAGATAAAATTGCCGATAATGTTACTCATGTGGAAGACAAAATTGCCAAAAATGTTACTCACGTGGAAGATAAAATTGCCAAAAATGTTACTCATGTGGAAGATAAAATTGCCGAAAATGTTACTCATGTGGAAGATAAAATTGCCGAAAATGTTACTCATGTGGAAGATAAATAAGACGACACATCAATAAATGCAATAGGGCAGAAGCAAAAAGTTATCAAGTTACAAATAATAATCCGAGTCCTTGAGGGGAGATGGGACGTGTTTCTGGTCCCCCTTCTTCCTCATGTTCAGCCCCATTAGTTTTCAGATGTTAACACGTTCGGTCCATTAGTTTGGCAATTTAAAAATCTTTCGCCCCATTTTTTTTTTTTTTTTTTCAATAATAAGAAGTTTTCGTGTTATTTAGGTGTCGATTTTTTCCCGGCGAGCGATAGCGAGCTTGTAATTTAAAAGGAAAATGTACAAACTTATATTAGAAGGAGAGTTTTGAGCGGGTATTTTTGTACGCTTGATGGAGGTCTAGGGAGTAAACTAAAAACATAATAAAAAGATCCACGAATGAACAAATAAATACGACCATCACCCCTTAATTGAGATTCAAGATTAACTAAGGAAATTGTCCTTGGAAAAAGAAACTGCATAATTCGACTTTTGTTATTGCAATTTTAGAGGGGAAAGTTGTGTGTATATAATTATGAGAGAGAGAGAGAGAGAGAGAGAGAGAGAGAGAGAGAGAGAGAGAGGCCAAGTTTCAGTATTACTAATCTAAAACACACACACACATACACACACACACACACACACATTTTACAGTAATCAAAAAGAATAATGCAACATATGTATCTTAGATATTATTTACATTAATCAGTAGGCCATATAAATACAGCTAAATCGAAAACCAACATATTGTCCAGCTTTTAGTCAGAATTCTTGATAATTTCGCGTAAAAACCTTGCATGAAATTAAACCGTCCCACATCCACTGGTTTTATTCCGCTTCCTAGCCGTGGAGAGAGAGAGAGAGAGAGAGAGAGAGAGAGAGAGAGAGAGAGAGAGAGAGAGAGAGAGACCGACCGTGCTCGCGCTCAACGAAGCTTATAACCGCCGCTAAGCTCAACAAATATTTCTCTTAGTTAGCTCGAAATTCTCTCACATTAAAGAGAGTGAGATAAAAAAAGAGAGAGAGAGAGGGAGAGAGACCCGAGTGAGAGGCGCCTTGCTCATTACGAGTTGAAAGTAAGAGTAAGTGAGAGAGAGGGGTGGGGGGTGGGGAGGAGGGAAGAGGGAAATTATTTAATAAGCGAGTGGAGAGATAGTTACAAGGAGTTACAAGGCATACTTAAGAACTTAAGCAAACGGGAGTCTGCAGAGAGCCGATTGGCCCACGCACGGCAGATCCCTTTCACACCCAACCCATCTGACGGTAAATTGCCATGTCTTCTTGTTTACGCGGCTATTGCGACGATTTTGCAGCGACATATGTTGCTAATCGTGGAAGCTTGTCAATAAGAGGATGCAGAGACATAGTATTTTCATATTTTTTCTATCAGTATCGAGAGGTCAGCTCCTAAAGGATTCAAATTGCCATCAAGTGAAATAGAGACCAACTATAATATTTCAAAGACCTTCCGGGAGGATACTATAGGTGGAGAAAAAGAGATTTATTATGAAGTGCATTACAGAGAGAGAGAGAGAGAGAGAGAGATGTGCACACAGAGAAGGACAAAAGTGAAGATGAAGAAGTAAAAGAGAGAGAAGAGAGAGAAGAGAGAGAGGGGAGGAGAGAGAGAGAGAGAAAAGAGAAAAGAGAGAGAGAGAGAGAGAGAGAGAGAGAGAGAAAGAGAGAGAGAGAGAAGAGAAGAGAGAGAGAGAGAGAGAGAGAGAGAGAAAGAAAGAAAGAGAGAGAGAGAGAAAGAAAGAAAGAAAGAGCGAGAGAGAGAGAGAGAGAGAGAGAGAGAGAGAGAGAGAGAGAGAGAGAGAGAGAGAGAGCTAGCGGGAGAGGGCTGGAAAATATGGGTGTATATGTCATCCAATAATGCCTTGTTTGTTTTGCCTTCCCGTTTGTGAGTTTTTAATCAGTATTTTTCAACTTCAAAGAAACTTATGGTATTCCCTCCATCATGCGCGCACTATTTACACTCACGGGAATAACTAAAAGGGGACATGAACGAGCATCCATGTATCTATGAATCTATCTGTCATGATTGATTTATGTGTAAACTGAAATATGTTAGCTTTAAAAGCATGTATTATGTAGTGAGGGAAAATATTAGGTAATATTCTATCTTAAGTATATAGTATGATGAAGTCAGTTGATAACAAACCCTTACTCCCACAAGGGGTAGGGAGGATCAGCAAGAGACACGAGACAGGAAACCGAGGTGACAGGAGAAGAACTCATAACTGTTCGCCCACAAAAGCAAGCACACAAGCATTCAGAAGCACCAATCACTCATCAGCCCCCGAAATCAATGGCTTCACATCAGTATGATGAAGTAAATCTACTATGACATATTGTTCGTTCCGGGGACTGGGGTTCTTGCAGTGAGGCTCCAGTCCTGACGTTATTCTTGACTTACAGTGTGCTGGCCTAATAATCCAATAGGGTTGATAGCGTCTGAAATACCTATTTTAACTTTGTTCATTCCAACTTTCCCTCCAGACAAAGGCTTTCCATAGCCTATACTGTGGTGGTCTCGCGATCTCAATTCTTTATCTAGGACTTCACATGCGCTCACGCCACCTATTGCAATTTTCACTCTCTTGGCACTGTCAACCATTGCATAGCTTAAATATGGGATTACTATTTATATGTATATAATTATATATGTTATTTGTTTCGTGTTGGTGAGCTTTAAGTAATAAATTGAAACTATGTAGAGCACAAATTCTATCATAATTATGATGACCTTCCTTCGAAACCTCGGGATTTGAACTAGGGGCTCTAGGGTTACTATTGTAGTAATAGAAATACCACTTCGTTACAACTCCTTTAAAAACAACCAACCCTGACTGGTGATATATTTGGTTAGTTATAAAATTAGGTAAGAAACAAAATTAATTTATGATAGACAATATTTCAAGTTATATATCAGAGTAGCATAATATATTTATGGAATTTGGTAGGAATATACATCTACCTCATCAAATTAACTGTATATTTCATGATCATCAAACAATTTCATTTCAATTCAATTCAATAAAAATATCTTAATCCCTTCCCACACCGACCTGCACATCATACCACTCAAGAACGCTACGCCAACGATCTAAAATCAAACTTAACTGAAATAAGGTGAAATATAATATGCTAAATACTTCTCGCCTCATTAACACCATTATCTGTCTTCCTTTGTCCTCAAGACGAAACACCAAGAAGATAAACAAGTGGGAGTGATTTTTGGCAGTTTAATCAATTACGGGAACCACATGTGCATTCAGCGTCTCTTTATTGATAAAACTAATAATAATACTGAGGTTTTAGCAGCGTTAATGGAGGGAATATAATTAACTTCTTTGTTAATTGTGTTATTTACGATTGCTATTGCCCGCAGAAGGAGCTTTTATTAAAGACTTACGCAATATTTTACCGTAATTAAGTATGAGGTAAATCTTCGATCTATCTATCTGCCTCTTGCAGATGTAAATATTAACAAATCGTGTTATAACTTGTTGAAGTAAATTAACTCTAATTCCATATAACCTTCAATATCATTTTAACTGAGGATTCACTGATTACTTTTCTTTATAATGCGATCAAAGCAATTACTCATCAGGCATGATTAAGCTTATTTAACGCCATATGAACATAATTTAATATTATGATTGAAATGAATTGGTTGAGAATTGAGGATTATAGAACTTTATTATTCTAGTTTTATCAACCTGACTAAATTAATGTATGCAAAATATACATGATTAACAAATATATATGATAGAACTAACAATAGCGTTTTATAATTAGATAAACACCATATGAGACTAGGTCATTCTTTTGACCACTATACTCTATAACTAAACTAGGACTAGAGTAATCAAGATGTCTACTCTATAACTAAACTAGGACTAGAGTCTACTCTATAACTAAACTAGGACTAGAGTAATCAAGATGTCTACTCTATAACTAAACTAGGGCTAGAGTAATCAAGCTAAGATGTCTACTCTATAACTAAACTAGGACTAGAGTAATCAAGATGTCTACTCTTTGGGAAAAGTCAACTAGGAAGTAGGTGTGTGAATTTATAGCCTATTTGCTCTGGCCCTTTTCGAGTTACAGAGAAGAGTGTTCAAGATTTTTGGCCTAAGCATAATGAACAGACTATAAGCTAGCCTCAGTCACTTATGATTGCGGTCGTTTAGGAGTGTGGCCATTGTGACTTAATTGTTGTATTTTATAGCCCTCAAGAATAATTTGCAACACATTCAGAGGGTGTCTAACATATCCAACCTAACTTGATATATTCTGTCCTAACTTAAACTACTAGTCGGGTTCATCCATTATAACTAGGCCAGAAATCGTAACTCCTAACCTCTGTAACTTAAAAACGACTAGACAAATCCAGCTATTATTTCTACCATTTTGGGAAGAGTCGGCCAGGAAACAGGTGTGAAATTGTACAGCCCATTTGCTTTAACATTTTTTGAGTTACAGAGGTTAAAGTCCACGATTTCTGGCCTAAGTATAATTAAGTAACACCCCGTTCTTAACATTAATCATCAATTACAACCCCGAATGCACTTGAATAAACTAATGAAAGCATATGGTCCTCCCGGGATTCGAACTCGGGACACCACACCCAGAACATAAGCATCTAAACCATTACACCACCAACACACATTATAACCTAGCCTCAGCCATTTATGATTGGGGCCGTTTGAGTTGCGGCCGTTTGGGAGTGTGGCCGTTCTGATATGGTTCCAATCCGACCTACCATCAAGGCCACCAGGTATGACAGGTAATCCTAGGTGGTGACGGGACCAATGGAAACAGCTGCCACACGAGAGGAAGGAGGGGGGGGGGGGAGAGAAATACACAAACAGATCAAATTGGGGCTTTCAGGAGGTAGGTAGGCCTATTTTACGGGTATTTTTTAGTAACGTACTTTTCCGTTTGTGTAATTGAATAAGTACACACACACTCACTTCTCTCTCTCTCTCTCCCTTTCTCTCTCAAACACACACACACACACACACACACACACACACAGTTAATCCAGGTATTTACAGTTTTAATATACTTGGACTAAGTAATAAACGGTCAGCTACTGTGGCTACTAATGAAATCCCTAACCCGGTATAGGCAGATTTTTACAAGCGTCTGTTTCCGACAACTTATGACCCTTACTTTAGCGATATTGCGAGATTATTTCACATTGATATCGGCCACTAAATGTAGTAAATTGGCACGCCCCTATCTTGATTATTCATCAATTACGAAGATTTAGTAAAAATCATGTTAAAACGATGTACAATTCATGTTGTTAAATTTCCCATTATGTATCTAAATTTCAGCTACTTAGGCATTACATTTTCTACAAGGTGATACAACTTATACAGCATAGATTGGAGGCAGATTATATTACGATGCTGATAGCTGCAATTCGGAAGTTTCCATTTTTGCAGTGTGAATGAAGGAGGCAAAAGACAATGCTTCCTGTGACAAGTGTCTCCCTCAAAGTTGAAAGAGTGACAGAGACCCAAAAGCAAGGTACGTTAGAGTCAAAATGTCTGGACACACGAAGCTTGAAGCAGTTTAACTCATAGGATGAGGGAAAGACAGATTAAGGGAGAGAGTTCCAACGCTTGCTTACATAAGAACATAAGAAATGCTTGTTGAGTAGAAGAGAGAATAACCGATAACTGCCAAATATATGAATGTATGACTCAATTGGAAACTCTATGACAGAACCAAGGCACCATTCAACATTAGACAATGCCCGTATTGACAAAAGAACGAATATATAACTGCATATTTAGATAATGAGAGAATATCAGTACCTATGCGGTGTTAGTTGGTGGAATGGCTTCAGTTTATTATGGCTGATGAAAAGGGTCGAGTTTTAATATTGGGAAGCTGTAAAATGAAGCGCGTCAGAATTATTTGGTATTTTTATAAAATTATACAAACATTAATATTATTATTATTATTATTATTATTAGTAGTAGTAGTAGTAGTAAAGTGTGGTTGAAAGAATATCGTAACGTATTTGTATATATACCACTACCCCCACAATCAACCCTATTATCATCATAACTACCGCTATCATCACTACCACTATCAGGACCACTAACACACCAATCACTATAACCACAAGGACTACCATATACTGTAGGTCTACCATGGATAATACAGCTACCACAACGGTTAACAACACCCAACCACCAATACTGCCATCATCACCATAACTACCGACACCACTACCACCAGTAACACCATAACATCAACCACCACCACCACGACCCTCACCAACACCATAGCTACTGTAACCGCAAGTTTATCTAGTCGGTAATTTCACCATCATAACCATTACAATAAAAACAAATACCATCATTATACTACCAACATCTTTATCAACAGCATCACACCCATCAACATTCTCTTAATCACCACAACCAATGCAACCACCATCACCGCTACTATAATACCAGCATCTTCTTTATCAACAGCACCGCAGCTATCTCCACCATTAGCTTCATCACTACAACAAATACAGACTCCATCACTACTAAAGCCACTAGACTAGACAACCACCACCACAACAGCAACAACAACAATAAATACATCCACCACCACTACCTGTATCACAACAACAAAACTAACCACCATCATCACTAATAATACCAATAGCACTGCCACCAATACAACCACAACCATTACCACCATAATCACTACCACCACCAAAACAACCAGTCCCTACCACCACCACCACAACCAGCCACTACCACCAACATACAATCCTTCACCCGGCATTGCTCTCCAATAAATTGACTCGGCAGTTCCCTCACAACCACCACGAATCCAACCACAACCACTATCCAATCACTACCAACAACATAACCACTACCACAACCACCATCAACATAACCACAACAGCATAAACCACCACCACAACTTACCATCTGTACAGCAACTACTACCAACATCACTACGATACAACTACAATCACTACCACAATCGCAATACCAATATCATCACAACCACTACCTTCAATACAACCACATCTTCTGATATAACCATTTTCATAAACCACCTCCACCAACAACGCATATGCCACTTCCACAGCCGCCACCACCACAATAGCATCAAGATCAACCATACCACTACCACCACCACCACCACAACAACAACCACAACTACCATCACAGCAAACACAAACAACCACCACCACCACAACTATCATCACAGCAAAATCAACCACCACAGCTACCATCACCACTACCATCACAGCCAAAACAACTACAACCACTACCATCACAGCAAAAATGTATCCACCAGCACCACCACAACCACCAACCCATCCCCCACCACAACCACAACTACCATCACCACTACCACAGCAACCACAACCACCACAACTACCGCCACCACCACAACCACTACTACCACAAGTACCAGCACCTTACAATTCCTCATCTGGCATCGCTCTCCAATAAATTTACTTCGAGCAGTTTCCTCAAATCGGGAGGGAGATATTTTGCAAAGTTTTCCGTCTGGATTATGAGAGAGAGAGAGAGAGAGAGAGAGAGAGAGAGAGATTTTAATGGATGTTACATGGATACACTGACCACATAAACCTTACGATTCGTGTGAGGTGGTAGGGATACGTTTTGTATAAATAAAGTAATAACATTGTCTACTGTCAGTAAAGTGCTCATCTTATATGATTTTAACATTCATATCCACCACTTGTTTGTATCCCTCTTTGTAAAGAGACAAAAGGTAAAGCTGCCTTTAACGAGTACCCCTCCCCCCCTCATATACTTAGTTGGTATAGTGAGAGGAGTTCAAAATTAGTCTACTCTACATTATTTTTAACATCGTTCTTAACACCAATAACACCAAAATGAAATTAATGAAAGCATGTGATTCTCCCAGGGTTCGAACCCAGAATGTCACATACAGAACTTACACGCTCTAACCATTACACCATCAAGACAGAATGGTTGACTAAATACTGGCTAACAGTAACTGAAACGACTTCCAAGGTACGCTTACTTAAATGTATTCAAGCTGAGTATGTCAAGTGAAATAAGTCACGCACATACCGGCATGTGTGCTATTTTTCCCTTCGTTGATAAACGAGTAGCCTCGTTTGGATTAGCTTGTTTGTTGATGATCGCATGCCTTTGTATTTTTCTGTATTTGTATACTAGAAAAACTAGACGGAGATCTGTGTCGCAAAGTCCATAAAATAGTCTAGATCTATAGTGGTTAAAAAACAAAATATATTGAGAACAGTGACTAACCAAAATTATTCACCATTATGAATGTCAAAATGTATGACGTTGTTTACCTAATTAATGTATTATATGCCCCGTTCTACTACAAACACCCCCACCCTCACTACCACCAGCCGCAGTAGCCGAATCGTTAATGTGCAAACAAGTAGTCAGCATGTAAACAAACTGTATCCCAGGCGAGATAAAATTGGATAAACAAAAGCGCTTGTGTGTAGACTGTGTACGTCTAGCGCAAGCAGGGGCGATAGTTAGGGGGGCTGTGTTTATGTAGAGAGCGGTGGAGCGTACTACACATCAGTACCCAAAATATACACAGGAGGGGGTGATGAAATGCTGTGGTTGTTGTGAAAGCGACCTACCCACCACACACGCACGCAGTAACTCGCATCAACACACACATGCACCCATGAACTTCCTCACACAAATGGGTTGGGAGTGAAAGTGATCTGCCGTGTGTGGGCGAATCAGCTCTCGGCAGACTCCCGTTTTCTAATGTTATTATATCACCACAAACTAATACACAAACGCACACACACAAACACGCACACGCACGCCGAACTAACTCTCACGCACGAACACACACGCTCACATACTTGAACAACTTTGACCCAAAGCAATTTAACTAATCCATCTTGACTTAAACTTCGTTTAGAAAAACATGACTTACCCTAAAAGTTCGTCGCAACAAACCGTACATTATTGAATATACAATACGTCAAGCAATTTGAAAGATGTTACATATCTAAGGTACGTATGTATCTACCTCTCTGCATACTATACTATAACGTGTCTATTTATGTATTTGTATGTCTTTACGTAGCTAAAACTACACACGCACTTTACATATCTATTAACAAAAACAATTATATACTTTATTATATCTATCAAGCTATATATCTAATACTCACTTGGAAAAAAAACAAAAACAGAACTTAGAACACGCAAAATATTATGAATTTACGTACGCCCAGACCATGAGGCAACACGAAATAACCCAAACAAACAAACAGCCGGAGTAAGCCAAATAAACCAATTAAAAGACGGGGAGGGAAAATAGGTAAACAGTAAACAAAGGGGACAATAAAAAAGGTGAGGTATAAAGGTGTGTTGGGTGGGATTACCGTCTGTCTGTCTGTCTGTCTGCTTTTGTTCTCTCTCTCTCTCTCTCTCTCTCTCTCTCTCTCTCTCTCTCTCTCTCTCTCTCTCACACAAAAATACCTATGCCGAATAGAAGAAAATTATGAAAAATGAGAACTGGGAACAATCCACCATAACCCCCAGCTCTCTCTCTCTCTCTCTCTCCTACACACATTAGATTTATTTGACAGCCATGATCATTGAGAACATAAGAAAACGAGAGTCTGCAGAGAGCCGATTGGCCCACACACGGCAGATCCCTTTCACACCCAACCCATCTCGTCTTGAGGTATATGGGAGTAAAGCCTATACTCTATAGCGCTACTGGTGGTGGGTCCCCGATACCAAGGTGCAGTAGTTACAATGAGGAGGATTACTGGTGGGGGGAAATGAAGGTGGTGGTGGTGGTGGGTAAGGGGAGGTGTGTGTGTGTGTGTGTGTGTGTGTGTTTATCACTATTTATTAATCTTATCTATCTATCTATCCAGAACTACATCTTATTATCTATGCATCTATCTAAAAACAAATTGTGTGTGTGTGTGTGTGTATCACTATTTATTAATCTTATCTATCTATCCCGAACTACAACATCTTATTATCTATGTATCTATCTAAAAACAAATTGTGTGTGTGTGTGTGTGTGTGTGTGTGTGTGTGTGTGTGTGTGTGTGTGTGTGTGTGTGTGTGTGTGTGTGTGCTAAATTATATCAATATGTCTTTCTATCTCGATCTACACCATCTACTTATCTATTTATCTAACTTTGCGTGCGTGCGTTTGTGTTTGCGTGTGTGTGTGTGTGTTAGTGCGTGTATTTCCTCTGTATGTGTGTGGCCAGTATTATGTGCATGTGTGCGTGTACCCCCGTGTGTTCTAGCCTGTCTGTGCGTGTGCGTGTGCGTGTGTGTGTGTACGCTACCAACTTCCAAGCAGTTTTTCCCGGCTTATCTAATTACTCCTAATTAGTGAACAGTAGAAAGTGGTCTATCCCAAGGTGAGGAGCTATAATTATTATTATTATTATTATTATTATTATTTTATTTTTATTTTTTTGGGGGCATCCTGTTATTCCTTATTCGCTCCAACAATTAAAAAGGAGAAAGTAAATTAGAAGTAAGGGGGATTGGGGTTAACTATCTTAATGGGGTGAAAGGGAGATTGAGGTGAGAAGGGGGTTAGTTCGGGGTTATTATCATTTCACCCACAATACCTGCCCCCCCCCCCCCCCCCCCCGCTCCCCTAAGCCGGTAAGCCCGTAAGCTAACTTTTAGTTTATCTAGCTACTCTAGTTTACCCAATTATAATCATCATGCTCAGTACTTTGCTTCCACTTGGGAAACACCCGCTAAGGGATGGTCATAGCAGAAACTACTTTGTCTAGATATGCATATTTTGTCTGTGCCACAATGCTCCTTCCGATACGTGGAAGATTTATTTCTATATATTGTTTCCTTCATCAGAAACCGACGAGAGGCTTATCACCATCCGGCTCACTCTTCTGGTGCTTCTGGCTTCCCCATAACATTGGTGGTCAAAATATACATTCCACTATAGATTAACCGAATCTAAAATTGAAAGAAAATAAAATAATTGTGAGCGACTAGACATGTGAAGGCAAAGCCCTGAATGCGAAAATACCAAAACCGTATGTGTGTGTGTGTGTGTGTGTGTGTGTTTGTGTGTGTGTGTGCTAGATGTGTGTCTCTGTGTGTGGTATGTGTATGTGTGGGTGTGTGTGGTATGTGTGGGTGTGTGTGGCATATGTGTGTGCGCGTAGTTTTGCTGCCTGGAACTCGTATACTGACAATGGAAGGATTAGAGTGGAATGCCTTTCACCTTATTTTTTCATTTATCTCTGTCTGCTTCTCTTTCTACCCCTCCCCCTCCTCCTCCCCCCCCCCCCCAATTCTCTCTCTCTCTTTCTCTCTCTCATCCATCACCGACCGTTTATTTGCTACACTAATACATTTCTGCCTATCACTCTTCTGCCATCGCCTGTCCCGCGTGCCAACTGTTCCATTCCATACAGTCCCTCAACAGATCTGCTCAAATCCCCCGACCTGCCTATCTACCAAATGTCTTCTGTGGTTGTGTGTGTGTGTGTGTGTGTGTGTGTGTGTGTGTGTGTGTGTGTGTGTGTGTGTGTGTGTGTGTGTGTGTGTGTGTGTGTGTGTATTGTTTCATGCATGTGTGTATTCATGTGTATTTTGAAGGCTCGTTTCTATTTCAATTTGGCTCTCGGGTATATAGCGAACCCGCTTCTACTCTTTCAGCAATATATCAATATCCAATTAAATCCATTACAAGATTTTTGAGAAATCTCTCACAGACAAAATCACAGGTACATAAAAATTAACGAAGCCAGGTAAGTCCTTCTGATTGGAGGTGCGTGATTTGAACTAATATTTATGTTACTCTGTTCTTAATATTACTTGATCCAACGCTTGGGGGTGGGGTAGGGAGTGTGGAAATTGCGAAATCATATGTAGTCAAATCCCTCGAATATATATATATATATATATATATATATATCGGTATATTTCAAGCATGTGTGTGTGTGTGTGTGGTCAAATCCCACACCTTGCGTATCTACCAAATGGCTCCTATGTTTGTATTTGTGTGTGTGGGGGAGGGGGGGGGGGGGAGCGGGAGGGGGAGATAGAGAGAGAATGGCCAACTCCCTCTGCTTGCTTATCTACCAAATGACTCCTCTGTGAAGTGTGTGTGTGTGTGTGTATGTGTGTGTGTATGTGTGTGTGTGTGTGTGTGTGTATGTGTGTGTGTATGTGTGTGTGTGTGTCTGTGTGTAGATCTGCTCTAAACCCTGGACTTGAATATCTATCAAATTTCTGTTCTGTGTTTCTGGTTGAGTTTGTTTGTATACTAAATAATAATAATAATAATAATAATAAACGGGTTATTAAAGAATGGCAGCCTCATGAGCTGAAAATACACATTTTACAATTTAGTGGATGAACATGAGATGTACAGATATGAAGATGGTAAGCTCAGTTTACAAACAAAATAAATAAATACAATAATGATGCAGGTGCAGAATACAAATTATCATAAAATAACCATGAGAGTAAGTGATATACAGTACATATACACATTTATTTTACTTACTCATATACAGAACATACGTATATACACGTACGTACGCACATACATATACATACATATATAGGAACATAAGAACATGCAGTAAGTGTGCACATGTCCGTATACACATACGCTCACGTATGCACACAAACATACATACATACAAAATCTGTTTTTGGTAGGGTCAGGGTAAAGAGGTGAAGGGTAAAGAGGGTGCAGCATTCAAGTCCATACAGGTAGGGTCAGGTACAGCCTACTACAATGGGAGGTTAATCCTAGGTAGTGTAGGTGTGTGTGTGTGTGTTAGTTTGTGTGTGTGTGTGTATGTGTGTGTTTGTGTGTGTGTGTGTGTGTGTGTGTGTGTGTGTGTGTGTGTGTGTGTGTGTGTGTGTGTATGTGTGTGTTTCTCTGTTTGTATACGTGGCTGTTTCTGTCTGATTGCTTATATATTTTTTTTCTATTTTCCCACCACCGGATAAGTAAACTAATTTCATACTGTTATTTCTTAGCTTACATAATATTACAAAGCTTTAGATAGCATCGTAAGGATCAATATATATGCTGTATTACTCTCTCATTTCTTTGTGTAACTGTTTAGCTGTCTATCTGCCTTATTACCTCTGTGTGCCTGTTATAATGACTGTTTTAGGTATCTACATATACTGTATGTCCATCTGCTTGTGTTGGCCAGTCTTTTTTTTTTCTCTCTCTCTCTCTCTCTCTCTCTCTCTCTCTCTCTCTCTCTCTCTCTCTCTCTCTCTCTCTCTCTCTCTCTCTCTGTCTCTGTGTGTGTGTGTGCGGTAGGAGGAACCCCTAAGACATTTGGTAGATAGAGAGGATGAGGGATTTGGACAGGATTTGGTGAGAGGGTGAGAAGAGAGGGAGGGAGTGGAAGGATATTAAGTAGATGAGAGAGAGAGAGAGAGAGAGAGAGAGAGAGAGAATAATAATACAAAATTTATTTCCTCTGAAATGTGGTTATTCTGCTCATAATTTACAACAACAAAGTGTACATTAAGTATTATCTTAAATACAAAAATAAACTTAGGTAGCCTATAAGGTATACACTTAGATTGTACATATACATTCAGAGAAGAGAGAGATAGAGAGAGAGAGAGAGTTACATGGAATAGGAATAGTTAGTTAGTATCTCAAAGATCTTGCGGTCCATTCTGGAGAGATACGCGTAGTGGAAGGAGAGAGATCTTTAGTGCACTACACTCATTAAGAACTGTTTACAACTTCTGAGGGAAGTTTGTTCCAAGTAGAAGAGATCTTATATGTGAAAAAGTGTTCACAAATACTACTGCTGAACCCTTTTAAGAAGCTACAATGAGTTACAAGGAATAATTAGTATCTCAGAAACCTTGCGGTCCATTCAGGGGAGATACTCGAAGTGAAAGGAGAGAAACTGTTTAGTGCACTACACTCATTACAGAGTGTGGAAAATACTAGAGAGAGAGAGAGAGAGAGAGAGAATGACGGGGGTTGGGGGTAGGGAGATCATGTGTGTTGTGCGATCCTTGTACGTTTACTTACATGTGTGTTTGTGTATGTACGTCTGTGACTATGTGTACGCGCCTACATATAAAGCAAACCTACCCTTCTCTCTATCACCTTCTCCTATCACAGCGGTGGGTCTTATCATCTTGGGTTTCTCCGGGTCTTTTCTGTCCCTCTGTCCCACAATAGCAGTGTTTTGGGTGCTGCATTGACGGGATTGTATAGGGTTTCTCTCGCGGGGTGTGACAGTCAGGAGGGTGGGGAGAGAGCTGTTGTGTAGTGTAGGGTGGCGTGAGAGAGTTGAGGAGAGAGGAATGGGTAGAGTGTGTGTGTGTGTGTGTGAAGGGGAGAGGGGTGTATGAGAGAATTAGCAAAGTACTTGATTTATACAGTATTAATTGTAATATGTGTTTTTTTTTAAATATAATTTGAAGAGAGAGAGAGAGAGAGAGAGAGAGAGAGAGGAGGGGGGGAGGGGGGTCAGGATAAGGTTGAAACCATTACACATCACCATTTCCCATTGTGATAAAACTAAAGACTGGAGTTGCCTTTATAATCTTTATTAATTAAATAGTGTGACTGAATTGGAAGTGTGTATAGTAATGCAGTAGTAAATTCATATGACCAATTCACGGTTATATAGCAAATAATTCTTGCAAGTAAACCAAGCTAATTTTACTTCCATTCATAAAATCGGGGAGTGTACAGTATGCCAATTAATATGACCAGCTGTACATTTGTATTTATATAATATTAGAATCCGGAAGATACGACAAACTCTCTTAAAATAGAACATCGTACCAGCAATATTTTAATCTGAATGCTAGATCCAGAATTTATTTCACGAGGGATTTAGTGTAATCCTGGATATACAGATTCCCTGTAACACACACACACACACACACATTATATATATATATATATACATAAATACAGGTATATATATATATATATATATATATATATATATATATATATATATATATAGAGAGAGAGAGAGAGAGAGATAATGACAATATTTAAAGCCTCATTAATACAGATGTTTTTATAGATAAGCCGTGATTGGTAGCTCATGGGAAGAGTAAACAGATAGAGAACAACAGATAAATATATTAAGATAGAAAGATAAAGAGACATGTACGATCAAGAACGAAATAATAATATATGGATACAACTTCTGGTAATTAATTTTAACATAATAACATAACATAATAACTGCAGGTTCCCGTTTTCTAATGTTATTATGTTCTAAAACGGGAGTCTGCAGAAAATCGATTGACCCATACAAGGCAGATAGATCCCTTTCACACCAACCCATCTGAAAATTAGATAAAACCCAAATATAATCGATAGACGGACAGGAGGAACTATTAAACAAAAGGCAAAGTTCGTCATGTCATAATATGGAACAAAGACATAACTAATAGACAGAGGAACTAAAGCTTAAGTTGCATAATTAAATGTTGTGGACAAAACAATATCAAACACTTATATTATAGAGTATAATATAGCTTGACAGACAGAGGAAAGAGAATAATAAGAACATAAGAACATAAGAAAATGGGAGTCTGCAAAAAGCCGATCGGCCCACACAAGGCAGATCCCTGTCACACCCAACCCCACATAAAATCAAATGACAGACAGCACCAAAAGACAGACATACATCCAGACAAAACCACCTTATGAACCAAAATACGAGCCGTGCATTTCAGAATCTGGAACGAAGCAATGCAAAGTAGAATTTTATACAGGATGAATAGTTTGATAAAAGAGAGAAATAAAAAGCTTAAGAACTGAAGCTCAAGTTGATTGTTAAATATCTGGAACAGCAATATACATTATATAGCCAACACAAAAATAAAAACAATAGATACATTGATAGACGAAATACACTAAAACATAAGAAGGAGACAGACCACACGGGAAGCTTAAGGGAGGCCACCTCGCCTTTTTCTCTTTCTCTCCCTCTCTCTTTGGCTTGTATCCATTCGCTCCATTCAGCCTACTGTTTTAAGACGTTTATCGCCATCCAGGTGTCAATATTTTCCTGGCGAGCGGCAGCGAGCCAGCATATATATATTTTTGTTTTGACAGCAAGCTAAATTTGTAAATTTTTCGATAGAAAAATGTCTCCGGCGAAACCGGATTTCTCCATACAATGCTGGCTCGCTATCGCTCGCCAGGAAGAAATCGACATCTGGATGAGGATAAACGTCTTAAAACAGTTGGCTGAATGGGACCGAATGGATACAAGCCAAAGAGAGAGGGAGAGAAAGAGAAAAAAAAACGAGGTGTGCCACGGCCTTCTATATATATATATATATGTATATAGAAGGCCGTGGGTGTGCTCCCCTAAGGGGAGGTATTTAGTTTGTTCCCTACGTTTTCATCAAGCTTAAAATTATACCCCCTAGACCCCCTTTCAAGATAAATTTGTACATTTTTCGGTAGTAAAATGTCCAGGCCGGAGGCCGGTTGCTCTTAAATTACAGGCTCGCTATCGCTCGCCAGGAAAAAATCGACACCTTAATGGCACGAAAGGTCTTAAAATTGACAGAAATGGGGCAAAGTGTCTTAAAATGTCCAAACTACTAGGCCGAACGTCTTACAATCTCAAAAGCAATGGGGCTAAACATGAGGGAGAAAGGGGTCAAGAAAAAAATCACTCAAGAGGAGATCTCCCCTTAAGAACTAAAGCTTAAGTTGGTCGTTTTAAAACCTGGAACAATAAACTCGCCCCCAAATCTCCTAATCCGTCTTCTACTGGCACCTCCTTTCTTTAATACACCTCTCTCTCTCTCTCTCTCTCTCTCTCTCTCTCTCTCTCTCTCTCTCTCTTACGAAGCCTTGTATTTGTAATATGGTATTTTGATTGATATATAAGTGACTATCAGAATAGACGATACTGCCTGTTTGGTCATCTGTTTATCCATCAAGCCTCATTCTACACACACACACACACACGCACACACACACACACACACACACACACACACACACACACACACACACACACACACACACACACACACACACACACATTATGTCTATCCTTTCCTATTTTGGCCCGTTAAGATAATCGCTTTTCTTCTGTCAATCATATTTTGTATCTCTCCATAATCTCTCCTTAACGTCATCAGCTGCTTCGTGTTACTAATTTTGCATATTCAGTCATTTCCTCAGTCTCTTACTTACTCTCAAGCATTTTATCTATGTATTAACATTTGTCTGTCTTATATTTTACTAGATCCATTATTGTTCTACATGGGTTCATTTTTGTTCTACATGGGTTCATTTTTGTTCTACATGGGTTCATTTTTGTTCTACATGGGTTCATTTTCTTCTTCAAAATCCCCTTCTTATGTATGTTGATGATCTTACACTTTTCGTAGTAACACCCTTATTTCTCACATTGTATAATTCATATATATCTTTGAACCCGCCTATTGGTACCAGGCCGTACAGTCTCGCGGCCCAATTGACCTGCGGCCATCTTTATCTGCGCCTTCATCTCTCCCTTCTCCTCTCTTTAATCTGCTATCTCCAATATCTGTACTCCTAGGCCCACAATCTCTTCATCCCCACCCCCTATCTTCGGCTCATCTTAATTCCTACTATCTCTTCATTACAATTACTCTCTCTCTCTCTCTCTCTCTCTCTCTCTCTCTCTCTCTCTCTCTCTCTCTCTCTCTCTCTCTCTCTCTCTCTCTCCTCTCTCTCCTCTCTCTCTCTCTCTCTCTCTCTCTCTCTCTCTCTCTCTCTCTCTCTCTCTCTCTCTCTCTCTCTCTCCAAGCATACAGTAAATATAGTCAGACCTTCAGATTGCATTCTGGGATGTACATAATGTTTGCTCGATCAGTAACCCCTCAATATAGCGTTCATTTCTATATACTTAACCCCTGCCGTACCAGTGACGTTCTTTTAACTATATTCTGGCTACTATGAGACTATGTTATTCCGTTTCAAAAGGATCTGCAACAATTAATAGGCTTCGAGCTATCTCAATTTACCCTTTTTACTACCACAGATCTTACTTAAACTGTACAAAGTCCTCGAAATAAAGCTATGATATAATGAAAAAACGTTGCCAGTACAGAAGTGGTTAATGAGCAGGTGAGACTCGTGACATTTACGATTTTCAGTTAACTTCCACGGTGGAAATAGTACCCGGACAACTCAACCAATAGATCACTTCAACCAGTAGCTCTCAACCAGTGCCAAATACACCCAAACTGTAAGATGTTTTTAGTTTTTTCCCTAGACCTCCATCAAGCTTAAAATTACACCCCTTAGGCTCAGATAAATTTGTGCATAAATTTGTACATTTTTCGGTAGAACAATGTCCCGCCGAAGGCCGGATCTTCTTAAATTACAGGCTCGCTATCGTTCGCCAGGAAATAATCGACACCTAAATAGCATGGAAGGGCGAAATGATGTGAAAGTTCATAAAATTGCCAAACTAATGGAGCGAACGTCTTAAAATCTCAAACGCAATGGGGCTAAACAGGTGGGATAAAGGAGTCCAGAAACAATATATCGAGTGGAAATCTCCCCTTAAAGATGGTACTGGTTTAATTGTTCGTGGTTGGTAGATAACTGCTTTAGATTTACTGGTTGAAATGGTCTACTGGCTGAGATGTCCGAGTATCGGTAGAAATTATATTTAGATGCTTATGTTCTGGGTGTGGTGTTCCGAATTCGAATCCCGGGAGGACCATATGCTTTCATTAGTTTATTCAAGTGCATTAGGGTTTGTAATTGATGATTAATGTTAAGAACGGGGTGTTACTTAATACGTACCTTGGGTGTATTTATTTCCTCATGTATGTATCTTTTTATCACTTGTTTTAGTTTCAGGCACGTATGTGATCCTTCTATTGTTTCATATTTTGCACTGTAGAAAAATGATGGTTTGATTCATACAATACTTACCCTTAACCCTTTGAGTATCAGCGACGGGTTTTATTTTTTATTCTAGCTATATTTAGACGATATTCTGCAGCTCAGGAAGGATCTGCGGTCAGACGCCGTCACTTGAGATCTAGAAAATATATAAGTAAAAGGAACAGTCAGAGTAAGCTATGGGTATCTGCGGTAGTTAAAAGGATTGGTTGAGATAGTTTAAAGCCTTATTATTACCAGAGGTCCTTCCTAATCTTTATATAATCGTCTGATAGGAACCAGAATATAATGGAAAGAACGTCACCGGTACTGTACGGGTAAAGCATATCGATTTACGAATTCCACTGTACAAATGGGGATATGATTCAAACAATACATACCCTTAGGCCTGTATGATGTCCTCCGATCGTTTTACATATTGCACTGTCGAAATGATAGTATGATCAAAACATTATGTGCAGTTGGTCACATGAAATTGTTTCCACTTACATGGTTTAATATATGGAAGAAAACTTATCACGATTGACCAAAAAGAATAACTTGCTATACTCCATTAAATTGGTCATATTGTTTATCTACTGCAAAATATACAGTAATTATAAGTCCTTCTGTACCGGCAACGTCTTCTTTTATTCCATTCTACCTATATTTAGACGATTTTTGGCAGTTTAAGAAGGATCTGTGGTGGTGAAAAGGGTTAAGTGACATAGTACGAAGCCTTTTCACTACTGGAGGTCCTTTTATACTGAATAATATCGTTTAATAGTAGCCAGATTTTACTTAAGAGGACGGCACCGGCACAGAAGGGGTTAACTCATATTTGTCTTCAATATAAAAAAATCATGGAGTATATGCAAATTCATGTGGTCAGCTGTACCATTCGGACTTGTGGTCAGCTATACCCTGAGGCCTCTATGAAATACTCCTATAGTTTCACATTTCCAAACCCGGAAATATCAGAATATTCGCTAGCTTGGCTATGCAGTGTTCCAGATACCAGGGCATATCGCTACATGGCCAGTTCGCTGCACTGAAAATTACCTATGCAGTATTCTAAATAGTAGGACATTTATCTACACTGAAAATTAGTTATGCAGTATTCTAGATGGCAAAAAGTGTACACATTTAGCTTGAAGGGGATCTGAGTGGGCCTATTTTAAATTAAAGAAAGTCTGGGAAAGCACATTTTGTTAACCTACAAACTACTGGTTGGAATTAAATAGTGGTTGAGATCTACTGGTTGAAATGGTCTACGGGTTGAGATCTACATGGGTGAAATATATATTATAGAACTGGGAAGCGAGATGTGCAGGCAGGGAGAAATTCGAGCCTGTCCGATATGGAGTCTGTGTTGGTTCTGTGTGTCTGTGTTGGTTCTGTGAGTCTGTGTAATTCTCTGTGCCTCAACATTTCTACGCTTGGGTCTGTATTTCCTTTATGTCTCTCTCTCTCTCTCTCTCTCTCTCTCTCTCTCTCTCTCTCTCTGCAACACTCATCCGACCTTTATAGTAACAAAGTTCCCCAGAGTTTTGGAGGTTGTACGGAGGGGGAAGACAAGTTAAAACAATGAAAAAATTAAATAGCTTATCTTTAAACTCTCTCTCTCTCTCTCTCTCTCTCTCTCTCTCTCTCTCTCTCTCTCTCTCTCTCTCTCTCTCTCTCTCTCTCTCTCTCTCTCTCTCTCTCTCTCTCTCTCTCTCTCTCTCTCTCTCTCTCTCTCTCTCTCTCTCTCTCTCTCTCTCTCTCTCTCTCTCTCTCTCTCTCTCTCTCTCTCTCTCTCTCTCTCTCTCTCTCTCTCTCTCTCTCTCTCTCTCTCTCTCTCTCTCTCTCTCTCTCTCTCTCTCTCTCTCTCTCAAATTAACGTCCAGCTCCTCCTATAACAAAAGACGTGACCCTCCAACTTCCCTACGTCTTCACCTTTAAAGAGCGACCCGAGAGGCAGCCAGGATAGAGTTAGTTGTTTTATTTGCTATTTGTGTTGTGTGTCTATTTAGAACCTTCGGCCAGGAAATTTTTCTAGCGAAAAATGTACAAATTTATCTTGAAAGAGGGTTTTGGGGGGGTTGTTTTCTTAAATTAAGCTTGATGGGGTTCTAGGGAGGAAACTACAAAAATAATAAAAACAGATAAACACATGAACAAATAATATTATATAAGCCCATCCCCCCTTAAGGATAATACAATAATGTAGGTAATTAGTTAAAATAAGACTTCAGAGGCTATCAACCCTTCTGGATTATAAAGCCAGCACACTGCAAGTCAAGTAAATTTTCAGGACTGGAGCCCCTTTTCGAGAACCCCAGTTCCTTGTATGTAATGTAGGTACCAACACACTGATATATAAATATGGCAACACTGAACACTGATCTCGATTAAAGAGATCATGAAAGTAAGGCGAAGGTATACAGTACATGTATATATATTTATTTTCCAAAGTTTCATCTAATTCCTTTAAGTTATTTGTTTCGAACCTTACAATAACATTAACCCGTTCAGTACCGGTGACATCCTTTTAATTATATTCTGGCAATGCTTAGACGATTACATTCATCTTAGGAAGGACCTCTAGCAATAATAAAGCTTTAAACTATCTCAAACAACCTTTTTAACTACCACAAATCCTTTTTTAGGCTGCACAATATCGATTAAATATAGCTAGAATATAATATAAGACACGCCGCTGGTACTCAAAGGGTTAATATACATTGGCTTTCATTATACAACAATTTATCAGAGGGATTGAAGATTGGGAGATAGATTAATTCCGCTTTATTATCATTGTCTTCGACTTTACTTTAGGTTTGTTATCAGTGCTATAATTAACCCGTTCAGTACCGGTGACATCGTTTTTCATCATAGTCTGACAATTATTAGACGATTTTATTCAGCTTTGGCAAGACGTCTACCCCTAAACAGGCTACAGACTCAATTAATTCTTTTAGCGACCATTCATCCTTCCTAAACTTCTCAAAGTTGTCTAAATGTAGCTGAAATCGAATAATATATACGTCGCCGGTACAGAAGGGGTTAAGGTTTGGGCACCTCGGTAGGATTGAATTATATATGTGGCCAGTGTACTGATGTAAAGCTTAATTTCTTATTATCTCTCTTGCTAGCTCAGGATCTCTCAATATTAAAGGTTCATTATTTCCTCTGCTTTCATACCCGCACCCTCTCTCCCTCTCTCTCTCTCTCTCTCTCTCTCTCTCTCTCTCTCTCTCACACACACACATTCACTCTCTTTCTGAACCTCAAAATTAAATGTCCACTCCTCCCTCCTCAACTTTCCTCCGCCTTCCCCTTTAAACAGAAACAGAGTCCACCCAAGCTGCAACACCACCAACGTTGCCAAGGTCCAGGTTTTCACGCCCAGTTGGGCTAGTTTTTGAGAACCACTTTGAAGAAATAATGTTAGGTTAATGTTTAGATAAGATGATAGCAACATAATACCCACAATGATGAATAGAAATACCATTTGAGGAGGAGGACAACGTTTCTGAAACAGCTTATTCAGGTCACTAATCATTAGTGACCTGAAGAAGCTATTTGTCAATGAAGTGTTCTTATGTTGTTATATGGGTGCTCCTCCTCAAATAGTGGATTTATTTATTTTGTCAATATTTTGGAGTTCATTTGGACCTAAATTTATATCGATAGATCGAACTTCAAGCTAATTTTGTACATTTTCCAAAACAAAACAAAAATCCTCGCCAAAGGGCAGATTTCGTCTAAATTGCAGGCTCCCTAACACTCGTCAGGAAAAACATCGACAACTGAAGTGGATAAAACATCTTAAAACCGTCAAACTAATGGGGTGAAAATAATGCGGTCCTAAATATACAACCATGTCAAAAAAGCTAGACGCTGACAGACTTCTGCGATACAATATAAGCTTGGGCTATGTGTGGGCTATTTGTTGTGGCTCTTGGCGTGTTTTTGACTGGTGGCAAACTGAAAACACACACACACACACACACACATTATCACAAACATAAAGACGCAATGACACACGTACATATTCACGCAACACAGACAAAATCAACAGCAACAAAATATCTCTCTCTCTCTCTCTCTCACACACACACCTTCCACCGCGTCTAACTTATTCATAGACCTTCGATTTCCGGACCGTGCACCTCGGAATTACGAACACTTACTAAAATACGAGCTGCCCGGGTGCCAGGCTTGAATTTTGTGTGTACAGTCGCTTGTAAAAGTTCGTGGGATGAGAAAATGATGATGATATGTGTGGCGAGATGGGTTGAGCGTGAAAGGGATCTGCCGTGTGCGGGCCAATTGCCTCTCTGCAGACTCCCGTTTTCTTATGCGCTTATGTATAAATAGTAATACAGACCAGCAGAGCAGGACTGTGGGCACGTAGGGAATCAATCAGGAAAGAGGAGGTAATAATATCAGTATTGTCGCTAAAAAAATGTACTTGAACACCTCTTAGTGGTAAAAGCAAGCCCATAAACAATTCCTAGTGAAGTCCTGTACTCAGATTTGTGTGGTTAAAGCAGTTTATCAAAATGATTCGCCAGTGTATCATAATTACGAGTCCTTAAATTTTCCAAAAAAATACTGACCAGTTTATTTGATTAATTTAAATTTTAGAGGGACACACATTCAAATGTGTCTGCTTTTGTATTTTGTTATGCAGAAGTCGAGTATCCCTTAACTAATCTACTTGTGTTTGTCCTGCCACAAGGGACTGGAGTTCCCGATAAGGGGCTCCAGTTATGACGTTATTCTATACCTACAGTGTGAAGGCTTAATAATCCAGAAGGGTTGATAGCCTCTGAAGTCCTAATTTAAATAACTAATTGTCCTGTCCGTTCTACTTTGCGAAGAGGCTCTCAAAAATACAACTAATATATGCTGGGCAAGTCCCGATGCCTTCATATTCTCCGCCAGCTCCTTTCCTCACCCTTACAACTTCCTCTGTCCCACTCCTTGCTTGCTTTTGAGGCATTAACGTGATCAAAGAGTATTGGTTGTTTCACCTTTCCTATACTCATGTCATGTCAACACACTTCATGATTAAAATATACTCAGGATTTTGAAATATAAAATAAAAAATTAATATGAATACCATATGAGGAGGAACACTAAATTGACAATATTTTGCATACGTTCATAGGCCTGATGAAGCTATATGCGAAATGTAAATAAAGTGCTCCTCCTCATATGGTGTTTATATCAATTCAACACACTGCACCCATAATCCAATCTTACCATCTTTCTCTCCATGCATACAAGCACCAACAGGAAGCAAAAGTATGTGGTCAACTGTACAAGCTGCCCCAATTTAGTTGTATAAAATATATTTGGTACCCAGACCGCGCTAGTGTCCGCTACGCCACCTTGGGAATATACGGCCCACATAATTTTCGGCTATTTACCTATCCGAGTGTGGTGGACCCGAGCTTGGGGGGTTGGTGGAAGAGGAGGGGGTTGTTTGGAAAGGGACGGGCGTAGGAAGAGGAGGAGAGTTCGTAAAGGTGGAGTGGGTGGAAGAAGTGCAGGAAGGCTTGGAAAGGGGTGTGGGGTGGTGGAAGAGAAGGGGGGTTGTTTGGAAAGGGAGAGGTGGAGGAAGAGAAGAGGGGTTTGGAAGAGGTGGGGTGGTATGAAGGAAGTGGAGGAGGGATTGGAAAGGGCGGTGGGTGGAAGAAGAGGGGGAGAGTTTGGAGAGGTGAGGTGGGGTGGTGGAAGAGGAGAAGGGTCTGGAAAGGTAGGGGTTGAGGGAGAAATGATGGGTTTGGAAGAGGTGAGGTGGGGTGGAGGAAGAGAAGAAGGTGGGGATGGGGTGGAGAAAGAAAATGGTGTGGACAGGGTAGGGGCTTTAGGGGTAGGGAGAAGACAAGGGTTTGGAAAGGGGGTGGAGGAAGAGAAGTAGGGTTTGGAAAGGGTGGGGTGAGAGGTGGGAGGGAACGGAAGAGGAAGATATTTTGGAAAGGGGGAGGAAAGGGAAGCGGGTTTGGAAAACGGTTGTGGAGGGTTATGCGACGGAGTTACTTTGTGAAGTGGGAAGGCGGGATGGGGATTGATTTTTGTTTTCTATATTCCAACTACTCCCTCTCGGGCATAGGCTGAGAGCCTGTACATTCAAACATTATACATTGAACGGTGAAGCCCGTGAGGTCTCGTTCCAGTCTAGGGGTGAAATATGTGATGCACTTTTAGCTGCATCCAGCTCCTGCCATATTGCCTTCGCAGGATGCATGGGGCTTAGTTGCCCACTCACGGATCGAAGCAGCCCCATCTCTGAAGCTGCCTTGCTCCAGTGCTCCACTATCTCACCTCCTAGACTCGGATCCTCACTCTCAGAACGTCACTTATTGAGCAATGAATTTGGTAGGCATTGCACCCCTGTAGCATATTTTGAATATGGGAATATTGGTGGGTGTTGGGAGGAGGGATTTGAGGTGTTGGTGGTTTGGGTGGTATATATAGAGCACTGGAGAAATAAGGCCGTCCCTTGGGGGGTGAAGGTGTCAAGCACACTCCTTGGGGTCTCAGTAATTGATAAAACCTTGACAATTTGAGGAACTGCTACAAGTTTTGAGTTTTTCAGTATGTGATATAATGTGTGTTTTTCCAATGGACAATAACATTCGTGGCTACTTTAGGCAAGTCAAAATGTTCTTGGCTGTTTTAGCTTAACCCCTTCACCACATTCACGTAATTTTTATCATATTCTGTTACCATTAGACGATTTTATTTTGTTTATAATCTAACTCTTCGATTCAATGGGTAAGTATGGTCTCAATAAAGCCTCTTATTAACATAGGTCCCTCTTAAACTGAACACATCATCTAATTTGAGCCAGAATCAAAGCTAAAAAGGCGTCATGATGCCGAAGGATTTAACGATATTATTCTTGGCTATTATGATACACAATAAAATGCGTGTCTAGCCGGGTAGGCGATACAGTTCTCAGCTATTTCCCACTTCCACTGAGGTAGGATTGAGTTAAAGCTTTCCATTTTAACTCTTTAATACGAAGGAAATAATTAACCCTTTCTGATTTTAGAGTTACAGATTTTTAGAGTTACAGATTTCTATTTATACTTGCATTTGCAAGGGATTCGAGTTCTCGAAAAGATGCTCCAGTCCTGACGCTATTAACCCCTTCTGTACCAGCGACGTCTTTTTAATCTTAGTCTTGCTATAATTAGACGATCTCGTGCAGCTTAAGAAGGATCTGTGGTAGGCTAGTAAGAAAGGTTAATTAAGATAGTACCGAGCCTGTTAATTACCGGAGGCCTTTTATAAACTGAATACAATCGTTAATAGTAGCCAGAAAAACGTTAAAAGGACGAACTGGTACTGAGCGGGTTAATGACTAACAGTGTGCTGGCTTAATAATCCAGGAGGGTTGAAAGCCTCTGAAGTCCTATGTTAACTATATTACAATTTCCTTTTAGACTACGGATTTGAGACACTAGATATCAGATTTGAGGCTTTCCATTTTTGCTCTGAAACCCGGGAAACCGTTGACCATTTATATTTCTCCTTTGTCTTACAGGTAGCAATGATTATATCAGAGTTGAGGTTTTCTATTGGTCTTGGTTTATCATTTATTATCTTATTTCCCACGTATTACAGTTAACGTAGACTAGATTTATGATTTGGGATTTCCTATTTATGTTTCCTATTTGTCTTTCCCTCTCTATACTATGTGTATTAGAGACGCCAGTATATTGTATTTGAGGTCGTCTAGTTTCTCGTTGAAATACAGGATAATTTGGACCATATATATTTATGATATGTCGTACGGGTAGCGAAGAATATATATACATATATATAATAAAATGTGTCTCACTTATTTCTCCTTTACAACACGGGATGGGTAGCAAAGACTCGATTAAAGTTTGGGTCTTTTCGGTGCATGCTCTGGCAAACGTAAAAGCGTTGACCATTTTTATTTCTCGTTCGCTGCACGGATCGCGACTACGATATAGTCCTTTCTGTACCCGCGACGTCTCTTTTTATTTGATTTCGTCTACGGTTTCGACGATTTTATGAAGCTTGAAAAGGATATATATTAACTAAAAGGATTAATCGAGATAGTCTGTAGCCTTTTAATGGGGAGACATCCTTCCTAAGTTGAATACAAACGTCTCATAGTTGCCAACAAATAATGAAAAAGACTTCACTGGTACTGGATGGGTTAAGAGTTAAGTTTTGTTTCATGTTTACCCTGATATATCTATTAAGTTGCATAAAGCGTTTGTTTGAGTATTTGAGACCGCCTATACCCCCAAACCCACGGGATTATGGAGATGAAACACAATAAATGCATGAAACCTATTTATTTATTAACTATATGGGAGTCTGTGATTTCCGTAGAGTTTAATTATTTATAGTAAAGCCCTCTGGTTAGCTTCGAACTACTACTCTTTAACCCTTCTGTAACGGTGACGTCATATTAATATTATTCTAACTCTGTTTAGACGATGTGCAGTTGAGGAAGGATATGTAGGTAGCTGAAAGATATGTAGGTAGACGATGTGCAGTTGAGGAAGGATATGTAGGTAGCTGAAAGAGTAATTGAGATAGTCTGTAGCCTTTTAATTGGTAAACGTCCTCCCTAAGCGGAATAAAATCTTCTAATAGTGTTCTAAATCTGATGGCAATCTGTCACCGGCAATGAATGGATTAATCCGCACAGGGTGAGTGTGCCTCGGCTAACGATTGGAGACTATCAGCAGTATTCTTAGACGTGTGGGGTGGGTGTCATCCAGCCCATAATGAACGAAGGTATTGGAACTGAGTGTTAATTCTGAAAGAAAACTTGCAATCGCCCAAGTTTTTAAAGCTAACACTATGGTTTAATATATTTCAGTCAGTGAGGAGTAGGGGTTTCGCGGTGGGAAGGTTTAAGAATACGGCTGTCTATTCCAGATTTTAACTTTTCTGCGTGTACTCTGGAGCACGGGAAAGGGTTGACCATATCCGTATCGAAGACATGATTCTAGGGTTGAGGCTTTCGATTGCTGTTCTAGCATACGGGACACGTTAACCATTCTAGTTCTCCGTAAAGTCAAATATTTCATCCTTACTGTTTTGGGTTGTGTAATTCCACTAAATCAGAGGACGGCTCTAATGCTTTATTTCAATTACCAATACCGGTAGGCAATTGAATTCGCCTTGGGAACTATTTTTGGAAGTTAATTATATAGTTGAAATGTTGACACCGTCTATTGTGATATTTTTTATAGCAGTCATTGTGAGTTAGGATTTTATTTTATTTGTTTTTGTTTTTGTTTTACCATTTTCAAACAATTTATCTTAGATTGTCCCCAAAACTAAATAAAATAAAAGAAACTCCTTCCCAGACCCCCTGCAAGCTAAAACATAAAAAATAAAAATAAAATTATAATAACATTCTTTAATACAAAAATAAACGCCCCTCAGACCTCATTTCAAGCTAAATTGCAGCCTTGCTAACGCTCGCCCAAAACAAGCAACACCTGAATGGGGTGTGAAGCGTCTTATGCTCCTAAAACTAATGGGGCAAAACGTCTTAAAATGTCCATACTAATGGTGTTACACAAGGAGGGTCCAAAAAACCTGCCTCACACCAGATATAGTTAAGCCTTTGAATTCCAGATGTAATTTCTTTTCTGAATAAAATCGTCTAGAGGTAGCTTGAAATAATACAGTCATCAAATGATTGGAGGGATTAAAACACCCAAAGATTACAATACCTTAGTTGGTTAAAATAGGACTTTAAAGGCTATCAACCCTTCTGGATTATTAAACCAGCACACTGAAAGTCAAGAATAGCCCCATTTCGAGAACTCCAGTCCCTTGAATAATTAGTAGACCAAACCCACACCAGCAGACAATGATTATATATGCCTCTGCTAAAGTAAGAACGAGGCACAGAATATATCGAGAGAAGGCGTCGCAAAATACTAGGAAGATTAAACTACTTTAGGTATCGAATAAATACTATTATTACTACTACTACTACTACTAATAATAATAATAATAATAAGAAGAAGAAGAAAAAGACGAAAATAAATCCCAAATAATCATAAACAACAACACTAACAGAATACGTGAGGGAATAGACTAAAAGGGTTAAATTACCGTGGGAATGGCATGGTAAATAAACCCTTATGCCCAGAGTGAAGTGAAGAGCGTGGGTGCATAATACAGAAGGGCGGGATTCCAGGTGTCACACTATCGATTATTATCCTGGCAATTTTTACGAGCAATTGTTGTCTGGCAGCTTCTAAATTCAAGTTCCATAAGAATCAAGCTACCGAGCAGAATCTACCTTCGTTCTAGTGTCCGGCTCCATTGCGGAAAAGCCTCAAAATAGTACGAACAATAAATTACTCGTAACAAATTACCGGAAAAGCGTGTCAAGCCTCAAAAAAAAAGAAAGAAAAAAAAAAACAAAAAAAAACAGAGTGGTGGACCAGGTGTCAAACGAGCTCTTATACTGGCAATTTTCGATGATCAAGTTTGTTTTCTTATACCATTTTGAGGCGAAGGTAGATTATTGTCAGTTACAATAGGACTTCACCCCTCTATTTACCTTATTTGATTATTAAGCCAGCACACTGTAAGTCAAGAATAACGTCAGGACTGGAGCCCGCGAAGGTAGATTATGTTAGGTAGTTTAATTCTTATGACATTATATGCTTATATTTTGAAGCTGCCAGATTACAATTGCCCGTAAAAGTTGACAGGAATTGAGCTCGTGTGACACCGCCTTTCTTAAACAGTGTCACACGAGCCCTTTTCCCTCAATTTTTACGAGTAATTATTGAAGTATGACCGGTTCAGAATTCAAGGGGTATCAAAACTCCTAATATAATCTTTCTCAAGTCTAATTTTTTTAAGGGGGAACTGCTTGGTTTTTGGTCGATATATGTATATATTTAATATACTTTTTTAGTTTCCTCGCTAGACCTCCATCAAACTTAAAAAAACACCCCCTAGACCCACCTTCAAGATAAATTTGTATATTTTTTCAATAGAAAAATTTCTCGGCCGAAGGCCGGTTCCTCTTGAAATTACAGGCTCGCTATCGCTCGCCAGGAAAAAATCGACACCTAAATGGCACGAAAGGTCTTGAAATTGACAACGAAATGGGGGCGTATTAAAATCGCCAAGTTAATGGAAGGAACGTCTTAAAATCTCATAACTAATATGCTAAACACGAGGGAGAAGAAGGTCCATAAAAAGTGAGTAGCAGCCCCTTAATCCAATGTGCAATAGCCTCAAAATATTACGAAGACAAACGTGCTCATCCAAAATTGCCGGAAAAAAGAGCTCGTTGGACCCTGGCCAAATAATACATAATAAATAATACATGGTACATGGTACATGGTACATGGTACATGGTACATGGTACATGGTACATGGTACATGGTACATGGTACATGGTACATGGTACATGGTACATGGTACATGGTACATAGTACATAATACATAATACATAATACATAGTACATAGTACATAGTACATAGTACATAATACATAGTACATAGTACATAGTACATAGTACATAATACATAATACATAGTACATAGTACATAATACATAATACATAATACATAATACATAGTACATAGTACATAGTACATAATACATAATACATAATACATAATACATAATACAGTGGGGTGGGATAAGAAGGGTTTGTATTGGGTATAAGGTCAGCAAGGGACTGGAGTTCTCGAAAAGGGGCTCCACTCCTAACGCTACTCTTGACATACAGTGTGCTGGTTTAATCATTCAGAGGGATTGATAGTCACTGAAGTCCTATTATAGCGAAGTAATTAAGGTCGGCCACAGGTGAATTAGCCATGTTCTCACGCTGCTTTGTCACTTGGTTCACATTTACAGCAGCTTGACCTTTCTATAGTAACATAGACCGCGTAACCTCAGCCATTTTGGTGCCACTGGTGATATTTTCTGCTCTTGAAACTCAAATATCTCCACACCCATATTATACATTCGGGAATACGTCTTATGTGAAACGTCTTACGATCTCCAAGCTAATGGGACGAAACATGGGAGCTCCAGAAAGACACCCCACGGACCAAAGAAGGTTAAACTGCTGACTGATTAACTAGTGAGACTGGACAATGGTGTGGGGGAGAAGTGCGGTGCTGATTAAAGCTGATTAATTAATACGGGGATGCTGACTGAGAGAACACATTATTATTATTTGTGGAAACGATAATTGCATTTAATATTTATAATGACATTTTAAAGTTTGTTCGTGGTTACGGTGGGTAGGGTGCATTTTGTGTTCGTGGTTAAGGTGGGTAGGGTGTATTTTGTGTTCGTGGTTACGGTGGGTAGGGTGCATTTTGTGTTCGTGGTTAAGGTGGGTAGGGTGCATTTTGTGTTCGTGGTTACGGTGGGTAGGGTGCATTTTGTGTTCGTGGTTAAGGTGGGTAGGGTGCATTTTGTGTTCGTGGTTAAGGTGGGTAGGGTGCATTTTGTGTTCGTGGTTAAGGTGGGTAGGGTGCATTTTGTGTTCGTGGTTAAGGTGGGTAGGGTGCATTTTGTGTTCGTGGTTACGGTGGGTAGGGTGCATTTTGTGTTCTATTTAATTATGTATTTACTATTTATAAAGTTTTCTCCCTAGACCCTCCATCAATCTTAAAAAGCATCCCCAAGATCCCCCTTCTAGATAAATGTTTACATTTTCCTCCTAAATTACAGGCTTGCTATCGCTCGCGAGGAAAAATAATCGACACCTTCATGGCACGAAAGGCCTTATTATTGACAAAGAAATGGGACAAACGAATGCGTCGTGCTATATTGAGAGAGCTAAAGGTCAATTAAGTGCGCTGATCTAATTTAGTTAAGTAAAATAAAATCCATCTCAATCCTGATAAATACCAATAAGGTTACCGATAATGTAGAGATGATTGTCAAAGTTAATTAGTGGGAGGAAAGGTCAGGGAATGAGGTCAAAACGGCCACGCTACTTAACCCCTTCTGTACCGGCGACGCCTTTTTATTTAATTTCAGGTACATTTAGAAGATTTTATGAAGCTTGGGAAGGATATATGATGGCTAATAGGATTAATTGAGATAATAGATAGCCTTATAGTTGGTTGACGTCCTTCCTAAGCTGAATAAAATCGTCTAAGAGTTGCTAGAATCTAGGACAAATTATGTAACCGGTAATGGACGGCTTAAGGGGAGACTTTTAGTTTGCTCCCTAGACCTCCACTAAGCTTAAAATTGACAGACATGGGGCGACAGTTCTTAAAATCGCCATACTATTGGGGCGAACGTCTTAAAATCTCAAAAGCAATGGGGCTAAATATGAGGGAGAAAAGGGTCCAGAAAAGAATGGCTCATATGGAAACCTCCCCTCTACCCCCTCAGTACCCGGGCTGTCTTTTAAATTTTTATTTTTGCTACATTTAGACGATTTTGTGCAGTTTAAGAAGGATCTGTGGTAGTAAAATGGGTAAAGTGAGATAGTTTGAAGCCGTTTAATTTTAAAATTGTCTATTAGTAGCCAGAATAAAGGTATCAGGACGTCACCGGTAGGGAAAGGGTTAAACAAGCCGGGATTCCGAGTTCTGATGAAAGCAAATTGAAAATATATAATTGATGAATGCTAGAAGGAAGCGCTTCAGGGGGTCAGTATAATAGTATATATTTTGTGATTTAGTGTTATAAAAGTCGAAGGGAATGGAGTTTTCGTAGAGAGGCTCCAGTCCTGACGTTATTCTTGACTTACAGTGTGCAGGCTTAATAATCCAATAGGGTTGATAGCCTCTGAAGTCCTATTTGAACTAATTGTGAACAGTCACGTTAAAAAGTTGTCATGTGTATTTATTATTAATAATTTATGATTTATTATTATTGGTTATCAGTACATGAGTAAATAGAGGTTTTTGGGAGGAAGGTAAAAATGGAAAATGAGTGTTATATCTTCAACTGTGATTCTGTCAACTGTCTTGATGGTGTAATGGTTAGTGTGTTTACGATCTGTATGTAGTACCCCAGGTTCGAATCCCGGGAGGACCAACTGCTTTCATTAATTTCATTGGGAAGTGTGTGGTGTTGGGAGTGATATTAATAAATTAGATTATAATAGAGAATAATAATGTCCTTAACTATATTAGTATTATAAGACCTATACTAATATTATTATCTGGCAAACCTTCAGCGGTTTTACTGGGATTAAGAAGTATCTGTGTTAGTTGAAGAGTTAAGGGGAGATCTCCACTTGAGGGATTTTTTTCTTGACCCCTTTCTCCCTCATGTTTAGCCCCATTGCTTTTGATATTATAAAACGTTTGCCCCATTAGTTTAGCGATTTTAAGAACTTTCACCCCATATTAAGACCTTTCGTGCAATTCAGGTGTCGATTTTATCCTGGCGAGCGATAGCGAGCCTGTAATTTAAGAGGAACCGGCCTTTGGCCGGGAAATTTTTCTACCGAAAAATGTACAAATTTATCTTGAAAGGGACTCGAAGGGGTGTAATTTTAAGCTTGATGGAGGTCTGGGGAACAAACTAAATACCTCCCCTTAATCGAAATAGCCTACACCACACCCAATCCCTAGAGGTCCTTTCTAAGCTGAATAAAGATGTTTAATGTTAGCCAGAATAGAGTAGAAACAACGTCATCGTATTCTGAAGGGGTTAAGGGGGAGGATCCGCTTTTTCTGGACACCCTTCTCCCTCATGTGTAGCATATTAGTTTTAATATTTAAAGACGTTTGTTCCATTAGTTTTGCGATTTTGAGACCTTTCGCCCCATTTCTTTGTCAATATTAAAACCTTTCGAGCCATTTAGGTGCCGATTTTTTTCCTGGCGAGCGAAAGCGAGCCTGTAATTTTAGAAGAAATCCCGGGACATATTTTCTACCGAAAAAATGTACAAATTTATCTTGAAAGGGGGTCTAGGGAGTGTTTTTTAAGCTTGATGGAAAGCTAGATAGGAATCTAAAAAACACAACAACATATATAACAAAAAATAAGAAGAAACACAAATAAGCTAATAAATACGCCCGCGCCTCATTACAACAAGCCCTACTTAGTCATTATTTGTGCAGCTGTGTATGTTAACCCCGGGCCTAGAGGGACATATATTACTTATGAAAATAAATAAAAATAATAATAATAATAATAATAATAATAAAAATATAAAAAATAAATCCTGCCGTTTTTTTTTCTTAGGTAGGATTTGTTTTCTTCGTGTTTCCTTCATCTATTCATTGTCTCTTAAATATAAAATCTATGCCATCTCATTTACTAAGTTTTTAGTTCATAAAACAATGTATATAAAACAGATACATAATTTAAAAAGAAGACAAGTCATTGCAAGGCAAAAGTCGCCCACACAAACTTAGTCGACAGTTCGCATGATTCGAACTCGCACACAGGCCGTCACCCTGAAAGAAGTACGGAGCATTAACTCACCCAGCCATCGAGTTATCCCGTTATAGGGAGGTTTCAGGTTTTTCTATTTTCAGAAACATTCGTCATTCTGTGTGAACTTTGCTTTACTTGTCTTTCTTGCATGTTTTTTCTTGGACTACGCCTACTGTACATATCGGATTCGTTCAAAAGTACAACGCTCCTCAAAAATGTAAATGATCAGATGGAAAATATTGGTGTGTTTAATGTGTTTAATATGTTTAATAATGATGAATACGATGGTAGTGATGTGTGTGTGTGTGTGTGTGTGTGTGTGTCTGTGTGTGTGTGTGTGTGTACTTGTAGTGGAGAAGTGTGTATGTGGTTGTACTGGTGTGTGGTTGTGTGTGTTTTGTTTTTATGATGGTGATGAATTATGTGGTGATGAAACGCACATATAGTAGTGGTGATGTGACGTGTGTGCGAAAATGTGTAGATGAGGGAGGGGATGAATTGTGTAAGTTAGTTACAACAGGACTTCAGAGGCTATCAACCCTATTGGATTATTAAGCCAGCACAATGTAAGTCAAGAGTAACGTCAGGACTGGACCTTCTCTGCGATAACTCCAGGCCCTTCGTGAGTTGTGTGTATTTGTTTTTTTATTTACATTTACATTCTGCAGTGGGAAAGATGGTGATATTTGTAATAGGGAGGATAGTGTTGGTGGCGGTGTAGTTGTAATGACTGGTGGTAGTAGTGGGAGAGATAGTGATGGTGGTGGTGATAGTGGTGGTGGTGATAGTGACAATGGTGAGTAGTAGTGATGATGGTGGTAGTGGTGCGAGAGATGGTGATGGTGTGGTTGTGGTGGTGATAGTGACAGTACTGAGTAGGAGTTGTGTTATGATGGTAGTAGTGGTGGGAGAGAGAGTGATGGTGTAGTGGGTGCTAGTAGTGGGAGGTATAGTGATGGTGGTGGTGTTAGTGGGTAGGCTAGTACTGTCAGTGGGAGGGATAGTGATGGAGGTATTTGTGTGTGTGGTGGTAGTGGTGATGAAAGTACAGAAGTAGTGAGGCAGATATTTGTGCATTTATTTATTCTTTTAGTGATGGTTATGATATTACAATGAACTATTTCGAGCAAGTGGAGGTGATTATTCTATGATATATATATATATATACCCGGTATATATATATATATATATATATATATATATATATATATATATATATATATATATATATATACATTTATATATACAAATGCATGTCTATTAAGTTAGTGAGTCCATTGACAATTATTTAATGTTATGGTAATTCTTGGTTATGTTACCAGAAGTTTGGTGAGATAAAAATGTGTGTGTATGTGTGAGTGTAAGAGAAGAAGAGAGTGAGTGTGTGTGTGTGTGTGTGTGTGTGTCAGGCTAGCTGGGTGTCATGTAGAAGAAAGGGTTGATGATGTTTTGTTTGCTTTGAGAAGTTTACTACGCACCACATTTACATTATATAATGGAACTACGAGAGAGAGAGAGTTACAAGGATATAGTTATCATCTCAGAGACCTTGCGGTTCATTCCGAGGAGATACTCGAAGTGGATGGAGAGAGACTGTTTAGTGCACTACACTCTTTACAGAGTTTACAAAATACGATTTACTCTCTTCTTGAACTGCTCTACTGAAGAACTATTTACAACTTCGGAGGGAAGTATGTTTCAGGCAGAAAAGATCTTATAATTATGTGAAAAAGTTTCCACAGATACTGGTGCTGAACCTTTTCAATTCTAATTTCCAGCCGTGGTTGCGTGTTGTATTCATATTGATACTAAACATGTTGCTATAATCCACATTGTCAAACCCATTAAGTATTTTTAAAACTTCAATGAGAGAGAGAGAGAGCGCAGATGTAGTGAAGGAGTAAGGTGAGGGGCCTTGGAGAGAGATAGAGAGAGAGAGGCGAGTCAGGGGTGAGCACTGAGTAGGGTGAGGCAGAGAGAGAGAGACGATGGACGAAGACACGAACCATAATAAAGAATACTAATAAGCTAAACACTTGATAAACAGCGGGTAGAAGTAAGACAGAATGAAGTTGTGTGGATAGGGAGTGGATAGATGGAAAGGAGAGGACAGAAAAGAGTGGAATGCGAGAGGGAGACAGGAGGAACGGAACGGGTGGGTGGAGCTAGCTAGACATGGAAGAGGGGCAAAGGGTGGATCGCTGGAGGAAAGGAGGGAGCGAGAGCGAGAGGGGCATGAAAAGGAAGAGGCAATGGAAGGGAGGAGGAGGGAAGAGGGTAGGAAGGAAGAGGCGGAGTGGGGTGCCCGGCAGCGGTTGGATATGTTTTCCTGGGACCCTAGTCGGTCAGCAAGAGAGGAGGGCCATAACACAACGACGGAGCGACAGTATGAGCGAAAACAGTGGGCGGGACGGATATGCCGCTCCTTGGATTACTTACTGTGCGGTAATGTTGGTCCCGGGCAAACATAAGACTTTATATACTTCCCTCCTGTCTGCAGGAATGTCTATTAAGACATTTCTACTTGCAGTGAAGTAAATCTAGCAATCAAAAAATGAGTGTGGGAGTGTGGTGGGTGCGTGTTGCGGCTGTGGCTGTGGTGAGTGGTGTATGTTGGAGCTACAGCGGCGGTGGCGAGTGTCAAAGTCGGGCGCTGAGTAGCAGAGAACGGGCACTCATCTGCACTCTCAGTACTCTGCAAGAAGATACCAGGATAGCCAACTTAAGCAGAGTGGCAGCAGACACAGTAGTGCGGCTCACTCTACGATGCAATCACGTCCACCGCTTCGAGAGTTTCCTCACGCCCTTCACTCTGGCGGGCTTTGTTAGAGTGAGAGAGCTCAACGTCGACTACTGCAAAGTCAGCGCTCTCGAGGACAACACTTTCGTCAACTTCAAGAACTTACGAAACTTGACGCTACGTACGAGGAACGCTGACTGGCCTGCGATGAGTCTGACACCCCAGGCCGATGTGTTCCGTCCTCTGCAACAACTTGAGCGCCTAGATATGAGCATTAATAACATCTGGGAGTTACCGCCAGGCTCCTTCTGCCACCTTCCCAACCTCAAGCAACTCAATTTAAGCCACAACCACCTGCAGGATCTCTCACAGTTGGGTTTTGATGAGGGTGAGGCTGCCTGTCGTTCTGACGTTTCCACGCTAGACCTGTCAAACAACGACGTGACGGTAGTCGGCGCCGGGGCGTTGCAGGGCTTGGGTCGCCTGCACCGCCTTCTGCTGCACCATAACGACCTGGCCAAACTAGATGACAACGCCCTGAAGGGTTTATCCAGCCTTCACACCTTGGATATATCCCACAATCGTCTGGTGGCTCTACCAGATGATGCCTTTTTACACACCCCAGAGCTCATGAATTGCCATGCACGGAATAACTCTCTATCCATGCTAGCTCCGGGGTTATTTAGAGGCCTGGAACGTCTGGTGGAGTTGGACTTGGCACACAATGATCTCCAGGCGGAGTGGCTGACGGCATCCATCTTCCAGGGGCTCATTCGGTTGATGGTTCTGGATTTATCAAACAACAAGATTTCCGAGCTTAGCCCACAAGTGTTCAAGGATCTGTATGGTGTGCAGGTGCTCCGTCTAGCCCACAACCAGCTTCACTCCATCCCAGCTGGTGCCTTTTCGGACTGTGTCAATCTGCACACCCTGGATCTTTCTTACAACCAATTAACGAGTGTGCCAGACCAAGCATTTAAAGGTGTTAATGTGCTAAGTTTCCTGGCTCTTGATAACAACCGAATAACACGAGTGGATACAGCCTCGCTAGCCAATCTTACGAGTCTGGCAGATCTCAATTTAAATGGAAATCAGCTGACAGTGGTTCCTGAAGATGTTGGCCATTTGAGATTTTTGAAAACCTTGGATCTTGGAGAAAACCAAATAACCTCTTTAGATAATATGCCAGTGAGAGGACTTCAGTTTTTGTATGGACTTAGACTCGTGAATAATAAAATATCTGGCAATATTTCCAAGGACACGTTCAGTGATATTCCCTCCCTCAAAATACTAAATTTAGCCAAGAATGCCATTACACATATAGAAGGTGGCACCTTTGACCATAATCTAAACCTGCAGGCAGTGCGACTTGATGCCAATATGCTCACCAGTATCAATGGATTGTTTGAAAAACTTCCTAATTTAGTGTGGTTAAATGTTTCGGATAATCATATAGAAGTGTTTGATTACCACTTTATACCAGTGAGCTTACAGTGGTTAGACCTGCACAAAAACAAAATTAGTGAGTTAGAAAATTACCGTGAACGTCATGATATGAGTTTACAGACACTAGATGTTAGCTTCAATAAATTACAATATATTAACAGTATTCAGATCCCAGACACAGTGCAATTGCTTTTCTTAAATGATAACCGAGTGTCTCTAGTGGAACCATTTACATTCTTTAAAAAGGCCAATTTAACTAGAGTGGATTTGTTTGCCAACCAGCTGTCAAAAATGGATATGTCTGCTCTGAGGTTGGCTGAGGTCCCAGTTAATAAATCACTACCAGAGTTTTACCTTGGAGGCAACCCATTTGTGTGTGACTGCAAGATGGAGTGGCTGCAACGCATCAATGGGCTAGAGCATGAGCGTCAAAATCCCACCATCATGGATCTGGAGAGCATCTATTGTCAAATGCCCTTTGCCCGCACTGGAGCCTTTATCCCTTTGGTGGAAGTCAACCCAGCTCGCTTTCTCTGCCAGTACGAGACTCACTGCTTTGCACTCTGCCATTGCTGTGAATTTGATGCCTGTGACTGTGAGATGACTTGTCCAGATGGGTGTGGCTGCTACCATGATCAGTCTTGGCGCTCCAACATCGTAGACTGTTCGCTACAAGATGTGCAGGAAGTCCCTGGGCGAATCCCTATGGATGCCACTCAGGTATATCTGGATGGGAATGACCTGCGAAATCTCTCCTCCCACTCCTTCATTGGCCGAAAGCATCTGCAAGTCCTCTATGTGAATGCATCAAATGTGAAGAGTCTCGACAATGGTACTTTTAGTGGGTTGACTCGGTTGACGGCTTTGCATCTACAGGATAACTTGTTGGAAGCACTAAGAGGCAATGAATTCCAGGGTCTTGCAGGAGTAAGGGAGCTGTACCTTCACAACAACCGTCTCAAATATGTTCACCAACACACCTTTGCCACTCTCTTCCACCTTGAGAAGCTAACTCTACACAACAACCAACTCAGCAATTTTCCAGTGTGGCGGCTAGTGGACAACCCATACCTTGGCCGTGTCTCCCTCAGTGCCAACCTGTGGTCCTGTCAGTGCCAGTTTGTTCAATCTTTTGGAATTTGGTTAACCGGCAATGAGCGGAAGGTATCTGATGGTCGAGAAGTCAAGTGCTACCCAGGAGAAGGAAGTGAGATGGAGGAAGTTGATGAATCCGGGTGGTACATCCTAGAATTCAACACCACTACTTGCATGAATACTTCCACACCTTCTACAGTAATTCAACCCATGGTCTTGGACAACCTACTTCACCCTGTCATCGCTACCTGTGTCGCCTTTGTGGTGGTGGTTGCCATCGTAGTGTGCTTCCTTTACCGTGGAACACTAAGGGTTTGGGTGTACTCGCAATGTGGCTTCAGGATGTGCCATAGTGCTGCTACACCTGACGACCGGGATAAACTCTTTGATGCCTTCGTCTCCTATAGCTCCAAAGACGAGGCATGGGTGAACCAGGTGTTGGCAGGAGAGTTAGAACGAGGAGAGCGGCCATACCGCGTATGCCTCCACTATCGTGACTTCCCTGTAACAGCCTACATTGCTGACACCATAGTTGAGGCAGTAGAATCTTCGAGGCGCACCATCATTGTCCTCTCTAAAAACTTCATCGAGAATGAGTGGTGCAGGTTCCAGTTCAAGAGCGCGCACCACGAAGTCTTTAAGAAACGACGGCAGAGGTTAATTGTCATCGTACTGGGTGAGATTCCAGCCAGAGATCTTGACCCAGACTTACGTCTCTACCTCAAAACTAACACCTGTATTCATGTCAATGACAAACTCTTCTGGGACAAGCTAAAATTTGCCATGCCAGATGCAGGTAGTTGCAGCCAGAGAGTTGTGCACACCTATAGCTCCATTCCAGAAAGATCCTCCAACACCAACAAGTATAGCGTCAACACCCCCGCTGCCGTCCACAACAATCTGCATCAGGGATCCGACGCATATTGGGCGTAGTCGCAGGCCACACAAGATCACACGGAACAGTCCGAGTTGTACAAGTTTGGTTGGGATCCCAAGAGTCAGACTTAGTCTCATCTGGTTGAATCCCATGGTGAGGTTCTAAGTTTGGCTGGAAATAAGTCGGGCCGAGTCTCAACCTTTATTCCAGTCTATATTGGGACCACTAGCTCTTTACCACAAGCAAGAGTGGGTGAGGGTCTCAAGTGGCTTGGTTTCGAGACTTGGTTATTGTCAAGATTCATCAACAAAAACTAGGTCTGACAGGCTTGATCTAAGGCTTGGTCCCAAATGCCAAACTAGGTTCCTGAAGTCAATACAGATCTTCTGCTGGGACCCTACAAGTTTAAAGTGTCACTGGTCTGGCCGCTCCCCTCCTGCAGATCCCACGAGTCCCTCCAGCACCTAATGGATATAACTGGATGGCCGGGTCTGGCATGATGGGTTGAGCAGGCCAGCAGGTTCCTACAGTCTGCTGGAGTGTGTAGGCTGAGAGAAGAGAGTCCCTTATAGTGCCATTACTGCTGATGAAATGAACAAAATAAAGCTCTAACGAATAGAAAACAAGAAAGCTCATAGTGGAAAAATACAAATTGTGAATAGGTATAGGCCTAGTAGCCTACCCGGGTAACCATTTACATAGCAAACTGCTTGAAGTGATTTGATGACATAAGGTTGAGTACATATTTCTAAGACAAAAATATTCAAAATATAATAAATTGGCTTTAGGAAGTGAAGTAGCTACCGGTTAACGAAAATTAATTGATCTACAAGACATTATAATTATAAAAATGAACTTCATGTATTTCTTATTAAGTACTGCTAGACAATTTTTGAAGAAAATCTATAAATTAGTTTGAACATCCAAGAAATAGAGGAGTGAACACTAAATTAAGAAAATGAGCCTCTGCCATAACTCTAGTTTCTGGTAAAATGTTTTATGTAGCTGAGATTAGATTATTCCGGGTATAATGGGTATTGATGTGAAGCTTTTAATTTTATATAGCCTATTCATAATTGTGAGCTCAAGAAAAATTGCCGGTATCATTCAAAGTAAATATTAATAAGTAGAACATAAGTAAAATTATTTGAAACCTTATTGTATGCAAATTTACTATATATACATATTTATGTTTACTTAACTAAAGTAGAAAAACACGAATGAGTTTGACATATCGGTGCCGGTAATTTTCATGCAAAGTTTTTGAAAAGCTGATATATATATATATATATATATATATATATATATATATATATATATATATATATATATATATATATATATATATATAATTATATACTGTATATATATATACAATATTACCAACATTAAAGGCAGTACATAACGTAGATGTAAATATAGAAAATAAGTAATTTTTTCAAAATTTAATGTACGAGGGCAAAATAACCATTTAAGCCAGACGTATGGAAATATAGATACGCTAGGCGAGGAAGGAAGTGAGAACATGAAAAATGCGAGAGCTTTACTAGGCCACTTTGAACTTAATAGAAAACAAAATATATACGGTATATGTATAAATGTTAACTCGAATTTGAAAACAAAAATATATGTGTTGCCAATATTTTTCCGAGCTCTGAAAAGCTTAGTAAATAGTCTATAAATATGCAAAAGATACTTCGATTGGATGTGAGCTTATTTCATTTTATCAGTGTTACGTGTCGTGTGTGTATCGGCGATTGAAAAAAGTAAAATGTTTTTAGACCGATTTACGTTAAGCTGTGATTGGTTGTAAGAAAAATCTATGGATTTAAAACCTTTGATACCGTATTGAAAGTTGTGATCAATATTTAACAAATATGGAAAAATCTGTAAATGTTAATTCAAAACCTTTACCACCATAATTTAATGCAATATTCTTAATAATTGTGTGAGTATTTTTTTAAACCAATAAATGTACCATTTAACTTCATATATATATATATATATATATATATATATATATATATATATATATATATATCGATTGAGGTAAAGGTAATGACTGAAATTTCATAATGAGGTTTAAACGAATGGGCTAATAAATATATATAATCCAATCCAGCTTATTGCAAATGGGTTCTATGTTGCCTAAAATCTATCCATACTTACATACATCCCAGCAGCTATAGTGCCGTGTTGAACAGTGAAATATTGTCGACTACACCAACTCTATCAACCCTACATTGGATAAAGCTAGCCTCACAACGGCGTAACCAAATTGTTTTACGATTTTCATTATGTATTGGTTTCACAACATTCGAGGCTAATAGATATGAAGCGATATATTTGTTTAATTATTCAATTTGTATTTCCATTACCTATGGGTTAGGTTTAACTTAAGAATGTTTACTACCTTTTTTACAAAGTAACACAACTTGACATAGCCTAGACCAAATTAAGTTCAATAAGTCATAGCATACCGGTACAAAATAATTTTGTTTTTATTAATTTATATTTCTGAGTCCTTTATTAAAAAACAATATCAGTAAATCTACAGTAATTACTAAAGTTGAGGTAATTACATTCATAAAGGCCTATTTGTTTCATCTCGAGTCGTACTGACTGAAGTATCAATAGGCTACAAACATTCCTAAATTGGGATTTAAATAGGCACTTCCTGTTTTGATAACTTGGGTTGATATCCTTCTTTGTAACTAAGTAACGTGTCGCAAATTTGTTTATCTTTGTTTTGACTTGTGAGACTTAAAGCTACCTTATCTCTCATGACTTACAGAACACGCCATAACTATATCTAGTTTAATTAGTTGCGTTGATAAATGTGGTGCAGTTGAGAATCACACTTGGACTTGAACGGCCTGACATCTAGTCATATTATAAACAAACACTCATTGAAGTAACTGCTGGTGACTCGTCCTAAGTGTCCGTTTCTGTGACAACGAAAATAATGTAGAAGGAAAGAAAAATGATGAACACAAACAAAAAACTACTTGGCAATTATTTTTTATTACGGCAAAAAGTATATATATCTCTATATCTATAAACTGTTACTAGCTTGTTTTGTAAGTGTGCGCTCTTAAGAAATGATATATATTACTAGCAGGAGTCTTTTTCACGGATTCAAACCTCAGTATTGTTTCATGTGCAGTGTGATAACAAAAATGAAATGATTTTTCAAAAAGATGGATTCCACATGCAATTCCAATATGCATCGTCAGTGTTGTGGGACGTGTGTATGTGAACACAAGAGAGAAGAAAAAGAGTGCATATGTGAGGGTAGGTGCGCACATGAACGCATGCTATACGTACATGAACGTGACATTTTGTGAACATGACCGTAACATTTATAGACATAAGGGCCAGTGTTCGAAAAATATTCATGAGTGTTTACATAGCTATGATTTAAAATACACGGTACGTACGATGCATTTACTGTTTAAGGGGGCCCACCTCGCTTGTTTTCTCTTTCTCTCACTCTCTCTTTGGCTTGTATCCATTCGGCCCCATTCAGCCTACTGTTTTAAGACTTTCACCCCCATCCAGGTGTCAATACTTTCCTGGCGAGCGGTAGCGAGCCAGCATATATGTAATTTTGTTTTAACAGTAAGTTAAATTTGTACTTTTTTCAATAGAAAAAATATATCCGGCGAAGCCGGATTTCTCCATAAAATGCTGGCTCTCTATCGCTTGCCAGGAAGAAATCGACAACTAGATAGGGATAAAAGTCTTAAAATAGTTGGCTGTATGGGGCCGAATGGATACAAGCCAGAGAAAAAGAGAAAAGGAAAGAAATATATATAAACAAGGCAGGTGACATCTCTTAAGTTATTTACGTACATGTGCGTAAGTATGCGGGCCATGTGCGTATCTAAGGAAATGGTGGCCATGTGTAGCTACGTGTGTGCGTATGCTAGTGTCACTCAAACTGTCATATTCACAGTCAGAATCTTTGGGTTTATTACTACGAATGTTTTCCTTAAATGTCAAGTATGATATTTCCAATGTTGATAGTTCTTAAGTTATATTGCTCTCTCTCTCTCTCTCTCTCTCTCTCTCTCTCTCTCTCTCTTAGAAATACAATTCTTGCTCTCGGTCTCTCAATCAGAATTTTCCTCCTTGGAGAACCTCACTCATATAGCTTTAATCTCGTCTATTGTCCTCTTTCCCGTAAATCTTAATCTCCCCCCCCCCCCTTTCTCTCTCTCTCTCTCTCTCTCTCTCTCTCTCTCTCTCTCTCTCTCTCTCTCTCAATTAATCTAGGTATCTATCTATATATATATATATATCTATCTATCTATCTATCTATCTATAATATCAAACTTGCTATTAGTCATTGTTCCAATAGTCTCTCACCCAAGCTCTTCTGACTGTGGATAAGACCAAGTAAATGTTTAAGATTATTTTTTAAATATATATATAATACATGTGTCTCGCTATGTGCTTTGGATAAACAATTATATGGGACTTTTCTCGTTGCTGAACAGAAAAATTGCTTCACACGATGACAAAATGTAAAACTTACAAAATTCGTGGGTCTTATGTTTTTCAAGTATTCATCATTCATAACTAGTTCAATGCCTATCCTATATTGACTGAAATATGAATGTTATTTTAATACTGGTACCTAGACCAATTCAATACGGTAGGTTTTATGTAATATTGTGTTGTTTTAATGAACGGTACAGTGCTGTAATTGTATATCCATGGAGTAGGCTACCGTATGTGTCCATGGTTATATATTATTCAGTACCAGTAATTGAAATCATAAGACACCCGCGATTTTTTTCCGAATAGCTGTACAGTAGCGTTCAGAAATCCGTGACACACACTGATTATACCCTTCTGCTCACCTGCTTCCATACGGCCGTGTTCTATATCAATTGATGAAAGTGCCAGATATCACTCAATTAAATTAATATGACGAATTGTATACCGGCATATATATATATACTGTACAGTATATATATATAGATCTATATATACCGTATATATATTTATATACCGTATATATACCGGTAACTTTATATATTTATTTATTATAATAACTTCTGAACTAGGGATTAATTAAGTCCTAAACATATTGTCCCAAAATCAATAAAAATACTAATAGACCATTTTCGCAAGCTTCCATGCGTTTCGATTATATTTATGAATAGTTGATTATTCTATAGCTATGAACGGTTATAGACACTTATAGATATTATAAATAAATATTCGACGTAATATTCATTAAAGGTCAAGCAATACATATTAAAGGTCAAGCAGCAATGTTAATAACTTAGGCTATATGCAATACAATGTTTAGCTATCTTATGTGCCGTAGTGTTGGAGTATAATGTGCACATGAACCCGAACAAATAAACTACATGAAAATGGTCCCAACTCTAGTTAGTTCGTTAAAATAGGACTGCAGAGGCTATCAATCCTTCTGGATTATTAAGCCAGCACACTGTAAGTTGAAAATAGTGTCAGGAAGGGAGCCCATTTTTGAGAACTCCTGTCCCTTTCCCACCTCTAGGAAGTGTGTTACGGATTATCGGAAGCGACTGTACGCGTGTCATTATTTATACACCTATGCGGTACACGAAATTATCCAGATACAATATTTACTCAGTGCAAGACCTAGTCCACAAAAGTGACACACACACACACACACACACACACACACACACACACACACACACACACACACACACACACACACACACACACACTCCTATACCCTTGCACATACAGCCTACTTACTTATAGACACTTATTATTAGTAATCACAAATGTATTCACGTATTATACAAGCAGCAAAATCAAATTGGTGAAAATACCTAATCGTTCAAAGTTAATATAATTGGCAACACAGATGTGCTTTCAAGTTTATATTTAGTGAACCAAACTCATTTGTGAAAGTTATTAAATCTGACAAAATATAGTAAATCAACTAAATTAATGACATAAACGTTATTTATATTTATACAAATAAACAAAACATAATATCCAACTCATCTTTGCCAAATCCTAATAAAGTTAAAATAACTACACTATATATAGAACCACAAACACACTCTAAATCTTAATAGCAATACTAGAAATTTGAAACATATAAAACGCACAAAAAGGTCCACAAATATCAATCTCCTGCACTTATCCAACACCAATATAAACACACTATCACACACACGGAATTGAAGACAAACTTAGCACTTAACTTTCAGGATACGTGGAAGCATTTCTTAAAATGTCTGACTTACATTAGTAGACGGTTTTATTCAGATTAGGAAAGGTATATGGAAGTCAGGGGTGTAATTGAGATAGTCTTTACAACTCCCACAGATCCTTCCTAAGCTGTATAAAATGGTCTAATGATAACCAGAATAAACTGTCAAATGCGTCATAATCCTCAAGGGTGTGAATATTAATTAAATATTTAAGTAAACAACTTACTGAGCCAAACCAACACTCTAATCTGTAGTAGTGTTAATTCCAAGTAGACCCATGCAAACATATACACACGAACGTAAACATGTTCATATTAAGTAAAATACAATTAACTGATGCCCTAACTAAGCGGATCTCTTACACACACTCACACACACACATTTTGTTGATGGCGTGCATACAAATATTCATTTACTTAGATGCCATACACTCGGATCTTTTAAATACGTGTACACACACACACACACACACACACACACACACACACACACACACACACACAAACTTGCTTGTAGGCATCTCAGTGTTGAACGTCCAATCTTAATATACACTGTATTATGCATGCATTATAGCAAGCGTAACTGTGGCAAAACTGGTAGCTATAAAATTTAGAGTATGAATTTTTTTTTTTTTTTTAGAAACACACATTTTGACATAGGTCAAATACGACTTTAGAGGCTATAAACCCTTCTGGATTATTAAGCCAGTACACCGCAAGTCAAGTAAATTTTCAGGACTGGAGCCTCTTTTCGAGAACCCCAGTCTCTTGTTTGACATTTATTAAATAATCCAATTATAATATGAATCATTAGTATATTCCAATTGTCACACGCAATCATATATTATCACGTTGTTTATGAATGCCTTACCAGTTTCGTTACTGTCTATACCTTCTCTATTGCAAGCACGATATTGACAGTGCTACACCCCGAGTACTGATGGGCATGGGTACCGAGATAACCAGTGTATTGAAGAAAAAATAACTGCGGTATTAGTTGAGTTTACCGGCGCCATTTTGTTTCTCCACCCACTTCACGTTTTCTTTCAACAAGGGCATTAGCTTAGACCATCGAATATATTTTGGTTTAGTTTTTGTTTGTATTAGGACTATGCCTATGTATGGTGTGTAATCCAATGTTATTATTATCATTATTATTATTATTATTATTAGTAGTAGTAGTAGTAGTATTATATGAATGTTTAAATGTTTTCAGTATAACATGATGCATTCTACCTATGTTATTATGGTTATCATTTGTCGGTTTTATTCAGCTTAGTAAGGATCTGTGCAAGTCAAAGGGTTACATTAGATCGAATGTACTCCTTTGCTAGAAGTCCTTCCTAAGCTGTGTAAAATCGCCTAGTGTTAGCCAGAATATACCGTATAGAAAAGACGCCATGAAATTGTTAACTCCTTCAGTGTACCGCGACGAAATATTTCACTGTAGTCTACCCATTATTTGACGATTTTATTAAGCCAAGGAAGGATCTGTGGAAGTGAAAGGGTTACACACGATCGAGTTTACCCTTTATATCGTTAGAGGTCCTTCTTAAGCTGAATACAATCGTATACTGTTAGACAGAATACCATTAAACCGGCATCCTGAAGGGGTTAAGTAGTGACAGGGCAGATGTGTATCGGTAGGACATATTATAGGAGCGTATGTGGATTCTGATTATATCAATACAAGACTTGCTAAATTAATCTCCTGTGTCTATTATGATTTATATATATATATATATATATATATATATATATGTTTCCAAGCTCTCAGTGGGGTTCGAACCGTCGACCGTCAGACGATAGCCGACGTTTTAATCAACTACACTCGGCAGACTGCCGTGGTGTAGTTGATTAAAGTGTGGGCTATCGTCTGACGGTCGACGGTTCGAAGCCCACTGAGAGCTTGGAAACATTTAGTGGCTCACGTGTATTTGTGATATATATATACTCAATATATATACTTTGTTTGTCTAATGTTGCTGCTGTACAGTAACTGTAGTCTACTGGTACCGGTATTTACTATTCTATAGACAGGCCTATGAGATTTGCTATGTGACTAAATTTATTTATTACCATATTTAGCTTTTACTAATAGCAAACCATCACAACAATTGAACAACTTAATGCGATACCGGTACCCCGATTGGAACTATACGAAAAATATCCTTAGTGTAAAATTATTTCACGATTCTTTTATGTATTTAGAATCCATAAACGCATCTACACAATATGCAATCGATGGTCTAAGCTAATTTGTTTGTTGAAATATATTGCAGAACATGGGTGGAGAAATGAAGTGTTTATTGTAGCCTTAACTAATGCCAGAAACTGCATCTTTTATATATATATATATATACACATATAGCTATTGCGAGAAATGCCCACTTCATCTGTGATAATACCAAAGTCATATACATCTTATTTAAAAAAAAGTGTACATATTTTTTTGATACCGTATACCTTTTTTTCTCGCTTTTTGTAAATTATTGTATATAAGGATTTTCCTGTGTAAATAAAATACGATGGGCAGCGTACATTTTGTTTCTGTGATACCATGATTATTTCTGCATGATTTTATATTTAAATACCGTATATGCCTACTTTGCTCTGGTGTCAAATGAAAGCCGAATCCATTATTAATAGTCTATTTTTGTATGCATATTCTAGGATTCATATCTTGGAGTGTTAGCAACAGGACTGCTGAAGTTTTCTTAAAGCTATACTTAGCACTAGTAAGAATGACCCCATTTAGACTATGCTGTCCAATGTTGGTGCCCTTATTACCAGAATGGATATCAACCATTTAGAGGCAGTCCAAAGAAGAATTCGAAAATTATACATAATATTAGAAACTTATCGTATGAGGAGAGGTTGAAAACCTTAGGCTTGCACTCACTAGAAAGACGAAGATGTAGGGGAGACATGATAGAGGTATTTAAATGGATAAAGGGTATAACTAAGGGCGATATAAATGAGGTATTAAAGCTAAAGATCGGTGACATAACCCGTTCAAATGGTTTCAAGTTAGATAAGTTTAGATTTAGGCAAGATATAGGAAAACACTGGTTTGAGAATAGAGTTGTTAACATGTGGAATGGACTGCCCAGAGCAGTGATTAGCTTAGGAACAGTTGAAAGCTTTAAGCGTAAGTTGGATTTCTATATGGGCTGGGTGTGAATGGGAGCTGCCTCGTGTGGGCCGCATGGCCTTACGCAGTTTCCTTATGTTCTTTTAAAGAAAAACAAAAATTGGTTTATAGTTCAAATTAAGTCTTTGGAAGTGTTAAGGGGAGATCTCCACTTGAGGGATTTTTTTCTTGACCCCTTTCTCCCTCACGTTTAGCCCCATTGCTTTTGATATTATAAAACGTTTGCCCCATTAGTTTAGCGATTTTAAGAACTTTCACCCCATATTAAGACCTTTAGTGCCATTCAGGTGTCGATTTTATCCTGGCGAGCGATAGCGAGCCTGTAATTTAATAGGAACCGGCCTTCGGCCGGGACATTTTTCTACCGAAAAATGTACAAATTTATCTTGAAAGGGACTCAAAGGGGTGTAATTTTAAGGTTGATGGAGGTCTAGGGAACAAACTAAATACCTCCCCTTAAAATGGCCAAAACAATATTCTTTCTATTTTATTTTCATGTATTCACTCTCATATTTTCATGTATTCACTCTCATATTTTCATGTATTCACTCTCATATTTTCATGTATTCACTCTCATATTTTCATGTATTCACTCTCATATTCATTCAAGTCTTCAAACAAAATTGCTCCAGTTTGGCACCTTGAATTACTGTAGAGTCATACGTATTAATTAGGACACACCCATATGGATCTTCAGACCTATTAAGCTAAGTTGGAAACCTGTAAAATAAAACATACTGTATATAACACATGGTTTGTTGTTGTGTTCGATGTAGACTCAAATGGGCGCGTAGTATTGATGCGCGGGACTGTACTGAATCTAAAGTTAAGGGGAGGCAGTTGGTTTTTCGAGTCCTCCTCCTCCCTCATGTTTAGCCCTGTTAGTTATGTGCTTACAAGACATTCGCCCCATTAGTTTGGCGATTTTCAGACCTTTTGCCAATATTAAGACCTTTCGTACCATTTAGGTGTCGATTTTTTTTCTGGCGAGCGATAGCGAGCCTGTATCTTTCCATTCACATATGCATAGCCTACGTGAGTTGCAGTTGGGATGTGTGTACATGCTTAGATTGATATGCAGGATTCGAAGTTGCATAATAAATCGTAGGCAGTGTCCACCAACCTTTAACTGTCTTCGTGGTGCGATGTGTAAGGTGTTGATTTTTGGTGTGAGCATCCTGGGTTCGAGTCCACGGACTGCCACATGTGTTTGTAAATTTCATTAATCGATTTTAGGAGTATTGTTGGTTGTTGGAAGGAACATAATATTTGAAGAGGAAGCAGCCTTCGGCCGGGAAATATTTCTACCGGAAAATTTACAACTTTATTTATTTACTTTGTGGGTGTTGTTTTAAGCTTGATAGAGGTTTAGACAACAAACTAAACCTCCTCCTTAAACCATTAAGCCGAACCTGAACCAGTAAATTATGCTGCACAATACCATCTGAGCTCCTTAAACATATGCTAAAATGGATACCGTACATTATAGACCGTAGCCTTGAGTTTAATACATCTATAGCTATAATGTAGTGCACATTGTTACAACTAAATATCGTACGGTAATCTTTGTAAGATTATTAACAGTTAAAACTTAAATATTTGAAGTTCTGAGAGGAAACGGTGAAAATATTTAAGACAATAAAAACTACATTAGATTGAGCTATAATGATGAATAAATAAACAAAGGCCTGTTAGTTTTGCTTAATGTGATATGTCTACTATAAACAAATAAATATGTGTTAATACTGCCTAATGGAATAAAAAACAATATATCAAAATATTAAAATATATATAAATACAACCGGTGCAATGTAGCATCATTTGAATTTAACCTAAGCGGAAAATATGCATGTCAGTGAGTAAAATTATAATGATACATTCAGTCTCCCCTGAGTATATATGTTATATGAAAATAAAACAAACTATTCATATACGGTTCTGTCTTCGTGGTGCGATGTATAAGGTGTTGATTTTCGGTGTGAGCATCCTGGGTTCGAGTCCACGGACTGCCACATGTGTTTGTAAATTTCATTAATCGATTTTAGGAGTATTGTTGGTTGTTGGAAGGAATATAATAACTAATTAAAATATGCGAGTATAAAATATTGCAAATATATTATGCACATCGAACGGAATTAAGGGGACCCACCTCGCCTTTTTTTCTCTGATGATGATGATGATGATGATGTTGAGGGATAGCCTTAAGTATCGGCCCCTCGTTGGTCTTCTTACACCTTCCCTTTCTCTCACCTTTCTCTCCCTCTCTCTTTGGCTTGTATCCATTCGGCCCCATTCAGCCTTTTGTTTTAAGATGTTTACCCCCATCCAGGTGTCAATATTTTCCTGGCGAGCGGTAGCGAGCCAGCATATATATATTTTTGTTTTTACAGCAAGCTAAATGTGTACATTTTTCGATAGAAAAATGTCTCTGGCGAAGCCGATTTCTCCATACAATGCTGGCTCGCTTTCGCTCGCCAAGAATAAATAAACACCTGGATGGGGATACACGTCTTAAAACAGTTGGCTGAATGGGGCCGAATGGATACAAGCCAGGGAAAGAGAGAAAAGGAGAAAAAAAGCCGGTGACCCCCCTTAATAAGTTAAAGCGGAGTTACACAGTCCATTTTCCATAAATGTTTGATAAGCAAGTACTTTCTCGTGACAGGACTGGGTTCATTTGATTAGTTATCATTAGTTAACTGTCTCGTTAGCGTAATGTATAAGTGCGCGGAATTTCGATGTGAGTATCCTAGGTTCGAGTCTCTGGAGCGCCACACGTATTTGTTGATTTCATTAATTGAGTTTAGAAGTGAAGTTGGTTGGTGGAAAAAAATATAATAATTGAATATCAACACCATATGATAAGCTGCACTTCACAGATAGCTTCTTCGGGTCACTAACCAGAAGAAGCTTTCTGCGAAACGTTGTCAATAAAGTGCTCCTCCTCACATGGTGTTAAGGGGGTGTCTGTCACCTACTTGTTTTCTCTTTCTCTCCTTTTCTCTCTTTCTCTGGCTTGTATCCATTCGGCCCCATTCAGCCAACTGCTGTAAGACGTTTAAACCCATCCAGGTGTCGATTTCTTCCTGGCGAGCGATAGCGAGCCATCAATGTATGGAAAAATCCGGCTTCGCCGGAGACATTTTTCTATCGAAAAATGTACAAATTTAGCTTGCTGTCAAAACAAAAATACATATATGCTGGCTAGCTACCGCTCGCCAGGAAAATATTGACACTTCGATGGGTGTAAACGTCTTAAAACAGTAGGCTGAATGGGGCCGAATGGATACAAGCCAAAGAGAGAGGGAGAAAGAAAAAAAAGCGAGGTGGGCTCCCATAACCTGTATATTCATGCTGGTAACTTTTCAAAGTTATGTCAACATTTCATTAGTTGGCGGAATTCTGAAAATGCCAAAATGTTACATGTGTCAGGCGATAATTGCTCTAAACAAATGCCGAAAGTAACGTTTGTGTGACACCGCCGTTACTGATATAAAGGATGGTACAATATAGAACCGTGTCTACAAAACTATAATTATAACGTAAAACTTGCATAATAAACACATTGACTGAAAAACGCAATAATTGTCCCACTGCATAAAGGAGGGAGTAAAGCACTACCAAAAAACTACCGCCCGGTAGCTCTAACCTCTCACATCATTAAATTTTTAGAGCGAGTCCTGCGAAGCAAAATCTCAACATTCATGGAGGCAAATGAACTACACAACACCGGTCAACATGGGTTCAGAGCGGGAAGATCATGTCTCTCACAACTTTTGAAACACTATGACAAAATTCTTAAAGCGCTAGAAGAAAAGAAAAACGTGGATGTCATTTACACCGATTTTGCTAAGGCATTTGATAAATGTGACCATGGTATAATAGCCCACAAACTAAAAGCAAAAGGTATAACGCGGAAAATCGGACGGTGGATATACAATTTCCTCGTAAACCGAAAACAATCAGTAGCAGTAAACCAAGTCACATCTGAGCCTTCGGATGTCAAAAGCTCAGTGCCCCAAGGAACAGTGCTAGCGCCCCTTCTGTTCCTCATACTAATTTGCGACATAGATACCAACACCAGACACAGTATGGTGTCGTCTTTTGCTGATGACACAAAATTAAGCAAGATAGTAAACACACAAGAGGACACGGGCCGACTGCAGGAAGACATGAATGTAGTGTTCCAGTGGACCAGGGAAAACAACATGCAATTCAATTAAGAAAAATTCCAATTAATACGGTACGGAGATAATAATGGTGTTAAAGAAATTACAAATTACTTAACAGAATCTAACCACATAATAGAACGGAAAGACAGTATGAAAGATCTTGGGGTATTAATGTCTGAAAATATGTGTTTCAAAGTACATAACCAGGTCAAAGTTGCGGCTGCGAAACGTGTAACGGGTTGGATTCTGCGTATATTTAAAACACGCGGTGAATTACCTATGATAACGCTCTTCAAATCTCTAGTGCTACCGCGGCTTGAATACTGTAGCGTATTAACATCCCCATACAAAGCAGGTGAAATAAATGACTTAGAGAGTGTACAAAGAAATTTCACTTAGCATATAAGTTCGATAAAACAGCTACACTATTGGGAGCGTTTAAGAGCACTGAATCTGTACTCACTGGAACGTAGAAGAGAACGCTACCTAATAATATACACGTGGAAAATCGCAGAGGGTTTAGTACCAAACCTACATACTCCGATAGTCATGAAATTCAGTGATAGGAGAGGCTGGGAATGCGATATCCCCCTGATGAATAACAGGGGTGCTATGGGCTCTCTGCGAGAGGGCTGGTTATCACACAGAGGCCCACGTCTCTTCAACAAACTCCCACGGCGATTAAGAGACATGAGGGACGTCTCATTAAACAATTTCAAGAGAGCCCTCGATGTCGAACTGCAAAAAGTGCCAGACGAGCCCATCCTCGCAAGGGAGCGGGCTGTCGCTTCAAACAGTCTACTGCACCAAATCACCACCCATAACGAGGGGCGTCGCGCTCCGTGGTGCCGCTAGAAGAGTGGCGAACACATCAAAAGGTATCAAAAGGTATCAAGGACAAAGAAACGACACAATATAACGACAAAATAACTTACTAATATAATTATGTGGAAATAACGATTTAGCAGAGAAAAAAAAAACTAATACTAATAATAAAATAAATAAATGAACACAAAACCCCCACATACAATGTACACCACTGTATAAGTAGGCCTAAATACATTTGGGTCCCAAGCAATTATAATTTTCATATAAAGTATAGCTTCAGTTGAACGATTGAACGAAATCAAACTAATGGAGAGAACTATCGAACTTACGCTACAAAATGGTCGAATAAAACATCTATATTAATCGTACAAACGATAAAATTACTCTGACAGAGTTCTGCTGCAATGACTTCGTTAATGCGTGTGTGAAAGAGGTGCTTAGGTATTTTTGCTAAAATATAAGGCCATACTAATGCCCTATTGGGCAGGTTATGGTAAGTAATAATCGCATTATTAATCATAATGATCATACTATAATAATAAAATAAGCAGTAATGCAAATATCTATGTGGCAAATTGCTATCACTGATTGAATTACCGGTATATTTTACTAAGCTATGCACAAAAAAAAAAAAAAAAAAATGAAATGGAAAATAAAAATAAAAATAGGAAAAATGGGGATTGGGCCTGAGCATATAGATAGATAGATAGATAGATAGATGGATGCCAAATATTTACCCCTTCAGTACCGGTGATATCCTTTTCATTATATGCTGTCAACTATTAGACGGTTTCTTTGAGCATAGGAAGGATGTCTACCCGTTAAAAGATTACAGACTATCTCTATTAATCCTTTTAGCTACAATATATCGTTCCTAAGCTTCATAAATAGTTTAAATGCATCTGAAAAAAAGACGTCGCCAGTACTGTAAGGGTTAATTCAATACATTAAAAATAGCATAAGGCCTATTCCATAACTGATAATCTGTATACCGTACAATCTGATTTTCCTTATGCAATTAAACTTTTTTATAACCAATTTACAATTAACCCGTACAGTATCGGCGACGTAACTCTAATTTGATTTCAGCTACATTTAGACAATTTTATTAAGCTTGGTAAAGATGCACGATAGCTAAAAAGGATTAATTGTTATAGTCTGTAGCATTATAACTGATAGACGTCCTCCTTAAGCTGAATAAAACCGTCAAATAGTTACCAGAATATGATGGAAATGTCGTCACCAATATTGAATGGGTTAAACAGTCTTTTGCATATACAGTATTTACACATTGATAATTGTATTATTAGAGGTGGAGAGATGGAGTTGAGAAGTATATGAGTGAAGGCGGTGCTGGATGGGAGGAGGGGCGTCGACTGACTGGGGACAGAGGTGCATGGGGCCGTTTCGTTCGTGGCCACCCCTTCGGGGATCATGGCGTCCGGCAATAGATAGATAGATAGACTAATGTTTAGCTATTATATATAAACTGGTTGTTCTAAGGTATAATACTTACATAATGAATATCACAAGGAGGATAAGAACAAATGTCCACGACTGTACATATCTGGGGCCGTTTCCCTACCTTCATAGCGTGTCGACCAGAATACCGCCCCTCGGTGGTATCTGTGGAGGAAAATTATATCGAAATTAGTAAGGAATTATGGAAATGTACAAAATGTACAATTACGAAAATGATACATAATATTATATACATATAGTATGAGGAGAACTAGAAAGACGAAGATGTAGGGGAGACATGATAGAGGTATTTATATGGATAAAGGGTATAAATAAGGGCGATATAGATGAGGTATTAAAGCTAAAGAATGGCGACATAACCCGCTTAAATGGTTTCAAGTTAGATAAGTTTGCATTTAGTAAAGATATAGGAAAGCACTGGTTTGGGAATAAAGTTGTTAACATGTGGAATGGACTGCCCAGAGCAGTGATTAGCTCAGGAACAGTTGAACGATTTAAGCGTAAGTTGGATTCCCATATGGATGATGTGGGCTGGGTGTGAATGGGAGCTGTTTCGTGTGGGTCGCATGGCCTTATGCAGTTTCCCGCGATCTTATGTTCTTATGTTATTAAGTCAGAGGGAAAAACAAAGCTAGAATATTTACCCTTTCTGTACCGGAACGTCTCTTAAATGTTATTCTTACTACTATTAGAGGATTGTATGCAACTTAAACGGGGTCTCCAGCAACTAAAAGGCTTCTAAACATCTCTCACAACCCTTTTAACCCCCCCTTAAGCTGCAAAATCTTTTAAATTTAGCTAGAATAAAATGTTAAAGACGTCGCCGGTGCAGAAGGGGTAAAGAAAAAATGCAGGAAGAAACACTATACAATAATATTTTAGCCTTACCGTACGTATGAAGAGAGTGACCTTTTATCTCTTGTTATTCAGAAGCCCAAGGACAATAACAAGACGCCAAAGTACACAACAAGGGTTTAAGTCAAGAAGGTTAAGCTGATCTAATCACACAAACTTGACCTGAGTTAGCTGCTTAAGGGGGTAGTAGTTGTTGTTTGGTCTATGTATTTATTGATTCATTGATTTTGAGTGTCCTCGCTAGACCTCCATCAAGCTTAAACAAAAAACACCCCCTCGACCCCCTTTCAAGATAAGTTTATACATTTTTCAGTAGAAAAATAATTACAGGCTCGCTATCGCTCGCTAGGAAAAAATCGACACCTAAATAACACGAAAGGTCTTTATATTGACAAATAAATCAGGCAAACGGTTTTAAATTCGCCAAACTAGTGAAACGGACGTCTTAATATCCGAAAACTAATGGGGCTAAACACGAGGAAGATGGGGGAGCAGAAAAACGACCAATCGCCCCTTAAGTTGATCTAATCAGACAACCCTGACCTGAGGTGGTAGCCCCTCTTATCTTGACCTCAGCTGACCAGGGCGAATCACGGGAACCAAGTTTCCCACGATTTTCTATCAGCTTCTTTATTATTAACCCATGCAGTACCGGTGACGTCCTGTTCTTTATATTGTGGCATTATTAAAGGATTTTGTTCAGGTTAGGAAGGACCTCTAGCAATAATAAGGCTTCAAACTATCTCAACCAACCCTTTTAACTACCGCAGATCCTTCCCAAGCTGCATAATATCGTCTAAATATAGCTAGACTAAAAGATAACACACGTCGCTGGTACTCAAAGGGTTAATATATTTTACAGTATTTGGGGCATCCTTTATCCCCTGTTTTCATATATATTGGTAACTTTACTAGACGATAAGGCGTTTTTTTATTTATTTATATATCTATTTGTTTGTATTGTTGTTATTGTTTTTAGTTTGTAATCGATTTATCTCATTTCGCTGTACAGTATGTACAGTCGCGCTAATAAGTCACATCTCAGCTGTCATTACGTTTGGCTCGCTTTGTGTTGTATTAATGTCTGTTAGATGTTGAATAGGAGGGGTAAGTGTAGGAATATGTTTGTATATCTCACTCAAAAAGAATAAATCATGTGTAGCTATTGCTGATACCTATTAATGATCAAAACATAATTGGTGCCGAGACATCACTTATTAGCTGGACTGCACCCATTTACAATATGTGCAGTATGTTCAACCTAAATGTACTAACCATAGTAACTAATTATTAGAGCGAGTTAATCGACCTGCGTGACTGACCGGTGATTTATCCATGAATCAACCCTATTGGATTATTTAGCCAGCACACTGTAAGTCAAGAACAAGGTAAAAACTGGAGCCTCTCTGCGAGAATTCCAGTCCCTTGTCCCCCGTGAAGCATAAACAATTTAAGTGAATATTGTTCCCTATTACTGAACAGTGTGATAATGAACATTGAAACAACGTACAAGGGGAAACTATAAGCGAGGATTGCCTGCAGCTGAATAATTGTTATACCAACTGTGTTTCCAAGGATTTCACACCTGTTTTACTGAGAAAATATGACAGCAAAGGCGTTCGTATGACAGCCTTTGCTAGTGAGGTAAAGCCGGTGTCATACGAACGAATTTTCCGTCATATATTTTCAGGCAACTGGCATCAAGTTATATATATATTTCAATCACTTAATATCATATACTTTCGTCTAGTTGTCAATTCCAATGCGAAAATACTAAAACTAGTACCGTTATGAGAACAAAACTTGCTCGTCGAAAATTGACGGGAAAAGCGCTCGTGTGACATCGCCGTAATCTGTTTTTTAAAGCCGAGACACACGAGCGCTTTTACGGACAAGGTTTATAGATACATAGACCTTGTTTACGGACAAGGTTTATAGATACATGGACCTTGTTTACGGACAAGGTTTATAGATACAAAGACCTTGTTTACGGACAAGGTTTATAGATACATAGACCTTGTTTACGGACAAGGTTTATAGATACATGGACCTTGTTTACGGACAAGGTTTATAGATACATAGACCTTGTTTACGGACAAGGTTTATAGATACATAGACCTTGTTTACGGACAAGGTTTATAGATACATGGACCTTGTTTACGGACAAGGTTTATAGATACATAGACCTTGTTTACGGACAAGGTTTATAGATACATAGACCTTGTTTACGGACAAGGTTTATAGATACATGGACCTTGTTTACGGACAAGGTTTATAGATACATAGACCTTGTTTACGGACAAGGTTTATAGATACATAGACCTTGTTTACGGGCATGCCTCTCTCGGCAACTCCGGTCTGTCCGCTTCTGGTTTAAACTTTTATGAGCTATTATAATAATATACGCTATAATGTTATAGATAGGGAAAGAGTACGGTAATTCAATTGTCCATAATATCATGCCCCTTAAATAAATTGGTATCGAAAGTTGCCGAGAAAAGTAGCCTACTTGTGTGAATTGGCTATCATTTGACAGAAGGGTGAACAGGATTTGATCTGATCCCCAAAACTGTACCGTATAAAACCATTAGTGGAAGAAAGGTCGGCTAAATTCTATTGTTAGTTTTATTATTTATTTACTTACGTCCTTCGGTCAGACGTTAATTTATGTATCGTATTTGCTAGTACTGTCCTACACACACACATACATACATACATACATACAGTACATACACAGATAAATTATACCTACATGGTGTTCATCTCGCGCTCTCTCTCTCTCTCTCTCTCTCTCTCTATATATATATATATATATATATATATATATATATATATATATATATATATATATATATACAGTTTCGAACCTCTCTGGAGTTCCCTTCTCACGTAATTAATGCCTCCTTTATGATTAGAAGTACGGTTTCAATCGATTAATATTACTCAACTTAATAAAGACCTCTAAGAATCAAATAACCAAAAACTAGTACGAATATCCCTTTAACTCCATAAATTTGCATGGAGGTATGTAAATTATTATGACAATATAAATATTCTGAATCAATGGAGAAAGGAATGGAGGGAAGAAATATGATAATAGCAAAATTCATGCAAATATTGACACCTTCCATTTATGTTGAGTTTTAGTAGTTAAGAGTTGAAATGTTGTAAACTGAGGTATGCTAATGTGCAAAAATAGTGTGAGAAATTATATTATACATTTGACTATAAGCCATATGGGATGAGTTGGGTTTGAAAAGGATATGCCTTGTGCGGGCTCTCTGCAGATTCTCGATTTTGTATGTTCTTATGCTCATATAATCACGAAACAATTATATTCAGCTTTGGAAGGCACTCAAAGAGGCAAAGTATATTTTATTTAATCCTTCTGAGGTCGAAAACCCATCTTGAACTAAATATAATCTTCTACTGATAGCCCGAATAGAGGGAGCCAGCCAGTGAACCCTGGTTGGAATAGCAGTGTTTGGCAGGAGTTCTTTAAAAAGCTGTATTAAATCAGGTATTAGACTAAATACTGATAACGAAAGTGTTTGGGTAGAGGTTAGCGAAGGTAGTGAGACCATAATTATTGGAGTTATTTATAGACCACCAAATATGAGTAGAAACGAAGGTACAGCTTTATGCCAGGAAGTGAAAATAGCATTAAGGTTTAGCAATGTGTGTATTATGGGGGATTTTAATTTTCCGAATATTGATTGGCAGCATCAAATCGGCGACTCAGATTCAAAAGAGTTTATTGAGGTGGTACAGGATAGTTTTTTATTTCAATTCATAGACTCGCCTACTAGAGGTAATAATATCCTCGATTTAGTTCTCAGTAATAATGAACAAATGATAAATAATGTAGAGATAGGATACCAACTAGGAAATAGTGATCATAAATCAATTTATGTTAACATACAATGGACAGGAAAGGCTAAAGAGAATAATACACTTATCCCAGATTTCAGAAAAGCCAATTATGGTGGATTAAGAAGTGCCTTAAGAGTCGATCCTATGGTTAAACTATTAAGTGGACCCAGGTGCGCTAATGAACATACTCTCTCTCAGATACCTGTACTAACTCAGGATAATTTGACAGCTACATATAATCATTTTATTTCTTCACTCCACAATGCGCAAAATAAATATATCCCCAAAAGAAAATTTAGATCAACACAGAACCAACCCAAATGGATGAATAATAGACTATTAGACCTTCTAGGAAAAAAGAGAGGAATATATCGAAAAATTAAGAAAGGCGAAATGCACCTACTTGCTTACTATCATAATCTATCAAGAGAGGTTAAAAAAGGTATAAGGACAGACAAAAGAAATTATGAAATCAGGATAGCCAATGACTCAAAAAATAACCCTAAGGCTTTTTACCAGCTATATAAATCTAAAGTTAGAGATAAAATAGGCCCCCTTAAAACTTCGATAGGAGAAATGACAGAAAATTATTTAGAAATGTGCAGTACATTAAATAGTCAGTTTCTATCCGTTTTCACTAATGAAAATTTGGCACAGATTCCATAAGTCCGTAAGGTAAATAGCGATAATATAGAAAATAGGTTAAGTACGGTTACTATAAGTAGAAATGATGTGCTTAAGGAAATTGACAGACTGAAACCTCAGAAATCGCCTGGTCCCGATGAGGTATATGCTAGAGTATTAAAAGAATGCAGAGATGAGTTAAGTTACCCATTAACATTTATTTTTAACAATTCATTAGAAACCGGTATAGTTCCAGAAGCTTGGAAGCTTGCAAATGTAGTTCCGATTTTCAAAAAAGGTGATAAATCAATAGCATCCAATTACCGTCCCATTAGTCTCACTTCAATCATAGGAAAGCTACTAGAGTCAATTATTGCTAGGAAAATGAGAAACCACTTAGAAACATTTAACTTAATCAATTCTTCTCAGCATGGATTCACTCAGGGACGTTCTTGCCTTACTAATTTGCTTAGTTTTTTCTCAGAGGTATATGAAGCAGTAGATAATGACAAGTCATATGATATTATATATTTAGATTTCAGTAAAGCTTTCGACAGAGTCCCTCATGAGAGATTGATGAGAAAGGTTGAGGCACATGGAATAGGTGGGGCGTTGTTAGAATGGATTAGGTCATGGCTAATTGGTAGGAAGCAGAGAGTCAGCATAAATGGTACTAAGTCAGAATGGGGATCAGTCAAGAGTGGTGTCCCCCAGGGATCTGTATTAGGTCCTCTGTTGTTTATTATTACATAAATTACCTTGATTTAGGTATAACTAGTAGGATAAGTAAATTTGCAGACCATACCAAAATGGGGAGAACAATTGATTCAGTTAGAGATATAGAGTGTCTGCAAAGGGATCTACTGTAGATACCTTACACGAATGGTCAGTAAAATGGCAGATGAAGTTTAACATTGACAAATGCAAGGTATTAAAGATAGGGAAGATGCATACAAATTTTAAATATAAACTAGCTAATATGGAATTAGAAAACTCAGACTGTGAGAAAGATCTAGGTGTGTTTGTTAGCAATGATTTGAAGCCTAGAAAACAATGTATAAGCGTTCGTAACAAGGCAAACAGGATTCTCGGGTTCATATCTAGGAGTGTGAGTAACAGAACTGCTGATGTTATCTTAAAACTTTACTTGTCATTAGTGAGACCCCATATGGATTATGCTGTTCAATTTTGGTGGCCTTATTACAGAATGGACATAGATTCATTGGAGAGAGTACAACGTAGAATGACAAAAATGATCCATAATATTAGAAATCTTCCGTATGAAGAAAGGTTGAAGAAATTAGGCTTACATTCGTTAGAGAGACGCAGAGTTAGAGGTGACATGATAGAGGTATTCAAGTGGGTTAGTGGAATTAATAAAGGAGACATGAAAAATGTACTAAAGCTCAGTGATAGCGAAATAACTCGTACAAATGGTTTCAAATTAGATAAATGTCGTTTCAGAAAAGATATTGGCAAATATTGGTTTGGTAACAGAGTTGTAGATGGGTGGAATAGGCTACCAAGTGATATAGTGGGATCAAGAACGATAGGGAGCTTTAAGATAAAATTAGATAGGCATATGGACGAGATAGGTTGGGTGTGAGGGGGATCTACCAGGTGTGGGCCAATCGGAGCTCAGCAGGACCCCGTAATCTTGTGTTAATCTCTGACCGTTTTGGTGGGGTCAGTACTCAAGGTATTAGTGAGATGGGTCTGTAATTGGGGTTGGGTGTGACAGGGATCTGCCTTGTATGGGCCGATCGGCTTTTTGCAGACTCCCATTTTCTTATGTTCTTATGAAATACTGAAAGGGTTAGGAAGGAAACATATATGGAGAGAGAGAGAGAGAGAGAGAGATGGGAGGGGGATATTCATGAAACACCTGGCTTACCACGTGGAAAACAAAGGCGAAAAAGTACGATATGAAGGAGAGGTGAAACTACAGCACATACACACAAACACACATACTAATCACACTTTTGCGCACACACACACAAGAACAACAACAACAGCAACAAGAACAATATAAAAAGGCCTTCGTCTTGACCCAGTTAGAAATATGACATTGATAAACTCGCACTAGCACACATGTTCTCTTCATTTACCATCTTTATCATAATTATTATTAGTTTCCTTCTGTACCACCGTTAACCCTGTTATCACCATTGACCCTCATTTCTTAATATCATATTTGTTTTCACCAACCCACCAATTAATTTACAAATAAACCCAACTAGTGAAATCATTGAGAGTAATGAATACATGTGGTACTCCAAAGACTGGAACCTAGGATACTCTCACTGAAATTCCGCTCACTAAGCACAAGGCTACCATACCAGTTAATGAAATGATAGGCTACGAAAACTAAGCTATCATGGAAAGAGTTACCGATTGTTTTATTTTATTTGTGTAGCTTAATATGGAAGGCCAAAAGCTTATCAAGGAAGTTTGGCTTGTAAATCTATAAAATTTGTAATGTTTATCTAAAAAGACTGAATACTTACGATTACAAAGGTTTACAGGTTATTAAGTAAAATTATACACATTTTATTGGTTACAAGTACACATACACTAGCATTAGCAATTATGCATACAATCAATTAAAAAGGCTTGTTTAAAATAGTTAGTAATGATTGTGTTATGCAGGATATATACAGTATATATTTCTGGAAATATGATGGCGGTTGATGGCACTCCTACAGTGTCATTAAGTGCCAGATACTGCAAGATTTTCATACATATACAAACTTCTCTCTTCACGAGATTTATATTATGCAGTTCGGTACTTATATAATGTGTGGCATTATAATTATACTACATTAAAGAAAATATAAGGCATTGCTTAACTTTAAGGGCAGGTTTAGAACAGCGAGCTTTTTCTTCAAGTTGTTGGACAGGGACAGTACAGGTGGAGTACCAGATACTTCAATTTCAAACTATTTGTTCCTCACTAACCAATGTGTAAAGCTTATCAAAGAATGCTAGTATCATACAGTATTATCAAGAACAAGTAATCTAGGAAACGAATGGACTGATTTTGTTACAAGTGTGTCCATATTTGAGTAGATCTCTCAACTATTTAATGATGACCGGGTCGTATGGCAACACGATGACGTTAGCTCAGAGCCGTTGCTCAGCCGTTGCTCAGAGCGCATGTGCGAACCCCTCCATAGTATTTTTTCAAGTTTCACTAATTTATAGTGTCTTTTTAACTATCGAGTATCTTTTTGTAGTTACATATATATTAAATCTACTTGAAAGAATACTAAAACTGCAGCAGAATATTCATTTACGGGCAAACAGAGGAAATCTTATCCTCATTCATAAATCTTTGTTTACTATCATCTCTTTAACTGATTCATTCGATCTTTTTAATTTTACGCGCTTCGGGTTTAACTTCATACATTCCTCCTTTTAATTACACAGCGTTGCCACATCAATTACACTGGTTTCCCAAGTCGGGTCCATTCATAAATCTTAATCAAGGTAAATAATTAATACCCTTGGTAAAATGACGGGTATATTTTAAATATTCATGACGACCAATAGGCGATATTATTCAGGTTAGGAAAGCAGCTATGGTTCTTGCTAAGCTGAATAAAATCGTCAAGTGTCAGTCAGGATTAGTACTGAAGAGGTAAAGGTATTTTAGTGGTGTCGACTTTGGAAGACTTCGAACGGCTTCAGTGCTATTTATCCTAGCCTACAAGCCTATGTGGTTATGATATATTTTATTAAGTGTTATGATCCTACCCTTATCCTTTCCATGCATCATCTACAAAACTATATATACTAATTATTGAAAAACACTATCGTAATACGTAGCCTACGCACGAATCGTTTTTTATGTCTGGCATACATTTCTTCCATCCTTCATTCAATATTATCAATTGACCACTTGCGAGTTTCGTTCTATAAGGAAGTTGGAGTTGTAGACATCGATATTTAGCAGAATTACCAGCTAAAATACGGTTGTAGTTCATTTATAAATACATAAAATCCAATTCAACATACTCTTTAGCCATCAGAAACCTACATTATTATTGTATTTCTGTTTTCTATCAATGTCTATACCTCCAACTTCCTTATAGCCTGAAACTCGCAAGTGGTGAATTGAGCTCCCTAATAATTAACAATGTGCATTTGTGTAAGTTGAATTTCATCAACCAGAGGAGAGGGAAAGCTGTGATAGCGGGGAAGGGACAACGGGAGAAAGTGCCAGGAGACGAATAGAGGAAAAGCGAAAATTGGTAATAAAAAGACAGACAAGAGAGGATAGCATAAACTGTAGATGGAAGAAACTGACACTTAAGAATATAAGAAAAAGAGAGAGAGAGAGAGAGAGAGAGAGAGAGAGAGCAAAATTCATGGTAACATTGGACCAACCACTTGTACAGAACACGAACACTTTAACCTCTCTCTCTCTCTCTCTCCCCTTTTCTTCCACTTTTCTGTAATGTGTGGTTTTGTTATGGCTATTAGAATTAAGATATGGCCACGTTTTGGTTCGCAAGGCCTGTATGATCACTGTGTCTATGTATGTGTATATACGGTATATATATATATATATATATATAATGTAAATCTCTCTCTTTCTCTCTCTCTCTTCGTTTCTCTCTCTCGAAACTATGGCTGGAAATTAGAGTTGAAAATGTTTGACACTAGATTATGTGGACATTTGTACGCGTATAGGATCTGTTCTACTTGTTACAAGCTACATTCAGAAGTAATAGATTGTTTTTTCAAGAAAGTAATTTATCCCTTTAAGGATCATGACGCGATCTACCATTTTTCTGGCTAATATTAGACGATATTTTCCAGCATACGAAAGACCTCTAGCACTCAAAGGGGTAAAGAGTCGATCTCAATTAACCTTTTGACTCACGCAGTTCTCTCCTTTACTGAAACAAGAAAAATATCTAGTAAAAGTCATAATGCACTGTCATAATACGTCATAATTATCACAGGGTTTAGAAGAGATAAGCTAGTAGGTAAATTTATAGCAAGGAAGATTCGCCCACCACCTTTTATGCTCCTATCTGACTCATAATGTTCACTTTTCTTCTCCCTAAGTTTTAACCCTATGAAGATTATGACGCACCTTGACAGTATATTCTGGCCATTAAAATATGGTTCTATAGAGTTTAGGAAGAATCTGTGGACATTTTAAGTGTGAAGGCCATTTCAAGTATCCCTCTGACTTCCATGTAATCTTCCTAACCTGAATAAAATCGTCTAATAATAGCCTGAAAGCTTTACATAAATGCGTAACCAGATCTGGAAAGGGTTAAGAGACCTGTTACCTCACCTACCTGCCTACCGCGCCCCCCCCCCCCTCCCTACACACCCACACACACACACACACACACACACACACACACACACACACACACACACACACACACACACACACACACACACACACACTCTCTCTCTCTCTCTCTCTCTACTTACTTAGATTATCACGCCGGAAGAAAATGAGATTCTAACTGATCGTTGTAACTTCTTGTAATTCTTTCCCCGGCCTAGTTTCTCGCTGTGCATCCAGTTTTCTTGTTTTGCACCTTTTATTGAGTTTTTTCCTTGTTCTCTGTCCAGTGTTATGTTTTTTTTCTCTCTCTCTCTCTCTCTCTCTCTCTCTCTCTCTCTCTTTCAGCATATACTAATCCAGTGATCCTATACAATATCTTACATTTTATAGGTTCTCAGATAAAAACGCATTTGTTTTATAACATTGTTATAACATTATCTCTCTCTCTCTCTCTCTTTCTTTCTCTCGCTCTCTCTCATCATATATTAATCCATTAATTATTTACAATATCTTAAATTGTATAGGTTCCCAGACAAAAACACGCTTACATAACATTCACGTTTCCATCCTTTCAGTTTCGATTATTACTCCGTACAAAAGAAAAAGTAAGTAATTAACTCACGATTCAAACTCCTTTTCATCCAGTTAAACATTTCAATATAATTATTATGGAGCATTCTCTCAGTATATACTTGCTGTAATTATTAAGTTTCCGAAAAATCTGGCAGCCAATGGGTATATAATATAGATTGGGTATACACCTCAAGTTGTGTAAAATCGCTTTGCTGTATACAATCGCAGACAAAAAATTATAAATGCCATGCTACTGAAAGGGTTACTGATTAGTTTCATTGCCGATATATTTTCATATATTATTTAGGTTCCGAGGTGGTAATGTATCTGATGGGCGTTGCATGGTTACATCTTCCGTTCAACAATTCACCTCTTGCAAGTTTCGTGCTATAAGGAAAATAGAGCTGTAGATATCGAAATTTAGAATAATTTCCAGCAAATATTCGATTGTAGGAGGGACTGGAGTTCTCGAAATGGGACTCCAGTCCTGACACTATGTTTGACTTACAGTGTGCTGGCTAAATAAACCAAAAAGGGTTGACAGCCTCGGAAGTCCTATTTAAACTAAATAATTTCTAAATATTTCAAACATGTATATATATTTTGTATTTCTACTAAATATATATGTTTACAACACCAACTTCCTTATAGCCTGAGCCCCGCAAGTGGTCAACTACATAGCTGTACGCTTTACTCTCAAAATATTAGAAAAAGGCCAAGAAATGTCATATTGATTCATCTTTGAGGAATAATATACTGAATTGTGGGTTCTCCCGATACAAATAAAATATACGAGATACGTCGACTATACTCATATGGTAAGGGCGTTGGCTGTACCATATCGGACATAATATTACACAAGCAGTGCTGTTTGTTAAAGACAACTTGCAATCACCCATTTTCCCGAAGATTTCAGTTCATTTATATAAATTTCGTTCATTTTCTTATGTTCTTATGTTATCAGTTCCTAGAGTTTCGCTATGATAATCTATTTTATAACATAAGAACATAAGATAGCGGGAAACTGCATAAGGCCATGCGGCCCGCATGAGACAGCTCCCATTCACACCCAGCCCATATCATCCATATGGGTGGAGATAAATTATTGCGCTGAATAATAAATATAACTGACGATTATTATTATTATTATTATTATTATTATTATTATTGACTAAAATGCAAAAAACAAATAGAAAAGGTAACGCATTTTTCACACTTAAATTATTTATATCACTCTAGGGGACGAACATACTTACTTAACAAATACAATATATTACATTATTTTACAGGTTCAACAAACAATTATTGTAAGATATGGAAATTTCGGCGTATCGAAGTCACCGGTTTAAAATATGCACACACTCATAAATAATAAGACTCAAATCTATATATGTTTTTAAAATCTGCGAAGGGACTATCACACGCGAGCTCTTATCATCGATATTCAAACGTTAAGGCGGTGTCACACGATAAATGTTCCGTCAATTTTTACGGGCAATTGTAGTCTGGTAACTTCAAAAGAACATTTTCATAATAGTTAAACTACCTAACTTAATCTACCTTCGAGCTAGCTTCCACTTCCAACGCGAAAGAGCCTAAAAATTGAACGAGCCAAATTTGAGCATCGAAAATTGTCAAAATGCGTCACTACAGTTGTCCAAAATAATTTAATGACTGCCAGAGAAGTGTTGGCGATAAAAGTTGAAGGGAAAATCGTTGGTGTGATATCGGCTTAGGTCTGTAGTACCCGAAGGTGTGATATAGTAAGCTACCTAGGCTTTAAGGGGTACTGCTTGGATTTTGGTCTATATACAGTACTAGCAGGGTACCCGGCGTTGCCCGGCTAATCACCATAATCACCATCACTACTACCACCACTATTAATACCATAATCACCATCATCAATCACTACTACCACAATTATCACAATACTACTACTACCATAACCTCCCTGTGCCTTATTAAACGGCGACCTCGATTTCGGCCGCTAAATGACCTCCGATTTAGGATCTGACCTCATCCGTACCCTCATTTTGGGGGGCTGCGAACAACTTTCGTTCCATACACCTTTTCGATCGGAGGCCTCCTTCTGCCCCAAACGGCCATTTTTCTTTAAACCAAAAACGATTTTTCCGATTTCGCGCCCATTTTCTCCGTCCCTTTCACCCTGGGGTATTCTATTTTTTCACTAAAACCTGCCTAGGGACCCCCTTACTATGCATACCAAGTATGAACGCTCTAGCTTAAAAAATATGGCCATGCATAAAGAACAGACACACAGACAGACAGACAATCGAAAATATTATATAGATTTATATATTGTATATATATGTTTAGTTTCCTCGCTAGACCTCCATCACGCTTAAAAAAACACCCCCTAGAGTCCGAAACCTCCTTCAAGATAAATTTGTACATTTTTCGACAGAATAATTTCCCGGCCGAAGGCTAGTTCCCTTTAAAATTACAGGCTCGGTATCGCTCGCCAGGACAAATTCGACACCTAAATGGCACGAAAGGTCTTGAAATTGACAACGAAATGGGGCGAAAGGTATTAAAATCGCCAAACTAATGCAAGGAACGTCTGCAAATCTCAAAACTAATATGCTAAACACGAGGGAGAAGGGGGTCCAGAAACAAAAACGAGTAGTAGCCTACCCCCTTAAAATATCCGGGACGTACTAGAATTGAGTGAATATGGTTGTGGTGAAGATTTCCTTGTCTCTCCATGGAATAAATAAAAATAAATGCATGCTGAAAAGTGGGAGGCACTACTTTAATATGCAAATCCGTTATTGTTGGTATGTTTCGCGAAGGTATAATTAGATTATATGAATATTTTATTAGTTCGCGTTAGATGGAATATATATATATATATATATATATATATATATATTACAGCTTAGTTAGAACATAAGAAAACGGGAGTCTGCAGAGAGCCGTCAGGTCCATATACGGCAGATCCCTTTCAAACCCAACCCAACCCATCCATATGCCTATCTAATTGTATCTTGAAGCTCTTTAATTTATCGTTCCTGATCCTACTACATCACTCGGTAGCCTATTCCACATGTCTACAACTCTGCTACCAAACCAATACTTGCCTACTCCAATACTTGCCTACTCCAATACTTGCCTACTCCAATACTTGCCTACTCCAATACTTGCCTACTCCAATACTTGCCTACTCCAATACTTGCCTACTCCTAACTGGTTAAATAAGCCTATATAAGTAAGTGTGACTTGGAGTTATAGTGATTAGCGTGATAACTCAACATACTTAGCCAATGAGTTAGCTTATGCTAGTACAAGTAGATACTAGAGGTTTGAGGTTGAGAGACTGTAAGTTAGTGTATTAACACTGCCAAGGAGGTGTAAGGGAGATAAGGGGACAGCAGAACGTCCCTCCTCGTGGTTATAGGTTAAGGGGAGGTGTTTAGTATGTGCTCTAGACCTCCATCAAACTTAAAATTACTCCCCCTAGACCCCCTTACAAGATAAATTTGTACATTTTTCGATAGAAAAATGTCCCGGCCGAAGGCCACTTACTCTTAAATTACAGGCTCGCTATCGCTCGCCAGGAAAAAATCGACACCTAAATGGCACGAAAGGTCTTCAAATTGACAGAAATGGGGTGAAGGTTCTTATAATCGCCAAACTAATGGGGCGAACGTCTTAAAATATCAAAAGCAATGGGGCTATACATGAGGGAGAAAGGGGTTCAGAAAAAAATCCCTCAAGTGGATATCTCCCCTCAAGAGTGAATGCTGTCATACAGTCAGGTTCTCTCAGAGTGAGGAGGGCGAGAACATGAACAGGATCGCTACCGCTCGCCCGGAAAAAATCAATACCTAAATGACACTGAAAGTGTAAATATTGACAAAGAAATGAGGCGAAAGATCTTAAAATCACCAAACTAATGATCTAAACGTCATAAAATCAGAAAACTAATGGGGCTAAACATGAGGAAGTTTGGGGACCAGAAAAATGGTCTATCCACCTTTAAGGGTAAAAGAAAAATCTACAACATTCGACAACATACAAATACCAGGTTTTCAAAATTGACAATATTATTTCATTAAAAAAACCTTGTAACACCTGAGCAATCAAGAAGAGGACATGTCAATCTAGCGCTATATCAGGAAAAACAGTGCATATTTGGAGTTGGATGTTTTGATGTGGCTTTGTTGTATATATCCTTTATTTTCGTTTTTCTTTATATTTCGCATTATTCTTCCCCCATTGAATCTCGCAGGAGAGAAATTGCGCTATAGATAAAATGACCTGAGCAAATTATTATTATATACAGTATATATATGTTTAGTTAAAGCTTAGTTTAAATAAATTGGGTATATTTGTGTTGATTTGTTCTGCATTTCTTATATATAAATATATTTCGTATTTTCATCTTCCTCTTTTTGATAATTTTAGCTATTGACTGACTAAAATGTAAAACAATGTAAAAGGAAATACAATGCCGGTATCAGTAGAACTCGAATGCTGAGCAAAGTCGACCGAAGAGAACTTAATCACATAATAATGCAAACATTTCCGATTCATTAGAGGCAGGTCCCTTTCACACATAACCCATGTCAATCATGATTATCCCATTGACATTTGAATTTTTCCATCGCTTATGAGCTGATCAAATTGGCTGTCTATCCGAGATGTTTGCAATCCCTTTTCCAAACCAATACTTGCCTATATATTTTACAAAGCGGGATTAATCTAATGTGAGGGTATTTGTACAGGTTATCTCACAGTTGTTCAGCTTTAATACTTTTTAATGTTCCCGTTCATACGCTTAAATACCTGAATTATATTGCTGTCGTCTTTCTAATTATTCAAACTCTCCTAATATGGTAGATTTCCAAAAATGTGGATTAATGCAGTCATGCTTCACTTCCAGAGAGCCTATATCCATTATATAACACGGATGCCAACACTGAACAGCATAGATAATCCCCAGGAGGTGTCACTAATGCCAAGTAAGTGGTATCACAAGCTTTGCAGTTCTGTTACTTATACACTCCTATAGAGATGAATCCAATAACCCAGTTTGCTCCTCAGCCTCTACGAAAAGTCGGCCTTTATTGCTGAGACAAATTGGATAGGTTAGGTTATAGTAGTGAGTTTAGGTTTAATTGGTATTAGGTTATCATTATTAGGTTAGTTAAGTTAAATTTCTGCTTGTAACTGAGTTTGTTTTCGGCCGAGTACGCCAAAGCGGCCGACTTTGTATTTTGCCGAATCAATAAAGACATTTACAACATCGCTGTTACCGGTGATATATATATTTTTTATCTCGGTTCTGATTCAGATTTATACTTCATAAAAAGTGGCTCCATAATATAGTTAGCATAACATTGGCACTGCAACATTAATAGTATAATAGAGCAATATATATATTTTTTTTTTGAAGGATGGTGTAATTTTTCAACTTACGAATGATCTCGAGGGGCTCAAAGAGGTTAAAACTATCTCCATTAATGTTGACTCCCACAGATCTTTCTTAACCCTTTCAGTATTCGAGGACGCCATTTTTAACTTAATTCTGGCTATCACTAGACGATTTTATTCAGCTTGGGATGGACCTATGGGAGCCGAAAGGGTATAGGCTGTTTCAATTAACTATTTGACTTACATAATCCTTCCAAAACTGAATAAAATTGAATTTCATGGTAGCCATAATATTATGAAGAAATGTGTCCTCGAATACTGAAGGAGTTAAGCGAATTAAAATCGTCTAATGACAGCCAGAATAACAATAATACAAACAATAACAACGCTCTTGATACTGGACTTTCAAGCACGCAGGCCAGTAAGAATATGTGGGAAGTGGAATGTGCAGTGAAAGTTTGGAACCCTTTCAGGATGCAATCATGGTTCTTTCCTTTTATTTTGGCTTAATTATATAATTAGACGTTTGATTATACTAGAAGGGATTGACGAATTATCATCATCATGGTCATCTTCTTCATCCAGGAATAACTGAGATAGATTTCGTCGCTCCATGATTGCTAAAGGTAGATTCTAAGCTGTGTACAATCAAAGTTCAAAGTACAATCCTGTGTTCGAAAAGGAAACAAACACAAACACTGAGAAATACGCCTTTCTTCCTTCTTTTTTGGCTATCATTTTACGATGTTATGCAGTTTGAAAGGGCCGTTTGAAATCAGTGAGAATCTTAAGGGGGGATGGGCGTATTTATTTGCTCATATATGTATCTTTTTAAGGGGGGATGGGCGTATTTATTTGCTCATATATGTATCTTTTTAAGGGGGGATGGGCGTATTTATTTGCTCATGTATGTGTCTTTTTTAACTAGGCATACTTTTTTTTTTTTTTTTTTAGTTTCATCCCTAGATTTGCAATCTTAAAACACAAACAAAAAAAACACCCGGCCAAGACCCTCCTTCAAGACTTATTTTTACATTTTTCTATATAAAAATGTGCCTCTTAAATTACAGGCTCGATATCGCTCGCCAGGAAAAAGTGACACCTAAATGACACGAAAATCTTAATATTGAAAAAAAAAATGGGATGAAAGGTCTAAAAATCTCCAAACTAATGAGCCGAACGTCTTAAAATCTGAAAACTAATGGGGCTAACCATGAGGAAGAAGGGGGACCAGAGAAACAACCCATCTCCCCTTAATAGAATAACCTAAAGACAAATATAAATTAACCCTTTGTTCTCCCATAGGTCCGTCCAAAGCTGAATAAAAACGGCTAATGACAACCAGAATAATAATAATGATGCAAAAAAAAAAAAACCCAATCACATTACACACAGAATAATAACAATTTCCAGAAAGTCGAAAGTGCAGCGAGAATTTTTGAATCAATTAGAGTTTATGTTTGGAGTTAATGATGCGTGAACACATTCAATGAATTCCGAGTGAAGAGACACGGAGGGGGATGAATATATCCAACGCATTACGCAAATATTCAGTGATGACACACACACACACTCACTATATATATATATATATATATATATATATATATATATATATATATATATATATATACATATATAAACTGTATGCACAGACACACACACACAAACCTTGATCTGTATTCTGCTTCTCACCCCACCAGACTGGGGACTCTCTGACTCTCTCTGACTCTCTCTCGACTCTCTGACTCTACAGACTCTCTGGTGAGCCGAGTTCCAACCACCATTAGATCCTTATTGTTCACAGCCCGTAGCCTAGTAGGTAGAGCTCTCGTCTCACACACGAGGGGTCGGGGGTTCAATCCCCGGCCGGGCGGAGACAAATTGGGCTTGTCTCCTTTCATGTGTTAGCCTCAGTTCACCTAGCTGTAAATAGGTACCTGGAATAAGTGGACGACGTTGTGACGTCCCATCTGGGGTTGGCAAAAATGGTACAAGGCGAGATGGGTATCATATGGTTCACCTAAGCTGATGGCTACCTAAGCCTTCGGGCGAGACGGTACCGTCTATAGTGAGAATGGTACCATACAGATCCACCCTAAGCCTTCGTTTCCTATGTCGCCAATTGGCTAAAAATACAGACTACACACACATCCACAGCCATTCCAACGATACATATAACACCTACACATATAGGAGGCGGGAAATAACGAGCATGCTCACTCCCGCAATACAACTAGAGTAAGTACAACTAGAGTAAGTACACACACACACACACACAAATACTACCCTTCGAAATAAATTTGTACATTTCTCGGAAGAAAAATATCCTGGCCGAAGGCCGATTCCTTCTAAATTGCAAGCTTGCAATATCGCTCGCCAGGAAAGAAATCGACACCTAAATGGCGCCAAAGGTCTTAAATTTGACAAAGAAAAACGTCAAACAAACTACATAACATGGCACGAAAGGTCTTAAGATTGACATTGAAATAAAGATTATATAGTTTTAAAATCACACAACAACCATAACATATCCCCCTAGACGTCTCACCAGCTAGTGTTAACCTTGGAGGCTATTTGTTTCCCCGTAACTGATCATTATAATTGTATACCTATTTGGGAACCGGTAATTAGCTGTCATTACTGGGAAGAGTTAATAAGGAGAGTTTTAATTGCTGCCTTCAACGATTCCTTCACCGCTTGCTAAATAGGTTCCTTTCAACGGGAGGGATGTATGATATATCTTAACATTAACTTACGTTTCATCATATTTACCCTTTCAAGCTCCAATACGCGTTTCTGTTCTGTTTCTGGCGACTATTAGACGATTTTATTCAGATTAGTAACGGTATATGGAAGTCAGAGGGTTGATTGAGATAGTATTTACCCTTTTAATACCCACAAATACTTCCTAAGCTGCATAAACTCGTCTAATGATAGAACAAAAAATGCTAAAACGCGTCAGAGCTTCAGAGGGTTAATTTTGCTATATTTAATTTCATGAGTGTATTCTATAAATAGTTTCTGTTTTCTTGAACAGGATGGATATTTTATTATACGACTCATCCCAGGAATGCTATTGAATTCCGTCTTTACATAATTATATATTGGTATAGTTTACAAAATATATATTGGTATAGTTTATATAATATATATTGGTATAGTTTATATAATATATATTGGTATAGTTTACATAATTATATATTGGTATAGTTTATATAATATATATTGGTATAGTTTATATAATATATATTGGTATAGTTTATATAATATATATTGGTATAGTTTATATAATATATATTGGTATAGTTTATATAATATATATTGTTATAGTTTATATAATAATATATATTGGTATAGTTTATATAATATATATTGGTATAGTTTATATAATATATATTGTTATAGTTTATATAATATATATTGGTATAGTTTATATAATATATATTGGTATAGTTTTTGAATCGTTATACGTATACTTTTCCTTCAGATTCACTTTAATTACTGACCTATGTCATTTTGTCACCACCCATCACGAGGGGCGTCGCGCTCATTGGTGCCGCTAGAAGAGTGGCGAACACATCAAAAGGTATCAAAAGGTAAAGGGGTCACCTGCTTTTTTCTCTTTCTCGGTTGTATCCATTCGGCCCCATTCAGCCTACTGTTTTAAGACATTTATCCCCATCCAGGTGTTGATTTTTTCCTGGCGAGCGATAGCGAGCCAGCATTCTATGGAGAAATCCGGCTTCGCCGGAAACAAAATTATATCGAAAAATTTACAAATTTAGCTTGGTGTTTAATTATTTATTATAAATATGGTGGCTCGCTTTCTCTTGCCAGGTATACATCGACACCTGGATGGGATAAACGTCTTAAAACAGTATGCTGAGTGGGGCAGAATGAATACAACTCAGACAGAGGAAAAATGCAGGTGACCCCCCTCAATTCCTTTTGCATACAAAGATGCTTTTTTTCTTTCTAGTATTGTCATTAGGGATTTCATTCAATTTAGGAAGGAACGGTTTGAGTCAATATCGGAAAAGAAGCGGCAACAGAAATGGCAACTAACAACATGGATGAGATGGAGGCTCTCCTTCTCTCCTATCAGGTCTGCACTCCTGTGCCTGACGGGTACAAGGTCCTCTCTGATGTGTATATATATACGTGTGTGTTTATGTCTGAGGCTGTGTCTTATGAATAATGTCGCATCACAGAAAGCCTACTATATTAAAAAGCCAAAACCCCACCTCACTTACCCAATGAAGATATGCAGCATATCCCCACGCTAAGAACCAATATCGGACCATTCTGTTATTACACCGTGAATCAATTAGCAGACCAGCCCCAGTCTATTGTCTACCCGTGATCAAAAAATGACAGATGGTCCAATGGCGTGATGGAATGATGGAGGAGGAGGTGGTGGTGGAGGAGGATGATAAGTAGGTGGTGGAGGAGAAGGTGGTTTTATGACGTGATGGAATGGTGGGGGAGGAGAAAGAGGTGAGGGGAGGGGTAGTTGAGAGTTTGCAGTTTCTATCAAGAGTTTAGCTATAGTGGAAATCGATGTAGGAATGTCTTGGGATACGGTGTTATATTGTGTTGCTAGAGTGCCAGACAGACAGACACATATACATACATATCATACAACATACACAAATACGGACATACAGAGATACCATGTCCTATTCTTTCAATTTTGTTATAGTGGAAATTGATGTAGGAATATATATATATATATATATATATATATATATATATATATATATATTTGTGTGTGTGTGTGTGTGGTGTTAGCGCGCGCGCGCTTCGAGTGACAGACAGACGTACACACGTTAATACCTGAATATTTTACAGTATTGTACATACTCGCGTACATGTATACATTATAACCTACCTACTGGCAATACAGACATAGAGACACACAGAGAGACAGTAGTTAGTGCACTCATTTAGTATACCCTGAAATTGCTTCAGTTTATCCTGGGTACCATTAGGCGATTTTAGGCGATTTTTGAGTAGGTTAGATGGAAATGTATCTGTCATAATTATGATTAGCCCTTTTCAGTACCAGGGACGTCTTTTTATTTAATTTCAGCTACATTTAGACGATTTTATGAAGCTTAGGAAACATAAATGGAAGACAAAGGGATTAATTGAGATAGTCTGTAGCCTTTTAATGGTAGACATCTTTCCTAAGTTGAATACAATCGTCAAATAGTTGCCGTAATATAATAAAAAGGATGTCACCGGTACTGAGTGGGATACGATGATGCATTTCGTGTTTGTGTTCTGGTTATTATTAGAAGATTATTAGAAGATTAGGAAGGGTATATGGAGGTCAGAGGGTTATTTAAGATACTCTTTACACTGTTTATTCCCACAGATCCTTCCTAAGCTGAATTAAATCGTCCAATAATAGCAGGAATAGACTGTCAAAACGCGTTATGATTCTCAAGGGATTAAACTGCCAGAATATAAGGCAGAAAGGCGTCATCTTGCTGAAGGGGTTAAAGATACGTAAAATATATAGATGCCAGTAATGAACGAATTGGTGGTGTAATGGTTAAGGTGTCTAAAAATCTGTGTGTGATAACCCGGGTTCGAATCCTGGTGGATCATATATATGCTTTCATTAATTTAATTGGAGGTGTTTGGTGTTGTGGTGAAATTAATAACAAATAGTTAGTTACATAAAGGGATTGAAAAGTATGGAAGACCAAAATTAAGGGAACGTATAAGATTTACAACCCATTTGTTCTAGCCCCTTTTGAGTTACAGAGGTTAGGATTCACAATTGCTGTCCTACTTATAATGAATGGACTATAGTATGTTAACCAAAATATGATGAGTAATGTGAGTTAAGGTACTGAAAGGGTTTAACTTGTGAATGGATTGAAAATACTTACAAATTCTTCAAACTGTTAGTGAAAGGAAGATGGGAACATTGAAACTAATTAAGTCGCTTAGAATATATTAACTTATATATACATTTTACTCTGGCTCTCAGTGTAGAATTTTATGGAACTTGAGAAAGACCTCTACCAATCAAATCTATAAAATACATCTCAGTTAACCTTGAATATCCCATACAAAAAATCTAGATTGAATAAAACATCAAATGATACCTTAAATAAAATAATAGAATGCATACTGAGAGTCTAATAAAGGTGCGGAAAATACCTGGAAGTCTGCACAGAATCAATGCTAATTTTGGAAACGAAAATGGAATGTAAGGCCGTGTTTAGCAACAGAAACACTGACTCATTTACCAAGAATTGAAAGATGTAAAATATTATGGGCTGCAGTAAAAAAAAAGTGCTCTCTCTCTCTCTCTCTCTCTCTCTCTCTCTCTCTCTCTCTCTCTCTCTCTCTCTCTCTCTCTCTCTCTCTCTCTCACATCTTAGCTACGAAGAAAAATGAAAGATAACAAATATTATAAGTAGAAGAAATCTCTCTCTCTCTCTCTCTCTCTCTCTCTCTCTCTCTCAGCTAGCCATATTTTAGGAAGAACACCAGAAATAGTATGCACGATAGCGAATTATGAAACTCCAATATCAAAGCAATGCATACATTAAACTAAATAACCTATTAATACTTGAAGTTACCTTGACAATAGATCGGTACACGTTCCATTCACACAAGTACAGTTACTCATAAACATTCGTGGACCTCGCCTATTTCTAATTATGGAAGTATATCTATGGATGCGAGTTAAGGGGAAGCAGACCGTTTTTCTGGACCCCTTCTCCCTAATGTTTAGCCCCACTAGTTTTGAGATTTTAAGACGTTGGTTCCATTAGTTTAGGGATTTTATGACCTTTCGCCCCATTTCGTTGTATATTTTAAGACCTTTCGTGCCATTTAGGTGTCGAGCGATAGCGAGCCTGCAATCGGCCGGGACATTTTTCTAGCGAAAAATTTACAAATTTTTCTTGAAGGGGGGTCTAGGGGGTGTTTTTCTAAGCTTGATGGAGGTCTAGGGAGGAAACTAAAACAATATATGAATAAATGAATTTATAGACCAAACAAACGGTCAGTCTCCCCTTAATTAAGGAACATCATTTTCTATACACCAACCACAAAACAAAATATATTATGTACAATCCAGACAGTTATAATTGCATACAGGATAACATAGGGGATCCACGAATTTGTATAAGTGACTGTACATTTATAGTAAGAAGGTGAATTTTGTGATTTGTCCTTTTTATCTTTTTTTTAACTCCTTGAGGATTATGACTCGCTTTAGCTGTGTATCCCGGCTATCATTAGACGATTTTATATATCTCAGGAGGGAATTGTGGGAGTCAGTGGGATAATTGAGATAGTTTTCACTCACCCAAAACTGAATAAAATCGCCTAATGATAGTAAAAATATATTGTGAAATTGCGTCATAAACCTCAAGGGATTACAATCATCCACAACAATACACTGCATTAACATTTTGCAGATTTGCTACGTGTGTTTGACATTTGTCTATGTGTATGAAAGAGACCAAAAGCAAAGTTGCCTGAAACAAGTGTTACCGCCAAAGTTGAAGGAGTGATAGAGCCAAAATCGAGGTACGTAAGATTAACCCTTTCACGCATTCATGACGCAGAGATTGCCAGATTAGCAAAAAGAAATCGAGTTCTTTCACTCCTATAAATACCTCTCCAAAATTAGTTTTCTACCCACAGCTAGCTCGAAGACAATTGCAGAGGTTGAAGTAACTAAACTAAAGGTTTCTAAATACCCCTGATGGTAACAAAGGCTTTAAAGTATCCCCAATAGACTCACAATCGCGTCATATGTCGGAGAGGGTTAAATATAACCAGCCCTTCAATGCACAGTTGGCCACATGAAATTGCATCCAGTCTACAGTTATATGTATGGAAGGAAGCAAAGTATAATTGACTTACAGGACTAATTTGTTATTAACCAAGAGACTGGACTTCTCGAAAAGAGGCTCCAGTTCTGACGCTATGCTTGACTTACAGTGTGCTGGCTTATTAAACAAAAAAGGTTGATAGCCTCTGAAGTCTTACTTTAACTAATTAACTAATTTGCAATAAAACCGATAATGGGTCGTATTATTTAACTACT
>CM064498.1:12453505-12488505 GCA_032716605.1 Paralithodes platypus | reverse complement strand
TGTGAAAAGGGTATATAAATCCAATGGGTATATTGAGAGGGATCTACCTTCCTATCTCCATATTAGATGGGTTAATTACTACTAATGTACAGTCGGCCTAATAAGTGATGTCTCGGCACCAAGTATATTTTGATCAATAGTTGGTATCAACCACAAGGGACAAGAGTTCTCGCCGAGATGCTTCAGTCCTGACGTTATTCTTGACTTACAGTGTGCTGGCTTAATAATCCAATAGGGTTAATAGCCTCTAAAGTCCTATTTTAACAAACAACAAACAGTATCAACAATATCTAAACTTGATATATTAGTTTCGAGTGAGATATACAAACATGTTCCTACACTTATCGACCCTATTGAACATCCGACAGACATTAATACAGTACAGAGAGCGCCAAACGTAATGACAGCTGATGACATGACTTAATTGCGCTACCGTACCTTCGAATGGGTAGATTATTGGGGACTCGTTAACTAGTCAACAGATAAGTATTCACAGAGTGCAATATGCAAAGCCAGGAGAGACGAACAAAATACAGTAGTTAAGGGGGAATGGTTGTTATTCTCGACCCCCTTCTCCCTCATCTTTAGTCCCATTAGTTTTCAGGACGTGGGTAAACAAACAAGCTCCCGACACCAGTTGCCCCAGGTACAGTCTCGAGCCATAATACCCGCACACATCTTTGAATCTTTATAGCTAAATTGTGAAGCCTTGGAGTGCCACATGTATTTGTTGATTTCACTAATTGATTTTAGAAGTAAAGTTGGTTGGAAAAAAAAAATATTAATTATGTAACGGAACATTGGATTGTCGCGCTTGGATTCGATACAGATTCAAATGGGTGTGCAGGTATTATTGCTCATGACTGTACATGTGTTGGCAACTGTACGCGGTCATGAGAATCGTGTCTCTGGTTTTATTGAAGTAAGAGAAATTCGTCTACAAATGGTCCGAGTGTTGGTCTGCCAATCATCAACGAGGTCTTTTGCAGTCTACCTCAAAAGGTTCGATCCTTGTGCTGCTTAGTGGGTTGATAGGTATTATAGATAGTAAGATTATATATATATATATATATATATGGAGAGAGAGAGAGAGAGAGAGAGAGAGAGAGAGAGAGAGAGAGAGAGAGAGAGAGAGAGAGAGAGAGAGAGAGAGAGAGAGAGAGAGAGAGAGAGACTAGACAAGGCAGAACGAAAAAGGAAAAGAAAATAGTTAAGAGCGGGGTACCGACATCATGCGAACAAAATATATGTTTGGTTACAAGAGAAAGGCGGGGAGAACACACACACACACACGCGGACATACATACACGTATACATACACACGCACACGTCACATATACGTACACACATACATACACGGGCTGGCACATATACACCAGTACACTCGCACATACACAAACGCACGCACACACACAGATATACACATGCAAATATTCACACAATTAAGCACACACACACATGCACATGCATATGCAAAGACACACACACACACACACACAGACCCACATACACACACATGGATATCCACACGCACACACAAACGGACGTACCCAAATAGCCTACACGCTCAGACACACATATACAGTACACATGCACACACACATATACACATACTTAGTACCTATTGCCTCTCTACAGTATATACTTCACCTGACCTTACGTTAGGTTTTGCTATCTCCACTACAATTAAGTCCAGACCACCTCCCTGGGATCGTAAGCTCTGTGTGGCCAGTGTATCGTAGTAACACACACATACACATACACATACACTCTCTCTCTCTCTCTCTCTCTCTCTCTCTCTCATAACCCAATATGCCAGTTTAGAAAAATGGGAGCTAATATGTGCATAGAGTTTGCAATGAATGTACTGCAATTTGTAAAATATTTTCTGGGCTCGAGTGTCTCCTTGGAATGGACGGTAAGGTGTTTAAGATACTAACTAGGTCTTTTACATAATCCCATCTGCTATAACTCTACTCCTCTCTCTCTCTGTCTCACACTCACACTCACACACACACACACACACACACACACACAGTCCTTAGATCATCTGTTTATCCTTTACCTTGAACTTTTATTCTTGTACAGTACATCTATTCTTCTATAAGCCTACTATATATATATATATATATATATATATATATATATATATATATCTCTCTCTCTCTCTCTCTCTTATATTACCTCAGTAGAACATTTTAAGAAAGTGGCAGAAAGTATTTTGCACACTTTCCATTGTGTTTACTGATCCGTAAAATCGGGAGTATCACGCTTGGAAGTTCTTTGAAGATTTCCAACTATTCCCTTGCAATTTGTTTTGTTTTCTCTACACTTCTCTCCCTCTCTCTCTCTTTTCACTTTCTATTACTTTTAGGGTTCCTATCTACTAGGATTAAATCCTGGCCACCTCGCAGGGACTGTAAGATCTGTGTGGCCAGTGTATCTCTGTAATTCTATGCAAATCTCTCTGTCTTCAAATTTCGTGTCTTCTAGTTTCTATTATTTGGGGTTCTAATATCTCTTCTAAAATATAATCCTGACCACCTCATTTGGATCGTAAGATCTGTGTGGTCAGTGTATATGTGTAATTCTATGTAAATCTCTCTCGCTCTCGCTCTCTCTCTCACAGAACAGGTAAGGTAAGGTCGCGAGGTGAGGTGAGCCCTGGGACACACAACATACCGCTCCCCTGATGGCAACACTCTACCTTCAACACCAACTTAGTACCACCACTCGGCAGAACAAACAACTATAACATTTACCACAACAACAGTAAATAAACTATTATTCCACAACTAGTATAATCTCAAATTGTTCAATAGTCAACGAGGATCAATGTTTGTTTATGTTTAAGAATGTCGTGGTTTTGGAGAGATGTGGGTACCTGCTTTTTTGTGTACACTTCGCATACGACTCCCCCCTTCCCAGAGTCCGCTATAGCAAGTCGTCCTCCTCCTCCTCCTCCTCCACTCCTCCTCCTCCGCCTTTTGTTTTACTATCTGTTGCTCTACCTAGCAGTTAGCAGCTTAGCAGTGTACAGTAGATACCCAAACTGTCCCATAAGGACCAATAGGTCTGTTGCAGTTTGTAAGTCGTTTGTATTCCTCCTCCTCCTCCTCGACTCTCTCCTCGACTCTCTCCTCGCTACGGGTGTGACACAATGTCTCCTCCTCCTCCTCCTCCTCCTCCTCCTCCTCCTCCTCCTCCTCCTCCTCCTCGACTCTCTCCTCGCTACGGGTGTGACACAATGTCTCCTCCTCCTCCCCCTCCTCCTCCTCGACTCTCTCCTCGCTACGGGTGTGACACAATGTTCTTTATCTTGTCGAATGCTTTAATAACTTCACTTTTAATGACTCGCCTGGTTACGACTTTATATATTGTTACGCATGTTAGCTAAAGCCCGATACATCTCTCTCTAACTGGTCAAGAGCTTTAATAAGTTTGCATTTCATATCATCCTTACAAAAGGTGTTTTATAATTTATCATATACTTTAATCTATCTCTATTATTTATAATTTATCATAGACTTTAATCTATCTCTATTATTTATAATTTATCATAGACTTTAATCTATCTCTATTATTTATAATTTATCATATACTTTAATCTATCTCTATTATTTATAATTTATCATAGACTTTAATCTATCTCTATTATTTATAATTTATCATAGACTTTAATCTATCTCTATTATTTATAATTTATCATATACTTTAATCTATCTCTATTATTTATAATTTATCATATACTTTAATCTATCTCTATTATTTAGGAGAATATATACTGTAAATCTCTAACTTGTCAAACGTTTTAATAACTTTATATTTAATCATAAGCCCAAATATATTTGTCAATAAGTATCAGGACGCTTAAGGGGAGGTATTTAGTTTGTTCCCTAGACCTCCATCAAGCTTAAAATTACACCCCCTTGAGTCCCTTTCAAGATATATTTGTACATTTTTCGGTAGAAAAATTTCCCGGCCAAAGGCCGGTTCCTCTTAAATTACAGGCTCGCTATCGCTCGCCAGGATAAAATTGACACCTGAATGGCACGTAAGGTCTTAATATGGGGTGAAAGTTCTTAAAATCGCTAAAATAATGGGGCAAACGTTTTATAATATCAAAAGTAATGGGGCTAAACATGAGGGAGAAAGAGATCAAGAAAAAAAAAACTCAAGTGGAAATCTCCCCTTAATCGGTATTAAACACATTAACCCCTTCTGTTCCGGTGATGTACTTTTCATTATATTCTGGCAACCTTTAGACGATTTTGTACAGCTTAGGAAGGACGTCTACTCGTTAAGGGGAGGTTTTTAGTTCGTTCCCTAGAATTCCATCAATCTTAAAATTACACCCCCTCGAGTCCCTTTCAAGATAAATTTGTACATTTTTCGGTAGAAAAATGTCCCGGCTGAAAGCCGGTTCCTCTTAAATTACAGGCTCGCTATCGCTCGCCAGGATAAAATCGACACCTGAATTGCACGAAAGGTCTTAATATGGGGTGAAAGTTCTTAAAATCGCTAAACTAATGGGTCAAACGTTTTATAATATCAAAAGCAATGGGGCTAAACATGAGGGAGAAAGGGATCAAGAAAAAAATCCCTTAAGTGGAGATCTCCCCTTAACAGGCTACAGACTATCTCATGTAATCCTTTTAGCCACCATATATCCTTCCCAAGCTTCATAACATCGTGTAAATGTAGCTGGAATACAATAAAAAAGACGTCGTCGGTACAGAAGGGGTTAACGAATAATTAATGACATTGCTACACCTTCTATGTTCTATAATTTGTCATAAGCTTTAATCGCGTTATCTTAGCAACGCCCAGATCCAAGGCTCTGCAACTTGCCAAGCACCTTAATAACTCTATATTTAATTACACACCCACACATGCCGTTGTCAAATTGGTTATAAGCTTTAATCGTTTCTATGATTACGACCCCTATACAACTCTATGATTACGACCCCTATACAACTCTATGATTACGACCCCTATACAACTCTATGATTACGACCCCTATACAACTCTATGATTACGACCCCTATACAACTCTATGATTACGACCCCTATACAACTCTATGATTACGACCCCTATACAACTCTATGATTACGACCCCTATACAACTCTATGATTACGACCCCTATACAACTCTATGATTACGACCCCTATACAACTCTATGATTACGACCCCTATACAACTCTATGATTACGACCCCTATACAACTCTATGATTACGACCCCTATACAACTCTATGATTACGACCCCTATACAACTCTATGATTACGACCCCTATACAACTCTATGATTACGACCCCTATACAACTCTATGATTACGACCCCTATACAACTCTATGATTACGACCCCTATACAACTCTATGATTACGACCCCTATACAACTCTATGATTACGACCCCTATACAACTCTATGATTACGACCCCTATACAACTCTATGATTACGACCCCTATACAACTCTATGATTACGACCCCTATACAACTCTAACTAGTCAAACGACTCAATCTTTACCTAACATTTTATACAAATACATAAAACTATTCTATAAATACCCATAAATACCCATAAATACCCATAAATACCCATAAATACCCATAAGGTTTAATATTGACTGTAACTATGATCCAAATACTGTGTTCTTTAAGGGGAGGTTTTTAGTCTGTTCTCTATACCTCCATCAAGCTTAAAATTACCCCCCCTACACCCCCTTTCAAGATAAATGTGTACATTTTTCGGTAGAAAAATGTCCTGGCCGAAGGCCAGTTCCTCTTAAACTACAGGCTCGCTATCGCTCGCCAGGGAAAAATCAACACCTAAATCTTTAAAATTGACAGAAATGGGGCGAAAGTTCTTAAAATCGCCAAACTAATGGGGCAAACATCTTAAAATCTCAAAAGCAATGGGGCTAAGCATGAGGGAGAAATGGGTCAAACAAAATATCCCTCTAGTGGAAATCTCCCCTTAACTACATGATGTCGCCATTTTCGTCTTATTCTGGTTGGGGGCTAACAAAATATGCCTTCGTGTTTTTTAATTAAACTACAATTTGCCCACTCAGACCCGAACCCTAACCTAAATGTTTACAATTTTCGATACATAAATGTTCCGGCCGCAAGCCGATTTCTTCTAAGTTACAGGCTCGCTATCGGTCCGCTATAAAAAAAAAAAAAAAAACATCGACGCCTGAAACGGGTGAGGTGTCATATTATCGCCAAACTAATGGGGTAAAACTTCTTAAAATATCCAACTAATGGAGCGAAACAGGGGAGAACCACAAAGACTCCCCTCGGATGAATAAGGTTAAATCGCCGAAAGTAAGCATCGTTACCTACCTTATGTTGCACAAATACAAAGTCCACTAACTTTTATTTATTTACTTTTAAGGGGAGGAAGACTGTTTTTCTGGACCCCCTTCTCCCTAATGTTTAGCCCCACTAGTTTTGAGATTATAAGACGTTCGGCCCATTAGTTTGGCGATTTTAACACCTTTCGCCCCATTTCGCTGTCAATTTTAAGACCTTTCGTGCCATTTAGGTGTCGATTATTTCCTGGCGAGCGATAGCCAGCCTGCAATTTTAAGAGGAACCGGCCTTCGGCCGGGAAATTTGTCTACCGAAAAATGTACAAATTTATCTTGAAGGGGGGTCTAGGGGGTGTTTTTCCAAGCTTGATGGAAGTCTAGGGAGGAAACTTAACAAATATATGAATAAATTAATTAATAGACCAAACAAATGGCTAGTCTCCCCTTAATCCCTTCAGTACGACACCGTCATTTTACTTTCTATTCTTGCTAACATTAGACGATTTTAGGAGATTTATGACGGTCCAATGTTAGATTATAAGCTAAAGATAATCGTCTATTGATAACCAGAATAAGGTGAACATTAATTCATCATTCTGAAAGGGTTAATTACAATCCATATTGGTATTATAATGTTATATAACTATAGTTGTTGTTGTTGGTGTTGTTGTTGTTCCCCAAGCTGCCTGGCCGAACAGCCCCAAGGCCCCGAGCAATTCCAAGGCCATAACCGAGCGCCCCCACTATAGTTCATTCATTATAGGTAGGCCAAAAATCGTGCCCTCTACCCTCAGTAACTCAAAAAGGGCTAGACAAAATGGGTTGTATATTTGCAAACGTATTCCCTGGCTGACTCTTCCTAAAGAAATATTAGTTCGATTACTCTAGTTCATTTTAAGTTATGAGAGGTTGAGGTCGGGATTTCTGGCTAACCTATAATAAACAGGGTATAATTTTTATGTTTCTACCATTTTACATTATATTGACATAATTATAACCTTTACCTAAATACGAGTCTCATACAATATTTAATAACTTGTCCATTAGACTAATGTTCTAATGTTTTGTACCATGTCAATCAGAACAAAACCTTTCAAGATCCAATTACGTATTAATTTTCTCCTCGGTTTATTTTGTTTTATTTTATTTTTTTATTTTTTGCTATCATTCGACGATTTTATTAAGAATATAGGAAGGGTATATGGAATTCAGAGGGTTAATTGAGACAGTCTCTACCCATATTATTCCCACAGACCCTTCATAAATTGTATAGAATCGTCGAATGATTGCTAGAATATACTGTCGAAATGCGTTATAATCTTCAAAGGGCTAAAGCTTATACTTCTTTACGCATCACATACATTTCCACCTGGTATCCGCTTTGTATCCATTCGTTAACACACACATATATGTTATATCACTTGAACATCGCTGAAATATTTAGTTTTAATTACAATCCACAACCAATGTTTCATAACTTTCCAAACAATCTATTTTATCATTAATTTTCTAATATTTTATAAAATGTCGATTACTGTAACACTTGTTTTTATATAAGTTCCTAATAAACATTAATTATGTAATTTGCCTATACTATTTTACGGGTATATCTTCACTTAATGCTTGATGTAGGTCTAGGGAGGAAACCATTAAAAAACATATTAATATATAAATTATAAATTTTAATTTTGTATTATTAATTTCACCACAACATCAAACACCTCCAATGAAATTAATGAAAGCATAATGTGATCCACCAGGATTCGAACCCGATCTATCACACACAGATTTTTAGACACCTTATCCATTACACCACCAAGACAAAATAACAAATGTTCCCCTTAAACTTGGGAACACAGTATACGAATTCAATGGGTACAGACGGTATTATTTATGAACCCCTCGACTCTCAGAGATCCTTCTTAAACTGAACAAATATATCGTCTATTGGTATCTAAAATGTAATTAGAATGACAACTTGTTACTGAAGGGGTTAACCAGACAAACGCTTTCATCTTTATCCTTAAAGGTGGGGGCTCATGGGTTGAGGTAAACATGGAAAAATAATCGCCAACCTGCATATAATTATGTTGTAAAATGCAATGTCACTGAAATAATGATTAACAATGGTATAAAGGATTTTGCGGATCGTCTATACCGGGCCTGTGACGTCATAGTGACGTCACACCAGTATCCTTAGCCTAGACTGGATGGTGGACTTACACTCTTGTGACGTCACAGGCCCGGTATAGACGATCAACAAAATCCTTTATACCATTGTTAATAATTATTTCAGTGCCATAGCATTTTGCAAGATAATTATGTACAGCTTGGCGATTATCATTCCATGTTTATCTCAACCCATGAGCCCCCACCTTTAAGGGGAGATGGTTCGTTATTCTGGTCCTCCTTCTTCCTTGGGCTACCCATTAGTTTTCAGATGTTATGACGTTCGGCCCATTAGTTTGGCGATTTTAAGACCTTTCGCCCCATTTCTTTGTCAATATTAAGACTTTTCGTGTCGTTTAGGTGTCGATTTGTTCCTGTAATTAAAGAGGAACCGGCCTTCAGCCGGGTCATATTCATATCGAAAACATGTACAAATTTACCCTGAAGGAGGGTTTTGGGAGTGTTTTTGTTTTAATTTTAATGGAGGTCTAGGGAGGAAACTAAAACAATGATAACAAGATGTATAAATGAGGTAATAAATACGCCCATCCCCCTTTAATTAACGCCTAACTCAATCCTACTACTAACTCTGGCGTTAACTCTATTAGAACACACTTACTCACTTTACACCTACTCCATCTCTTCTCTCTCTCTCTCTCTCTCTCCTGTTGAATGTTTTCTCCCCACCTTTTCTCAATTTTTGTTTTATTACCATCCTGTCATATCTCTCTCTCTCTCTCTCTCTCTCTCTCTCTCTCTCTCTCTCTCTCTCTCTCTCTCTCTCTCTCTCTCTCTCTCTCTCTCTCTCTCTCTCTCTCTCTCTCTCTCTCTCTCTCTCTCTCTCTCTCTCTCTCTCTCTCTCTCTCTCTCTCTCTCTCTCTTTCCACACTTTTTCTCCAATTCTACTGTATCACCATCTATCCTAACTCCACCACATCTACTCTGTCTCCATCTTCTCCATCTCGTCCACACCTATACCCTCTCCATATATTTTTCTCCATCACCATCTCGACTTACTCCACCACACCTTCTCCACCTCATCCCCACCTACCACTCTCCAATTATTCAACTATTTGACTCCATCCCACCCACTACTCTCTATAACATCTCCACTTCATCTACCCTCCACTGTCAATGTCCCCCTTTCTTGGCTATATATTCTTCTCCATCTACTGTATATGCTCCCTCTTCATTCTACCACACCCACTCTGTAGATATTATATACCTTGATTTTCAAAAGGCCTTTGACAAAGTTCCCCACAAACGTTTACTGCTAAAACTAAAAGCGCATGGAATACAAGACGGTGTGTTGAAATGGATAGAAAATTGGCTCAGCAACAGAAAGCAAAGGGTAGTCATAAACGGTAAGGCATCTAAATGGACCAATGTAAGTAGCGGGGTACCCCAGGGATCGGTACTAGGACCAATTCTCTTTCTAATTTACATCAACGACATAGATGAGGGTCTCACCTGCACAATCTCAAAATTTGCTGACGATACAAAAATTGCAAATAGCGTACTCTCAAAAGAACAAGTTGACGATATGCAACACAATCTAGATAAATTGTCATGTTGGGCCCAAATTTGGCAAATGAGTTTCAATGCGGATAAATGTAAAGTACTACATGTCGGATACCTAAATGAGAAAGCAAACTATTCGATGAATGGCACTCAGCTTAAGAATGTAAACAGAGAAACTGATCTGGGAGTAACAATATCGAGTAACCTAAAACCGAGTCAACAATGTTCAGAAGTTGTTAAGAAGGCAAACAAAATAATTGGCTTTATAGGCAGGTCATTTGAGCATAAATCCAAAGAAGTTATCCTAACCCTTTACAATTCCTTAGTCCGCCCTCTTCTGGAATACTGCGTTCAATCCTGGTGCCCTTATTACCAAAAAGATATAAACAAGCTAGAACGAGTTCAACGTAGAGTTACCAAAATGATACCTAGCCTAAAGAACAAACCATACGAAGCGTCTTAGAGAATTAAATCTATTTCCTTTAACCCAGCGCAGATTAAGAGGCGACTTAATTCAAGTGTTCAAAATCATCAAAGGCATCGACAATATGAACTGTAGTAAGTACTTCACTATCGACCAATCTAATTACACGCGGGGAAACGGTTGCAAAATTATTGGTAAATCTTTTAACTCGCACGAATCTAAGAATTTCTTCTTCAATCGAGTTGTCAACTTGTGGAATGGGCTTCCCCGAGACGTTATAGACTGCAGCACCGTTGATTCATTTAAATTCCGCCTAGACAAATATCTCGCATCAAACCCGCGACTGACTGCGTTTGTAAATGAATAACTTTATTTATCCTCCCCTCAGTTACTAACCCATATGTCCCCTACTAACTTCCTAGTCCTGCCACGTTAGTGGCAGGGCAGTAGTTCCCTTTCCAATGTTCCCTTACCCACTCTAAACCACTGTTTGGACACTTGATCCTCAGTGTTTTGGAGGACAAGCAACCTAGAAGGGTCACTAGACCTGTTGTTGCGTGATTTCCTTTGTACTCCTTTGTACTCTGACTATATAATATCTTCTCCAACTCGTCTACCCCCCCCCCTTTCCCTCCTCCTCTCCACCATAACCACTACAGCTAAATGCCTTCCTCCATCATTATTCTTTCTCCATGCCACCACACCGTACCCAGTATGTCTATTCCTTCTTCATACAGCTATCCTCCACCTACCTCTCCACCACACCCAATACTACCACATTTCATCTCCATCTCTGCTTCATTTATGTTCTCCTTCCATGCCCTCCTCCACTTCTCTGCCACTTTGATTGGATCTTCTCCACCCATCTCCCCTCCACCCACCACTCCACACTACTACCAAATACCTTCACCATCCCTTCTTCTCCACCTTAGCTCTACCATCACTCTCTTAACCACGCCTATGTCACCTCCAGCTCATCTACTCTCCAACCATCTCCTCTCCATATGTAGTGCCATATGTCTTCTCCATTTCTTTTCCACTTATCCTTCTCTGTCTATATCCTCCTCCACTCGACCCCATCCACTCTGCCTATATAATTTTCACTTCATCTCCCCTCCCTCCCTCTCTCAACCCACCCCTCTCCACCACACCCTCACTACTAAGAATATTTCCACCTCTTCCTCTCCACCCCCATCCTACCCCACTCCTCCACACCTACCCTCCCTATATCTACTCCACCTACAGTCCATTTTTTATCGGTAGGCCAGAAATCGTGACCCTCAATCTTTGTAACTATATAAGGGCCAGAGCAAATGGGCTGTATATTTCCACACCTATTCCCTGGCTGACCCTTCCTAAATGATGGACATTTTAGCTCCATTACTGTAGTCGTGTTTTAGTTATAGAGGTTAGTGGCCACGATTTCTGGTCTAAACATATTTATTCAACTTTCTCCTCTTTTCCACCTTTTCCTTCGATTACTTCTTCTTCTCCTCCACCTCCTCCTCTTACCCTTCCTCTCCTCCTCTCTATCCACCCCTCACTGCTATATTCCTCTCTATCTCTTCTCCACCACTCCACCCAGCCCTCTTCACCACACCCCTCACTGCTAAATATCATCTCCATCTCTTCTCCACCTCTTCCTCTCCATCATTATCCCTCCCCACCACCACCACCTCCTCGACCCAGCCTCCAGGCATTGTATTGGTGTTCTGGTCATCACTACTACACCTCTCGCCAATATTAATCGTATGGCTATTATCATGGTATTTAGACTAGTTATTTTATTATCATCTAAATTTCATCATCATAATAATATTATTATATATTATATCATTGTTAATCTTACTCAAATTGTGTTTGTGTGTGTATACTGTATATGTATGTATGAATGTATGTGTGTACGTGAGTGTGTACGTGTATGTATGGGCATGTTTGTTTGTGTGTGTGTGTGTGTGTTTGTGTATGTGTAATGTGTGTGTGAGTAAGTGTGTGTACCTGCGTGTGTGGGTGTGTGTGTATGCTGCATGTATGTATGTATGTATGTGTGTGTGCGTGTGTGTGTGTGTGTGTATATGCGTGTAATTTATCTTGTTGTCCACCTATCCTTCATCGCTACGCCTGCCACTTCTCTTCATATCATCAACATTATCATCATCATATTCATTATTTATCATCATCACTCATTCTCCGTCACCCCTCCTCTCTCTCTCTCTCTCTCTCTCTCTCTCTCTCTCTCTCTCTCTCTCTCTCTCTCTCTCTCTCTCTCTCTCTCTCTCTCTCTCTCTCTCTCTCTCTCTCTCTCTCTCTCATTCACCACCACTATTAGCACTATTCTGTAAAGCATCATCAGTCATCAAGCTCATCATCGTAGGTCATCTTCTTCACCCGTACACACACACATACACACACACACACACACACACACACACTCTATCTTTTACACTCACTCTTTCATGTCTATCGGAATAATCTAATTGATAATTTTTATTACTACTTCTGTATATAATTAACCTATTTAGTTATTATTATCATCATATTCCTCTCTCTCTCTCATTAATAATCAATTTTAAAATTTGTTTTTCTGACATTATAATTTTTATTATCATCAAAATCATAATCATATTCATCATCAGTCATCCTGCTTTATCCCATCACTAGCACGCACACACACACACACACTCTCTCTCTCGTCCATCTAACAATCATGTATATATCATCATCAGCATCAGTATACCATCATCATATTTATCATCATCAGTCATTCTCCTTTACTCTCTCTCTCTCTCTCTCTCTACCCCCCTCTCTCTTTCTCTTTCTGCCTCTCTCTCACACACTCCCTGTTTTTCTATCTCTCACACACACAGACACACACACACACACACACACACACACACTCTCCGCCACTAATTACAGGTTAGGTGTGGACCAACTAATAGCTCGGTGACACCTCCACTGACAGGACTAACTAGGTAACCACAGAGGAACAAAACCAAGCCATTATTAACACTCAAAAGCCACCCTCCTCCCTCCCCTATATACCTGTGTGGCCCTCTCTCTTACCATTATATTCTTCTTCTTCTTCTTCTTCTTCTTCTTCTTCTCTTTTTCCCTGCATCCCCATTCTTCTCTCTTCTGCCCTCTAGTCACTTACCTATCTTCCCTTCCTCTCTTCTAGTTAGTTAGTTAGTTAAAATAGGACTTCAGATGCTATCAACCCTTCTGGATTATTAAGCCAGCACACTGCAAGTCAATGCAATTTTCAGAATTGGAGCCCCTGTACGAGAACCCCAGTCCCTTCCCTTTTTTCTACATTTCCTTCCTCTTTCATACCTTCTACCCCTCTTCCCTTCATGTCTCTCTCTCTTCTGCCCTGCTTCTCTCTTTCCTTCCTCTCTCTCTTCCCTCTTTTACCCTCTATCCACCTCCTTCCCTTCCTCTCTTCGTAAAGACCGTCTATAAGTATGTTTGCGCTATGAGACCATGTATGTCAACCGGTATATATAATTGTATGTATTTAAACTATCTCAATAAAAAGTCAGATCAAATTTACTCCCTCTCTCTCTCCCTCTCCCTCTCTCTCTCTCCCTCTCTCTCTCTCTCTCTCAAGAATTATCAACGACATAGATGAGGGTCTCACCTGTACAATCTCAAAATTTGCTGACGATACAAAAATTGCAAATAGCGTACTCTCAAAAGAACAAGTTGACGATATGCAACACAATCTAGATAAATTGTCATGTTGGGCCCAAATTTGGCAAATGAGTTTCAATGCGGATAAATGTAAAGTACTACATATCGGATACCTAAATGAGAAAGCAAACTATTCGATGAATGGCACTCAGCTTAAGAATGTAAACAGAGAAACTGATCTGGGAGTAACAATATCGAGTAACCTAAAACCGAGTCAACAATGTTCAGAAGTTGTTAAGAAGGCAAACAAAATAATTGGCTTTATAGGCAGGTCATTTGAGCATAAATCCAAAGAAGTTATCCTAACCCTTTACAATTCCTTAGTCCGCCCTCTTCTGGAATACTGCGTTCAATCCTGGTGCCCTTATTACCAAAAGATATAAACAAGCTAGAACGAGTTCAACGTAGAGTTACCAAAATGATACCTAGCCTAAAGAACAAACCATACGAAGAGCGTCTTAGAGAATTAAATCTATTTCCTTTAACCCAGCGCAGATTAAGAGGTGACTTAATTCAAGTGTTCAAAATCATCAAAGGCATCGACAATATGAACTGTAGTAAGTACTTCACTATCGACCAATCTAATTACACGCGGGGAAACGGTTGCAAAATTATTGGTAAATCTTTTAACTCACACGAATCTAAGAATTTCTTCTTCAATCGAGTTGTCAACTTGTGGAATGGGCTTCCCCGAAACGTTATAGACTGCATCACCGTTGATTCATTTAAACTCCGCCTAGACAAATATCTCGCATCAAACCCGCGACTGACTGCGTTTGTAAATGAATAACTTTATTTTATCCCCCCCTCAGTTACTAACCCATCTGTCCCCTACTAACTTCCTAATTCTGCCACGGACATTAGTTCCAGGGCAGTAATTCCCTTTCCAATGTTCCCTTACCCACTCTAAACCACTGTTTGGACACTTGATCCTCAGTGTTTTGGAGGACAAGCAACCTAGAAGGGTCACTAGATCTGTTGTTGCTTGATTTCCTTTGTACTCCTTTGTACTCCTTTGTACTCCTTTGTACTCTTCTACCCTCTACTCCTTCTCTTCCCTTCCTCTCCTCTACTCCCTCCCTCCCTCCCCACCCCCTGTCCCTTGTTTATCTCTCCCCACTACCCCACGCTCCCAATATTTTGACCACTACAGTGCTACCATTACCCAAACCATCATAATTGCTCATACCACTAACTTCACTCCCATACCCACCACTAATACCATCACCAATATTGTAATTTGTATGTATTTTGTATTTATTTACCAATACCAGTGTACTACCATCATCACCATTTACAACCATTACAACTACGATGATTAATACCACCACCATTAATACCATCACAACTACTACGCCGATCATCGCCATCAAAACCATCACTACTAACGTCACAATCACCACTACCACCTCCATCACAACCACCACTACTACCAGCATCACAACCACCACCATCTCCACCACCCATCCATAGCACCGCTACCACACCCATCATAACGATCACTACCACCCTCATCACAACTATCACTACCCCCACCATCACAACCACCACCATATCATAACCACTACTACCACCACCATATCACAACCATCACCATTACAACCACCCACCCATAGCACCACTACCACCACCATAACAACCACCACTACCACCACCATCAATATCACAACCAACATCACAATCACCAATACCACCTCCATCACAACCACCACTACTTCCCAACCGCAACAACCGCCACCATCACAACCACCAATACCACCCATCAATAGCATCACTACCATCACCATCCCAACCACCACTACTACCTCCATCACAATGACCACTACCACCAGCATCACAAACACCACCATTACAATCACAACCACCACAACTACCATCACAACTACCACCACCACTACCATCACAACTACCACCACCATCAACACGGTGCACCAACAACAGCAGGAACAACAAGGACCAGATGGCTCTCTACACCAATTTGGCTCCACTCCAACCCCAACAAACACCTTCAACCACTTTTTGTTGTGTATCATTTCTTATGGCCAGTTTTTAGCATTTCAAACCAATAGCAAACTCGATTTATTACAATTATGCCATCTTGTTTTGAATTGAGCATATATAGGCAGTGTAAATAACCATACGTAGCCGCAACAGTTTAAGGGGAGATCTCCAATAAGGGATTTTTTTTCTTGACCCCTTTCTCCATCATGATTAGCCCCATTGGTTTTGATATTATAAAACGTTTGCCCCATTAGTTTAGCGATTTTAAGAACTTTCACCCCATATTAAGACCTTTCGTGCCATTCAGGTGTCAAATTTATCCTGGCGAGCGATAGCGAGATTGTAATTTAAGAGGAACCGGCCTTCGGCCGGGACATTTTTCTACCGAAAAATGTACAAATATATCTTGAAAGGGACTCAAGGGGGTGTAATTTCAAGCTTGATGGGAGTCTAGGGAACACACTAAAAACCTCCCCTTAAGAATAACAAAACATGTAAACAAAATATTGCAATGAACAGAAAATCCTATATAATACCAGAACTTATGGTATTAAAACGCTATCACACAAGCGTTTTTTCCCTCAATCTTTTCCGTAACGCTTGTCTGCCAGTTTCTATAATATTCTGTTGTACTGTACTGTACCAATGTGTTAACCTATATAATATCTACCTTCAGTCTAGTTGCCAATAGTAATTCTAAATATGATCACAATGATAACAGAATAATTTCCCTTCTCCATTCCCAGACACTCTTCCATCATCACCATCTCCACCGAGTACCCCATCTCCTCCATCCCCCCAAAAAAACTGCTTCAGCTCCACCGCATATCCAACCCAAGACACTCCATCATCTCCACCATCAATCAACTTTCTAACATGCAGCCCCTCCCGCTATCCACCATCAATTAACATACGCAGAAAGTTGGGGCAAGGTTATCATGTATCACCAATTCAGGTACGATATAGACTCGATATAGACAATCTTCAAGACCCATGCATCATTCCTAATATATAGGAATGATGCATGGGTCTTGAAGATTGTCTATATCGAGTCTATATCGTCTATGTCATTACCGCCGAAAAAGTAATTATTTTTCATATGACTTAGTGGGTTAAATAAGGGTGGAAGCTAGAATGGCGGTCGTCTTGAATCAGTAGAGATCTGATTATTTTCAGTTTTCAACCGTATTTTTTGCATCTGTTCATCCAGTATATCAATGGTAAGACCACCTGGGGTTGTTACGTGAAGGTTAATGAAAACATATGGTTCCGGATATATATATGTAATTATCCAGGTCCCTGAATTGGTGACACATAATAGTTAGTTATGTAGAGCACATTAACCAGACCACTGATGATGACACATAATAACCTTGTCCAAAAGTTGTGTAGGCGAGTTTGAATCTGTCGGCCGACTTCTATGGGGTGAAACGTCTTAAAAGCTCCAAACTACAAGAGCGAAAACGTAAAGAACCTCTCCCGGGCCAAATACGGCTAACTATTTGTTGTGTTTCCTTTTCATTGTTTTAAACGTGAATGAACTGCAATGACTTCACCATTAACTGCACCAGATTAATGTGGGAATGAAGCAGCCTTTATTGAAATGAATGATCACTTAACTCCACCATTGCTCTTCGCTTTTCTTCTCGTTTCTCTTCTCACATAGGCTTAATGTCGTTTCGTCCATAACTAATTTTGCCTGTTGAATGCATTCGCCCATATACAATCTAACATTAATATACAGTACTCGAGAATGCATATTATACCGTAGGCTTGTGCATAAACCTTGAACTGTCTTGATAGGCTAATGCGTAGTGTGCGGCATTTTGGGTTGAGTATCCTAGGTTCGAGTCCTTGGAGTACCACATGTATTCACTACTTTCATTAATTTCATTAGTTATAGGTTTATTTGTAAATGTATTGGTGGGTTGGTGAAAACAAATACGAATCGACTGATCTAGCTTAATTAGAGTAACCTGAAATTATATGTACTCATATTTTGAAAGCCGTCTCTGTAAATTTCGCGTCATAAATAAAAAAAACCCACATATACTGGTCAAAATAACTTACGACTTCCTTATGAGCCTTTGACTGTGGACTAGCTGTGACGTTGTAAGCAGGTAATAAACTCATAAGATTATTATGACTCTCATCGGGTCGTAAAATATAACCTCTTTATTTATCTGACCACAATTTAATATCCTCTATGCTTGTTAGTCGGATCAAGCCAACTAGCTAGAAAACAAAAAGAGGCTATTATCTTTTCCATTCCCGTCTCCACACCACGCCCCTCCCCCAAATAAGACACCGAGAATAACTACAAACAGCCTTCCTGGGACTGGTATAAAACTCTGCCTGTCTGATTTCTTTTGTACTCATTTGTATTTTTATTGTACTTTACCCTACCTCAATCCTAAACAGATGTATGTTTTTTCGTTAGTTCTTTAGTTAATTAGTTAAAATAGGATTTCAGAGGCAATCAACCCTTCTGGATTATTAAGCCAGCACACTATAAGTCAAGAATAGCGTCAGGACTGGAGCCCCATTTCGAGAACTCCAGTCCCTTGTTAATGCTTTCTTTCAATCCCATCATATATGTACAGTCACTGACAAATAGTTCGTTAGGTCTTGCGATTTTCTCTATGTAAATATTAGATTGATGTTCAGATGAAATCAGCTACATATTAGTAAATGCATATTATATATTTATTAACCCCTCGAAGCTCTGACGCGTTTTAGCAGAATATTTTGGCTATTATTAGACAATTTTATGCAGGTTAGGAAGGATCTGTGGGTATTAAAAAGATAAAGACTCTCTCAATCAACCCTCTGACTTTCATATACCCTTCCTAATCTGAATAAAATCGTCTAATAATTACCAGAAAACAAAACAGAAACGCATATTGGAGCTTGAAAGGGTTAATATAAGGCTGATTTGATCTGAGCATTAATCTGAATGGATCATTTTGCATAAATATAATCAGAAGAGCTCACTAACATTTGTCAGTTGCTGTACCTCTCTGATATCGATTGTACTCCATCAATACCGATAAATTATTGTCTCTGATTTCCTGTGTACGATCGCCCGCACTATACTCTGTTCTTTCCAATTGATGCTAAATGTCCATTGCCACATCTTGTTAATTCAGCTTTTACGACGTTTTTTTGTAGCGTAATATGTTGTTAATTAGGAAAACTAGGCATTAATATAAGACACATAGACAGAGTAATGCCATAGATTACCAGTAAATATCGAGCACTCAGCGGCTAAGGGATTCAATTTACCGTCAGGTGAATACAAACAGACTATAGTAGCTGGCATAATACTATATAATCAATTTGAGTCAGTGAGCATTGACAGAAGGGAAACACTGCCTTCCCCTAACCGGCCCCCATCACATATATCATTCCAAAATACAGTCCTCAAATCACCCATATCACCCTCATACGCCCTTCATAACCCATACTATCATCCACACTCTCCCCCCAAACACCTCCACCCTTATAACCCATGTCATCCACATTGCCCCTAAAATCCCACACGACCTCCCCCCCATAACCCATATCATCCACACTCCCCCCATGAACCCCACACGAACCCATATCATCCATTTTCTCACCATGAAACCCACACGACTGCGCCCCATCCTCACCCTAAACCCATATCATGCAGACACACCCTATCACCACCGAACGACCCCCATAACCCATATCATTCAGACTTCCCCCATCAAACCCACACAACCCCTAACATGCACCCCTCCCCATAAAACCAACACGACTCCCCACCCCATCAATCCCACACAACCCTCCCCCCAAAATCATCCACACACTCCCCCATCAATCCCCCACTCCCCCCCTCACACCCATTATCAATTCAGCCCACCGAATCAATTGCCCCTCCTCACCCCAATCACTCGTCCCCCTTCCAGCCACTCCTGTAGCCCTTAATAATGACTGAGCCGATATAGGGCTCGCGGCCACGTCATGCACGGCTGGATTGTTCTGATATTGATTCCTTTTCTTGTAACGATCTATATTGTATGCAATATGATCCGTGTATACTGTATGCAATATGATCCGTGTATACTGTATGCAATATGATCCGTGTATACTGTATGTAATATGATCCGTGTATACTGTATGCAATATGATCCGTGTATACTGTATGCAATATGATCCGTGTATACTGTATGCAATATGATCCGTGTATACTGTATGGCAGAGAGTCGCCTTTTTGGCTTTCCTTTTTCCGCCAAATTAGGCATTGATTTAGTGTTGTCAGACGATAGCGAGCCAGCACATCTTGCTAACTTTGGCGGTGCAACTTTTTTGTTTACGGAACATGTACACATTTAGCTTCAAGGGGGTATAAGGGTGGGGGAACTTCTTTTTATATTTTAGCATGATTGTTATTCTTCTTCTTCTTCTTATTATTATTATTATTATTATTATTACTACAACTACTATTTGGCTCGGAGGGAGGGGGCGGGGGTCTAAATGGGCCAACTAGACAAAAATCTCCTTAGTGAGAATAATCAAACTCCTCGCCCCCCTCACTCACCCCACCTTTCCCCCATCCCCCACTCCTGTAGCTCTTAATAATAACTGAGGAGATACACAGGGCTGGCGGCCACGTCATGTACGGTTCGATTGATTTTTAGTATTCATGGCGCGATCTGTTTTTTTTTGTTTTTTGTTTTTTTTTCTGCAATATAATCCAGCACCACCAAACATTAACATCAAAATACCCTTCCCCAATCTGAATAAAGTAGTCTAATAATCACCACTACACAGAACAAATATGGATCTTCGTATCTTGAACGGGTTATTCATTCAAGCTCCCAGGACTTGACAGCATTACCCCCTTCTGTACCGGCGACGTCCTTTTAACTTTATTCTGGCTACTATTAGACGATTATATTCAGTTTCATATGGGCGTCCAGCGATTAAAACGCTTCGAATAATCTCACTTAACCCTTTTAGCTACCACAGATCCTTCTTAAACTGCACAAAATCATCTAAATATAGCTTGACTATAATTTAAAAGACGTCGCCGGCACAGAAGGGGTTAATACAAACTATAATCTGGGGGATCAGTTTATTGTCAATGTTTTAATTATAGCTTCTTGAGATCATTGGAGTTGCTGTAGTGGGAAAAGAAAAGCTGCCAATAAAATGCTCCACCTCATATAATAAATCGTAGGCAGTGTCCACCATTCTTTAACTGTCTTCGTGGTGCGATGCATAAGGTGTTGATTTTTGGTGTGAGCATCCTGGATTCGAATCCACGGACTGCCACATGTGTTTGTAAATTTCATTAATCGATTTTAGGAGTATAGTTGGTTGTTGGAAGGAACATAATAAATGACGTTCATAGAAACTGTTCTTCCAAATCAAGATGTATACACAATATCGGGGTATTCACTTTGGTCCTTTATTTTGTGTATGTGTATGAAGGAGACAAAACGCAAAGCTGCATATAACAAGTGTTTCCCCCAAAGTTGAAAGACTGATAGAGAGCCAATTTAATGTACGTTTAGAGTCAAATTATCTTCACACAGCTTAAGTTTAAGTCATAGGAAGAGGGAAATACATACTGCGGGAAAGAATTCAAAGTATACTTGTTGAGTAGAAGAAAGACTGGGAAAATCGGTTCACTGTTGGGTTAGAGAGTTGCATGAACAGAATAGGGATGGGAGTGTGTTGAAAGGCGGGTGCTCCCCAATCTCCGTACGCTTATTTTCAGGATAGGTTCTACTTAACAAATTCTGCTGGCTACATAATATATTGCGGAATCAGTTACAAATACGTTTTCTTTGTCTATTGCTAATAATTATAATTATAGAATAACTCCAAAATCATATATCATCTATGAATTTCGATTATATATTAACTAAAACGAAAAACTTGAAAACACGAGACACAAAATGAAGAAAAACAAGAAACTTTGGTGCTGTTCTCTTTGTTCTATTGAAACAATAACAAAATACATTTGTACTCCAAGTGACGACCGAAAAAAAGTAACTGAAAATTTAAGTTACCTCTCTAAAAGTCCACGATCGAGAGAGAGAGAGAGAGAGAGAGAGAGAGAGAGAGAGAGAGAGAGAGAGAGAGAGAGAGAGAGAGAGAGAGAGAGAAAATAAATAAAAATAGAAGAAGAATACGAAGGCGAACACGGTGACAAAGAAGAAGAAGAAGACAGAAGAAGGAGAAGAAGAAGAAGAAGAAGAAGACAGGATGAAGGATAGGTGCCTCTCTTGCAGGGTTTAAACAGGAAGCAGGTACAGAAGACAATGGCAGTAGCGTATATTCTATTTCAATTTAATTGTCTTTGATATATTTTTTTCCTTCGGACAATACTCTGTTTCTTTCAGCCGGCTGAAAGTTCGTCTATTATCCCCCGCTGTACCGGCGATGTCTTAATTTTTTCTTTTATTCTAGCTATATTTAGACGATTTTGTGCAGTTTGTAAAAGATCTGTGGTAGTCAAAAGGGTTCAGTGAGATAGCTCGAAGCCTGTTAATCGTTGGAAGCCCTTTTAAAACTGAATAAAATCGTCTAATAGTATCCAGAATAAAGCTAAAATGACGGCACCAGTACTAAAGGGGTTAAGGAGATTCTACAGCGGGGAAAAAACATGCAGATAATTAAAAACGTGGAATTAGTATGATTCAGAGACAAAGTAGCGGAGAATATGTAAACCAAGGGAATGATTTGATCCCTTGAAAAAGATGATGTTTTTTATCCTTTGATTGTGGCTAAAGCTAGATACAATTAATCTATTTGTTAAACCCTTCACCACCCATACGTAGTTTTCATCTTATTCTGGTTACCATTAGACGATTTCATATAATTTGTAATCTACCTATACGAACCAAATTGGTAAATATAGGATCTCAATAATCGCTCTTAGTAACATAGGTCCTTCTTGAACTGCGTACCATCATCTAATTTTAGCCAGAATCGGAGGTAAAAAGGCGTCATGGTGCCGCAGGGGTTAAACTAGCGAATAATGGGCTTGTTTCCATATAAACTAGTCGGCAATTACAATGTTCTTCGAGCCAAATATGCTGTTAATTAAGGAAACATGGCGATAATAGGAGGCAGAGACATATAGCAGCGTTTTATTTTTCCATTGGTTATCAAGAAAGGAGCTGCTAATTAAGGGAGTAAAATTGACGCTAACAAAATAAAAATAACAAAATAAATAGAAGCAATGACACAGTAGCTTCTTATTGTCCATTAGTTATCGAAACATGAGGTCCTAAGGGAGTACAACTTTCGCCAAGGCAAAACTAATACATAGAAACAGAGACACAGTACCGGTATCTTCTTAGTTGTCCATTAATTATCGAGAAATGAGCTGCTAAGGGACTATCATTTTCGTAAACAAATACAAACTAATAATAATACATAGATAAATACAAATAGAGTATAGTCATAGAGTGTAGCCAAAATTATGTGGGCAACTGTACACTTTTTGTTGAACACCAGCTTTCTCTCGGAATCCCTTCCTCACGACCAGACAAATGTATTTCTGGCTCATCATGCTCGTCATAAAAACATTCTTGAGCTCTATTATTACCTGTAGCCTCTCTCGCTCTAACTCTAACTCTCTCTCGCTCTAACCATCTCTCTCTCTCGTTCTAGCTCTCTCTCGGACAAGAGAACCTGGCGGAAATGAATAATATTTTCAGTTGAAAAGAGCAGAAAAAAAGAGGTGAAGTTATGGATAACAAAATGTTCTATTTCTAACTAGTCTATGAATTCCTTAAGGTAATTTCCAAGCCCTGCAAAGTTATTCACTTCCAAGTGTTTTAATTTACGGCACATTGCCGGAGAGAGCGGAGGATGGAGAGAGTGCTTTCATCTCTGCTATCCTTTCCTTCCACTTTCTCTTACTCTCAGAGTTGCTGTCTCTACTCAGAGTAAGTCCTGGCCACCTCGCAGGGATCATAAGATCTGTGTGGCCAGTGTATCTATGTAAATTTATGTAGCTATCTCTTTCTCTTTATCTTATGTAAGCTTAAGCATATTCCAACTTATCTCATTTCTCTCTCTCTCTCTGCAACGAGTATTATACGCTGCAATCTCATTTTCTTTCAATTAGAGTTCCTCCTTTGAGATGCAACTTTTCCTGGCACCACACAAACATACACACACACATAATATCGCTCTCTCACTCTATCTCTCTGTCTGTCTGTCTGTTCCTCTCTTACACACACGCATTCCTCTGTCTTTCTATTTAACTATTCTCTCTCTCTCACACACACATACATTATATCTCTATATCTACCTATCTATCTCCAAGTCACCCTTTCATTTAATCCTCAGCTCTAGTCATATAATTACCTCTCTTACAATCATCAAGTAATTATTTGCATGCAATGTAAACACACTCAGTCACACACACACACTCTCTCTCTGTCTCTATCTATCTATTTATCATTATCTCCCTTCATATACAGTTTTCCCCTTAATCATATTAAGCAAAATTATCCCTCCCTTATAATTATTAATAATTATTTTACTTTCACTAGAACCATTAGCTCTCTCTTTCTCTCTGTTTTCATGTACAACTTGCCGGAGGGAGCGGATGGTGGGGAGAGAGCCTTCATCTTTGCCCTTCTGTCCTTCCAATTTATCTTACTCCTAGGGTTGCTATCTCTACTAGAATTAAGTTCTGGCCATCTCGCAGGGATCGTAAAATCAGTGTGGCTAGTGCATCTATGTAAATTTATGTAAATCTTCCTCTCTTATATTCTCCAACTGAACATCAACAGGCTGAAAAATCCACTTTCTCAATTTTCAAATGCTCCTGTGCTCTAAAGTAAGGGAACACATTAATTGTACCTTATATCAGTTGACTCACCATAGTGTAAGGATTCCAAACATATTTGTGGTTGATTATTGCACATTGTTAATTAGACACAATCATTACATTACCAAATTTCCTTGGGCATGATAATTTTACGTAATTTTATTTGTGTCTTTTTCCTAAGGAAAAAATGTATGGAATAAACCTAACTATTTTCCCAAGTACACCAAACCCCCCTGTATCCGTGAGTAGCATCGTAATTTAATTGGAGTATTATTGTGCAAAATCTCCGTCTCCATCTCCACAAACAGGCTGAAAAATTCCAAGTTTTCAATGTTCAAATACTCCTGTGCCCTAAGATATGGGCCTAAATTTAAATTACCATATATACTGTAAAATGGACTTCCCATGGATTACAAATATATATTTGAATTAATTGAGCACATTGTTATTTTGGCACAATAAATTTTTTGTCTTCCAAATTCTACTATGCAACTTTTTGGGTAATTTTGGATTTTCACATTACAGGGGTATATTTGGAATCTTCACGACGTTGTGATTCCAACGGTATATATGTATATAAGAAAACGCTGAAAAACATATATATATAGCATAAGAGAGAGAAAGTGTGAGAGCATGCAAGCTAAGGATGAGCTCTCCAAACCACTGACATTACTATTCAATAAATCCTTGCAGTCTGGAACTATGCCTGATCAGTGGAAGATAGCCAACGTAACACCGATATTAAAATAAGGCAGCAAATCCCTACCCAGTAACTATCGTCCAATTAGCTTAACCTCAGTTGTATGTAAAATGCTAGAAACGGTCATAAGAGACAGACTCGTAAATCACTTAGAGGAAAATAACATACTTAAAGATACTCAACACGGCTTTCGTAAAAAACGTTCCTGTTTAACAAACCTCTTAGACTTCTTCCACGATATCCTCAACCTCTACGATGAGAGTAAAGCTGTAGATATTATATACCTTGATTTTCAAAAGGCCTTTGACAAAGTTCCCCACAAACGTTTACTGCTAAAACTAAAAGCGCATGGAATACAAGACGGTTGAAATGGATAGAAAATTGGCTCAGCGACAGAAAGCAAAGAGTAGTCATAAACGGTAAGGCATCTAAATGGACCAATGTAAGTAGCGGGGTACCCCAGGGATCGGTACTAGGACCAATTCTCTTTCTAATTTACATCAACGACATAGATGAGGGTCTCACCTGTACAATCTCAAAATTTGCTGACGATACAAAAATTGCAAATAGCGTACTCTCAAAAGATCAAGTTGACGATATGCAACACAATCTAGATAAATTGTCACATTGGGCCCAAATTTGGCAAATGAGTTTCAATGCGGATAAATGTAAAGTACTACATATCGGATACCGAAATGAGAAAGCAAACTATTCGATGAATGGCACTCAGCTTAAGAATGTAAACAGAGAAACCGATCTGGGAGTAACAATATCGAGTAACCTAAAACCGAGTCAACAATGTTCAGAAGTTGTTAAGAAGGCAAACAAAATAATTGGCTTTATAGGCAGATCATTTGAGCATAAATCCAAAGACGTAATCCTAACCCTTTACAATTCCTTAGTCCGCCCTCTTCTGGAATACTGCGTTCAATGCTGGTGCCCTTATTACCAAAAAGACATAAACAAGCTAGAACGAGTTCAACGTAGAGTTACCAAAATGATACCTAGCCTAAAGAACAAACCATACGAAGAGCGTCTTAGAGAATTAAATCTATTTCCTTTAACCCAGCGCAGATTAAGAGGTGACTTAATTCAAGTGTTCAAAATCATCAAAGGCATCGACAATATGAACTGTAGTAAGTACTTCACTATCGACCAATCTAATTACACGCGGGGAAACGGTTGCAAAATTATTGGTAAATCTTTTAACTCACACGAATCTAAGAATTTCTTCTTCAATCGAGTTGTCAACTTGTGGAATGGGCTTCCCCGAGACGTTATAGACTGCAGCACCGTTGATTCATTTAAATTCCGCCTAGACAAATATCTCGCATCAAACCCGCGACTGACTGCGTTTGTAAATGAATAACTTTATTTTATCCTCCCCTCAGTTACTAACCCATATGTCCCCTACTAACTTCCTAGTCCTGCCACGTTAGTGGCAGGGCAGTAGTTCCCTTTCCAATGTTCCCTTACCCACTCTAAACCACTGTTTGGACACTTGATCCACAGTGTTTTGGAGGACAAGCAGCCTAGAAGGGTCACTAGATCTGTTGTTGCTTGATTTCCTTTGTACTCCTTTGTACTTTGTACTAACTAGGGGGCAATTGTAAGAGAGACCAGAGCAAAAAAAAACAGAACAAAGAGAGTCAAGTAAGGGAAAGAATAGATTACATTTAGAACAGACAGAAACTTGGAGACGCGATGAAAAGAAAGAACAAAAACAGACATAAATAAAATCCAAAAAATAAAAGCATGGAGAGTGAAAGGATAGATCGAGAACAGCTAAAGACAAACAGAAAAATAAGAACAGTTTAGAATAAGAGAGCCAACGAAGAGAAAGACTTCATTAAGCCTTTCAGTATGGGTGAAGTATTTTTCTTTTTAATCTGGCTATTTTTGTATCTGGCTATCTTTAGACGATTTTACTCTGCTTATGAATGATTTATGATATTCAACAAATTAAGAGATATATAATAATAAAGTGTGCGGATGATACAGTTCTGATGAGTGATAATGAATGGGAGTTGCAGGATCTGGTAAATGAGTTTGGAACAGTGTGCGAAAAACGGAATTTGAAGGTAAATGCGGGGAAAAGCAAGGTTATGGTCTTCGAAAGGGGTGAAGTCACAGAGTGTGAGGTGAAGCTGAACGGTCAGGCTATGGAGATCGTTAACTCTTTTAAGTATCTGGGCAGTGTGTTGAGTAAAGATGGGACTATAGATGAAGAAGTGCGGGAGAGGGTACAACAGGGGAAGAGGGTTGTAGGAACGCTGAAAGCAGTAACAAGAAATAGGGTGGTCAGTATGGAAGTGAAGAAGTCCTTGCATGACAGTGTGGTAATCCCGACACTGACTTACGGAAGCGAAGCATGGACGTTGGTTGAGAGACTCAGACCAAGAGTGAGAGCAGTGGAAATTAATTACTTAAGAAGTGTGTGCGGAGTTACATGGAGGGATAGACAGACTAATGAGGAAGTAAGAAGGAGGTGTGGTGTGGAGGTAGATGTGCTGGAAAGTGTGAAAAGGAACAACTTGAGATGGTTCGGCCATATGGAACGTATGGAAAGCGAGAGAATGACTAAGAGGGTGTACGAGAGCGAGGTGGAGGGACAGAGAGGGAGAGGTAGACCGAATGAGAGGTGGAAGGATGGAGTGAGGAAGTACATGAACGAAGGCGGTGCTGGTTGGGGGGAGGGATGTCGACTGACTGGGGACAGAGGTGCATGGGGGCGGTTCGTTCGTGGCCACCCCTTCGGGGATCACGGCGTCAGGCAATAGATAAATAGATAGATAATAAACCTCTCTGATTACTAGACGTCCTTGCTAAGCTGCATATGATAATCTAATAATAGCCAGAAAATATGGATTAATGGCATCACCCGTTGTGAAGTGGATACATTAAAAACAAATAAAGGTACTGTGAAACTCGAAGGTACAAACGAAAACAAAAAAACTGGAATAAACCTGAAAACAAAAACTAAAAAAGACAAAGCAAAGTGATATAATAAAATAGTGAGCAACTAGAGGAAATACATCCAAGCTAAAAAATAAGGAAGGAAAGAATAAGATGGAGAGCAGCATGTTCAGGGAGCCCACCTCGCTTTTTTCTCTTTCTCTCCCTCTCTCTTTGGCTTGTATCAATTCGGCCCCATTCAGCCTACTATTTTAAGACGTTTACCCCCATACAGGTGTCAATATTTTCCTGGCGAGCGGTAGCGAGCCTGCATATATATTTTGTTTTGTTTTGACAGCAAGCTAAATTTGTACATTTTTCGATAGAAAAATTTCTCCGGCGAAGCCGGATTTCTCCATACAATGCTGGCTCGCTATCGCTCGCCAGGAAGAAATCGACACCTGGATGGGGATAAACGTCTTAACACAGTTGGCTGAATGGGGCCGAATGGATACAAGCCAGGGAAAGAGAGAAAAGGAGAGAAAGATAAGAAAAACAGCCGGTGACCACCCTTAAATTATAATTTCTCGGTCGGAGGCCGGTTCCTTCTATATTGCACGCTTGCTATCGCTCACCAGGAAAATATTGACACCTACATGGCACGAAAGGTCTAAATATTGACGGAAATACGGGGGGAAAGGTCTTAATATCGCAAAAGTAATAGGGCGAACGTCTTAATATCATGAAACTATTGGGGTTAAACATGAGGGAGAAGGAGGATCTAGAAAAATACGAAAAATTGCCCCTTAAGCCGGTGTCACACAAGCGATTTGTCCAGCAATTTTCGATGAGCAAGTTTTCTTTCCCGTAATATTTTGATGCTATTTCTCATTGGCATCGGAAACTAAACTGAAGGTAGATTTTGTTGGGTATCTTAATTATACTAGAACTTAAATTGTAAAACTGCCAGGTTAGAAAATTGCCCGTGAATAATTGACACCAAAGGCACTAGTGTGACACCAGCTAAAACAATTAATAAGGTCGTTCTCCTTTGTGGCTCTCTTATTATATATATTTTCTATAATTTTCATTCGAGTTTTATTTTTTGATCTATTATATTTTTATTTAGTGGTTCTCGATCCTATTCTTTCACTTTCTTTCTTCTTGTATTCGGGGTTTATTTGGTTCTTGGCTTTTGTTTTTCCTTTCATAGCGTCGCCAAGTTTTGTCTATGCCATATTTAATCTATGCTTTCCCTTCCTTAACTCTCTTTCGGGTTTTTTCCGCTCTGTTTATTCTTACAGGTGAAGGTATTGAGGGATAATCTTCTTCGTTTCAATTCTTATTCGTTCTTATGATTCCAATTGCATATTATTTATATATTGGTTCTGATTCCTATATTTTACTAATATTCACTTGGTTGCAATTGCCCATGGTTGCATGCTCTTCTCTTTCTCGCTCACTTTCCATGTTTTTCTGCTTTTTCTTATATACATTTTCATTTTCATTTCCTTCTTCCTGAATTATCCTTGTCTTCGTCTGATGTTATTTTTGTCGATTCTTTTGTATTGTAGCCTTTTTGTGTTTCATTCTGTCCCTCTTTATTTTTTACAATTGTTCCTTGGTTGCCCGTTTTCAATCTGAGTCTATCGTTTTCTTCCAGTTTCTTATTGTATATGCTTTCTTTTGCTCTCCTTTAACTCTTCTCTATCTTACAAATACCCCCCTGGTTGCATGCTCTCTCACTTTGTTTCTCTCTGTTTCTTTTGAGTTTGTCTTTTTCTGCGTGTTCTTATACTGTACATGTTTTGTTCATTTCCTTGGGCCTGAGGTTTCCTTGTTTTCTCTTAATGTGTATTCGTCTTCTTCGTATAAGCTGTGAAGTTCTTAATTCTCTATAGTCTTAATTTGTTTGTTTATACTTTCCTACGCGATTTGTTGTACAATGCTTATATATATATATATATATAATTCGTGTGTGTGCAACATTATCTGTCAAATTCATCGCTAAAATTAACGCGTGACACTTCTAGAGTATATTTTATAAAGACACGAAGATAATTATTGCACGCACTTGTAAACTTGTAAATTACCTATCATTCTTGCTGAACCACTTTAATAAATTTACCTCGAATTATTGACATTCTTGTGCAATGGTAATACACATATGTACAGTGTCTTAGAAACTGTGACTCACCCACGGCATAGGCTATATTGTACATCACGTCCAGGTTAGGTAAATATTATCCTAGCTATCCCAGTAATGTCACACTCATCCTCCTCCTCCTCCTCCTCCATACACACACACACACACACACACACACACCTACTCATACACACTTCCACTCCCATACACTCACTCACTCTCACTTTCACTCCTGCTGTATGCTACTGGGCTCCATTGTAACAAAACTATTAACACATTAACAACTTCATCGAAATGGATGGTTGTTTACCCGCATCCGTACTAGGGTGTAAAGTAAAGGTTAATAAGTCTCTCTCATTCTCTATCTTTCAAGAATTGTACATGAACAACACACATAACCAACTATGCATTAACCCTTTCTGTGCCGGCGACATATTTCTTATTTGATTTCAGCTACATTTAGACGGTTTCATGAAGCTTAGGAAGAATATATGGTAGCAAAAAGGATCAAGTAAGATAGTCTGTCGCCTATTGACGAGTAGACGTCCTTCATAAGCTGATTAAATTCGTCAAATATTTACCAGACTATAATGAAGGGGTAACTCGCTCAAACTTCGCAACTAGGTTAGATTATGTTAGGTAAGGTTAGGTTAGGTTAGATATACAGTATAAACACACAAACACAGGCCATATGGAGCGGTGTGCGTGAGTTGCAAAGTTTGAGCGAGTTACCCCTTTAAATCGTTTCGCTCAGCCGTTCTCACCGCTTGGTACAGTTGGTGAATTATGCCACCGGTACAGAGTGGGTTAAGGAATATTGGTTTATACGTTTACTATTTCAATAACTATGTAAAACGTGTATATATAAAGCTTTATAAAAGAAAACTTGATTGCCTGATTATCTATCTATTTATCTATCCAGCTATCCATTCATCTATATATCTATTTATGTAGCTATATATCTATCTATCTATCTATCCATGTATTTATCTACCTATCTATATATATATATATATATATATATATATATATATATATATATATATATATATATATATCTATCTATCTATCTATCTATCTATCTATATATATATATATATATATATATATATATATATATATCTATCTGTCTAGCTATCTATCTATCTATCCATCCATCTATCCGTCCAACTATCTATCAATCCAATCACCCATGGATCCATTTATTTATCTATATGTCTATCTATCTATCTATCTATCTATCTATCCATCCATCCATCTATCTATCCATCTATCTATCTATCTCTCCCGCCTCCCTTGTCAGTCTTGTTCGACCCATTTCTTTCCACACTTTCTTTTTCCCGGGTGTTTTCTTCTCCGGGGCAACATTTTATTTCTCTCACTGACTAACTTAAGGGGCAGTGCTTGTTTTTTGGTCTACGCATTTAGTTATTAATATATTTTTGAGTTTTTTCGCTAGACCTCCACAAGCAAAAAAAAAAAAAAATAATATCCCGGCCGAAGGTGGCCGAAGGCCGTTCCTTTTAAAACTATAGGTTCGCTATCGCTCGCCAGGGAAAAATCGACAAATGAAATGCACGAAAGGTCTTAATATTGACAAATAAATAGGGCGAAAGGTCTCAAAATCGCCAAACTAGTAAAACGAACGTCTTAAACAAATCTTTAATCTAATACGCTAAACACGAGGGAGAATGGGGTCCAGAAAAAGTGACTACCTCCCACTTCATTCCCTGTAGCTGGACGGTTCACTTTCTGTCCGTCTGCCTGGGTGTTGTTGTTGTTGATGGTGTCCTTTTATTATTCGCAGAGACAACGCTTTTTTTCACACACTCTGAATACGATTGGGATTTTTGGTTTGGGGGGATTGTTGGATATGATTTTTATGACCTAATTTGCTGGGAGTATATTTAGTTTTGACCTGGGACGCCTTTTTTGTCTAGCTGACTTAGCACTTATAAATTGTGCTCACATACACACACACACACACACACACACACACACACACACACACACACACTCACTAGCGCAACTTCTGATTATAAATCTATGCATAAGCATTATCTATTATTAAGTGTTCGCGTACCTTCATCCATGTATTTCCACCCTTAACAATAGAACGCCCAGCTCTTCCATATTTCGCCTTCTGTCACACACACACACACACACACACACACACACACACACACACACACACACACACACACACACACACACACACACACTATCGAGGATTAACCTCCCATTGTAGTACCCGCACCCTCTTTACCTGACCTTACCAAAACAGTTTCTGTATGTATGTATGTTTGTGTGCATACGTGAGCGTTTGTGTATACGGACATGTGCACACTTACTGCATGTTCTTATGTTCCTATATATGTATGTATATGTATGTGCGCACGTACGTGTATATACGTATGTTCTGTATATGAGTAAGTAAATAAATGTGTATATGTACTGTATATCACTTACTCTCATGGTTATTTTATGATAATTTGTATTCTGCACATGCATCATTATTGTATTTATTTATTTTGTTTGCAAACTAAGCTTACCATCCTCATATCTGTACATCTCATGTTCATCCACTAAATTGTAAAATGTGTATTTTCAGCTCATGAGGCTGCCATTCTTTAATAAACCGTTTATTATTATTATTATTATTATTACACACACACACACACATTGCTCTAAATCTTTTCTTCCCCTCTTTTCTTTATATATACATACACACACACACACACACACACTACCGTATATTATATTATATTAATATATACGGTATATATATATATATATATATATATATATATATATATATATATATATATATATATACAGTATATATATTGTACTCATCTACTGTATGTTTAGAAATGTTAGTACAAAAAATAAACAGACAAATAGAATATAGCAGAACACACGGTAAATAGGAAGAAAGGGAAGAAGTGGAATGAGAGAGAGAGCCAGTAAACCAGGTAGGCACAGGTAAGGAGAAGCTATTCTAGGGGTACCTGCTGGTAGTCTGCTATTCCCGTCGATCACAGAACACGACTGAGGGTCATTTCTTCTGGTGGGTATTTTGGGCTCGTTCATACAGTACCTATTCGGGTGTCCCATATGTGACAACTCTTAACCACTTGAGGATTATGATACGTTTAAACATGTCTTGAACCCCTACAATACCGGTGACGTATTTTGTATTGGATTTCAGCTAAATTTAGACGATTTTATGCAGCTTAGGAAGGATATAAGGTAGCTAAAAGGTTTAATTGAGATAGTCTGTAGCCTTTTAATGGGTATACGTCCTTCGTAAGCTGTATAAAATCGTCTAATAGTTATCAGGGTAGAATGAAAATGACGTCACCGGTACTGAATGGATCAAGTATTACCAGAATGCAGCCACCTAACGTAATCTATCCACAATCTAGTTTCAGGCAATACAGAAATAGAACCCCCTGAAATATTCCGAGAGAAAACTTGCTCGACGAATATTGCCGGAAAAAGCGTTCGTGTGACACTGCCTTAACCCCTTCACCACCGTTACGTAATTGTCATCATATTCTAGTTACAATTAGACGATTCTCTTTAGATTCTAATCTACCTCTACGACTCAAAGGGGTAAATACGATCTGAATAAACTTACTTTTAATAACATGGGTCTCTCTTAAAGTGTATACAAAATCGTCTACATTTAGCTAGAATCAAAGGTAAATAGGCGTCACGGTACTGAAGGGGTTAACACCAGCACGCCCATTAAGTTAACCCTTTGATGATTACCACGTATTTTGAGAGTATATTATTTCTGGCTATCATTAGACGATTTTCTATGGCTTAGGAAGGATCTGCGGGAATTATGATGGTAGAAACACTCGCCATCAAACTTTCTGACGGTCATATAGTAGCCAGAAAGCAGAAAATAAATGAGTCATCGGATCGTCAGAGAGTTAACAAATTCAGCAGCGTGGAATGTTTATAAAGGGCATGGATGGTTTGTTTATGTCGCTTTCCCTCTCACATTCATTGTTCGTTCTCTCTCTCTCTCTTTCTCTCTCTCTCTCTCTCTCTCTCTCTCTCTCTCTCTCTCTCTCTCTCTCTCTCTCGACTAAGATCAACGCTTCTCCAGACCCCCTTCAAGCAAAAAAACAAAAACAAAAACAAAATCACAATAATTACATAAATACAAACCGTATATATAAAATCTATATATAACAAGCACACCTAGACCCCTTCAAGCTAAATATCTAAATTTGTCGGTAGAAGAATTATTGTCCTAATCGAAGGCGGGTTTTTCTCGGTTTGTGCTTC
>CM064498.1:12398220-12453405 GCA_032716605.1 Paralithodes platypus | reverse complement strand
TAATTGATAATAAGTTTTTAATTGGAAGAAACAATAAAAACACGTTATTAAAAAACAAGCATTCTAAATATAGCCTATGTACAGTATATTTCTATGGCAAAATTTTCATTATCAAAAGCTAAACAAAAATACTTAATCTTGAACTAAAACAATTCGAAACTAAAAATGTGTTTGCTCATTGTAATTTCTTCTCCGAACAATTTCACATATTTCACATGAACAATATATAAATAGAAGGGAAATTTTGTCGCACGGACAAATAATCTGGAATTAAAACATTATCGAAAATAGTCATAATAGAAATTCCTATTATATCTGGAAATCACGTTTCAAAAGCAAGTAATGTAAAATATAACATAATATCGAATCATACCAACTGATAATCTGAACTAAATCAACATTGAACATCGTTTTTATAACACGCTACATTATATATATATATATATATATATATATATATATATATATATATATATATATATATATATATATATATATATATATATATATATATTCCTGTTTCAAAGGCAAAACACAAATATATACAAAAAATAATCTATGATCATACTGTACAGCGAATACCCCAAAACTAAAACATTATGTAACATTGGATGACGGGCGCAGTATAGATTCTGGAAGGCTTAATTAGGATTCATTAGGCTGAAAAAGTGCCCCGGAGAATTTTTTCGGTTTTCTTGCGTTCCTTGTATACAGAGGGATTTTATTTCCAGGGAGTTGTTTTTGTTTATTTTGGGGAGTTGAGAGTTGACTGTGAATTGTTTATGATCGGGAGGCTATGTGTGAGTGGTGTTTTTCGTTGCTGTTTATTTTGAACTTTTGTTAGATGTTATTATTTTATGTAGACTATATCTTAAGCCACATCATGTGCACATATTGAACACACACTACATATCCAATGGCACATACCGTACTTCATCGTGTGTACCAAGAGAGAGAGAGAGAGGGAGAGAGAAAGAGAATTAATAAGTGTACTGTATATCCATCATTTCACGACTTAATTCCAATTTTTCCTGAGATGTGACATGCTATGAATGTATATGAACGGTGAGACAAACGCAATTGTAGCATATATATATATATATATATATATATATATTAACTCATATAGTACTGCAATACCTTTTTCGTTATATTCTGGCAGCTATCAGACGATTTCATTCAGGTTAAGAAGGACGTCTACACATACAAAGGCTATAGACTATCTCAAGTAATTCTTTTAGCTACAATAAATCCTACCGAAGCTTCACAAAATCGTCTAAATGTGGCTGAAGTCAAATATATAAAGACATCACCGGTAGTGAAAGGGTTAATGTAAAAACTAGCAATAAATCCCACCCGCCAGTCACCTGCCCCAAACAACTACGGCAGCTGACCAGGAGAAGGCAGGTAAATTGCTCTGACATTATAGCCTAAATAGGAGAAATGGTCTTTTTTCTGGTCCCCCTTCTTCCTCATGCTTAGCCCTATTAGTTTTCAGATTTTAAGACGTTCGGTCCATTAGTTTGGCGATATTAAGACTTTTCGTGCCATTTAGTTGTCGATTTTTCCTGTAAAGCGATAGCGAGCCTGTAATTTAAGAGGAACCGGCCTTCGGCCGGGAAATTTTTCTATCGAAAAATTAAAAATTTTAGCATGAAGGGAGGTGGTGTGACCATTTTTTCTTTTAGCTGACCAGGAGAGAGCAGGTAAAGGTGACCGGCAACTCAACCAGTAGACCATTTCAACCAGTAGCTCTCAACCAGTACCAAATCAACCAATACGGTTAGGTTAGGTTAGTACTATATTTTGGCACTGGTTTGGTTGGTCTGGGTTAATTTGGCACTGGTTGAGAGCTACTGGTTGAAATGGTCTACTGGTTGAGTTGACATGGAACCCAGGCAAATTGTTCTGACATTTAATCCTATTTGATACGAGGAGGGTCTATAGTGAACTCCTCTGTTTCAGTACATTAATTTGAAGATTTTAAGACGTTTCATCCCAATAGTTTGGTGATGAGACGTTTCACCCAATTTAGGTGTTGATTTTGTTTTCTGGGTGAACGATAGCTAGCCAGTAATTTCGAAGCAATCGGCCTTCGAATAATGTACAAACTTAGCTTGAAAGAATATAGTTAGTTGAAATAGGACTTCAGAGGCTATCAACCCTTCTGGATTATTAAGCCAGCACATTGCAAGTCAAGAATAGCTTCAGGACTGCGAGCTCCTTTTCGAGAACTCCAGTCCCTTGCTTGAAGGATCTGGATGGCCATTTTGTATTATGAAGGAAGTCTGGGAAAGCGTTTTTGTTTAGCCTAGGGGGCCAATTAATCTTTAACTGACTTGGCGGTATAATGGTTAAAGCGTGTAAGTTATGTATATGGTGTCCTGGGTTCGAATCCCCGGAGGAAACTCACGATGAAGGACCCCGCTCGTCACCCGCAACGAGCACCTATTCCAACTGACTATTACTGTGCAAGAAAATTAGTCTGACCTTTACGAGTTAGACAGAGGAAGGAAGGGAGTGAGTGTAGATGGAGCGATGTACAAAGGTCGCTGTCGGTACTAATAAGAGGGCTATATGGACGGTTAATTCTACGAAAGTCACTGCAGGTATTAAGTACAGGGTTACGGACAGTTAATTCTAAGGTTCACTCTCTGAATGTAAAGAAGCCTTAAACCCCGATGGTTCACTTTTTGGGCGATTTTTGCATGTATTCATTATTTTTCTAGCTTCCTCCCTAGACCTCCATCAAATTTAAAAAAAAACATTAGATCCCACTTCCAGATTAATTTGTACATTTTTCGGTAGAAAAATTTCCCGGCCGAAGGCCAGTTCTTCCAACATTACAGGCTCACTATCGTTCGCCAGGGAAAAAATCGACACCTAAATAGCACGAAAGGTCTAAATATTGACGAAGAAATGGGGCGAAAGGTATTAAAATCGCCAAACTAATGGGCCGAACGTCTTAAAAATCTGAAAACTAATGGGGCTAAACATGAGGGAGAAAGCGGTCCGGAAAACCGGCCCATGTCCCCTTAAACACTTATGTACCATGGAACTAGAATCCATGTTCTGTAGCGCCGCCATCCTTTTAACTTTATTCTGGCTACGATTACATTTAGTTTAATAAGGGCCTCCAGTAATGACCAGGTTGCGAACTATCCCGCTTAACCCTTTTTACTACCACAGATCCTTCATAAACTACACACAATCGTCTAAAAATATCTAGAATAAAATAAGAAAGACGTCGCCGGAACAGAAGTAGTTAACTGCATGGAGATCGTGGGTGGTCATTTATAATCATCCCACCCTCCTGTTTCATCCCATTCATTTGGCGATTATAAGATGTGGAGACTTATGTCATGTGTAAATGATTTTCTAAAAATAGTTCTACCGCAAATTATACAAATTTACCTTGAAGGGAGTAAAAAGTACAAAGGAAATCAAGCAACAACAGATCTAGTGACCCTTCTAGGTTGCTTGTCCTCCAAAACACTGAGGATCAAGTGTCCAAACAGTGGTTTAGAGTGGGTAAGGGAACATTGGAAAGGGAATTACTGCCCTGGAACTAATGTCCGTGGCAGGATTAGGAAGTTAGTAGAGGACAGATGGGGAACTGGAGAGAGGGACTTTACACTGAAAATCTATTACTCAAAAATGCTATAAACACTATAAAAATCTATTACTCAAAAATGCTATAAACACTATAAAACCCGTCAATAATATATGTGACCTTTAAGGGGAGATTTCCACTTGAGGGACTTTTTTCTTGACCCTTTTCTCCCTCATGTTTAGCCCCATTGCTTTTGAGATTTTTAGACGTTCGCCCCATTAGTTTGGAACTTTCACCCCATTTATGTCACTTTTAAGACCTTTCGTGTCATTTAGGGGTCAATTTTTTCCTGGCGAGCGATAGCGAGCCTGTAATTTAAGAGGAACCGGCCTTCGGCCGGGACATTTTTCTACCGAAAAATGTACAAATTTAGCTTGAAAGAGGGTCTAGAAGGTGTAATTTTAAGCTTGATTGAGGTCTAGGGAACAAACTAGAAACTTCCCCTTAAGGGGGTACTACTCGCTTTTTCTGGACCCCCTTCTCCCTCATGTTTAGCATATTAGTTTTGAGGTTTTAAGACGTTCGTTCCATTAGTTTGCCGATTTTTTTTTACCTTTTGCCTAATTGTGTTATCAATATTAAGACCTTTCGTACCCTTTAGCTGTCGATTTTTTTCCTGGTGGCGAGCGATAGCGAGCCTCTAATTTTAGAAGGATCCGGCCTTCAGCCGAGACATTTTTCTACCGAAAAAATTTCAAATTTTTCTTGAAAGGGGGTCGAGGGTTTTTTTTTCTAAGCTTGATGAAGGTCTAGCGAGGAAACACAAAAATACATAAATAAATAAATATATAGACAACAAACCATTCGCATTGGGCGGGTGCCCAACCCCGAAAGGGGTTGAAATAGGGGAGCTATCCCCCCGCCAAAGGCGGCTTTCTAGGGCCTTTTCTAGCTGATGCTGAGAGGATTGGGTTCTAGTCATGTGGTGATGGGCTGGTCTATCAGAGTGAGAGCTGAGCAATCTCTGCCATACCCATAGCTTACTCTGACTTTTCCTTTAACTTATATATTTCCTAGATCTCAAGTGACGGCGTCTCTTCCGTGGATTGACCTCCCAATCTACCAAGATTGGAAGCCAAAGCGTCACATTTTTTCCCTTGCCCCTCGACTTTCTCTTCATAATTGCTGAGGGGCACAGGGCCCTGGGTGGGGCTTTGGTTTCCCGGGCGTTTCCGCACCCTCCTCAGCCCCCCGCCATGGAGTGGCTTCGGTCACCCAGGCTTTATTGTGGTCGGCGGGGAGGGTTCTGTGGGGGCACTCGGTTATGGCCTTGGAATTGCTCGGGGCCTTGGGGCTGTTCGGCCAGGCAGCTTGGGGAACAACAACAACAACAACAACAACAACAACCATTCGCCCTATTTCTTTGTCAATATTAAGACTTTTCGTGTCCTTTTGGTGTCGTTTTTTTCCTGGCGAGCGATAGGGAACCTGTATTTTAAGAGGAATCAGCCTTTGGCCGCGACATTATTCCATCGAAAAATGTAAACAAATATCTTGAAGGAGGGTCTTGGCGGGTGTTTATTAAATGTTAATAGAGGTCTAGGGAGGAACACTAAATAATAAAGGATACATAAATGAACAAATACATACGGCCACCCTCCCTTAAGAGTTAGAGAGAGAGAGTAAGGATCGTCGTAAGATGTTGCCTAAAAAAATGAAAATCCCTATAAGAAATCCCTATAAAAATCCTTGTAAACAAATCTGTCTATGAAAGCGATGTAAAGTTGCCACTAATTACTTTTATAATACTCCCAATACAAACCACCATAAAATTCCTATGAAAAATCCCATGAATAAAATTCCAAGAAAAAATCGCTAGAACAATCCCTATGAAAGTCCCTATACACAAAAATCTTCATACAAATATCGCCGAAAAAACCCGTATGTTTCACTCCGCCTAAAAATGCCACCACCCTCTGACATATGCAAGGTACGGCACATCAGAGCAGAATAATTTAGAATACGAAACTTCTAACTGGGAACGTAAATTGTGTTAAAACAATAGGGACTTTTCGGCAGTTTGGTTTAGAAGACCATGTTATTTCACTTACGAGGAGGTTTTTATGTATGTTTATTTATTTATTATTATTAGCATTATTATTAGCATTTTTATCATATACTGTATATATATATATATTAAGCTTCCTCCCAAGACCTCCTTCTAATCTCAAAACTAATAGGGTTAAGCATGAGGGAGAAGGGGGTCCAGATCACCCCTCTCCTCCCTACAATTAAGCTACATTCCTTGGAGACTCATTTGGCCATTCTATTTTTATATTTAGGTACCGAAAGATTGCGCAGCCACAGAGTGTGAGGTGAGGGTGAACGGTCAGGCTATTGAGAATGTCAGCTCATTTAAGTATTTGGGCAGTGTGTTGAGTAAAGATGGGAGTATGGATGAAGAAGTGCGGGAGAGGATGCAACAGGGGAAGAAGGTTGTAGGAACGCTGAAAGCAGTAACAAGAAATAGGGTGGTCTCCATGGAAGTGAAGAAGTCCTTGCATGACAGTGTGGTAATCCCGACATTGACTTACAGGAGCGAAGCATGGACGTTGGTGAAGAGACTCAAACCAAGAGTGAGAGGGGTGGAAATGAGTTACTTGAGTAGTGCGTGCGGAGTTACTATAGTCTATTAGCTGTAAGTAGGCGAAAAATCATGACCTCTATATTCTGTAACTCAAAAAGGGCTAGAGCAAATTGACTGTAAATTTCCACATTTATTCCTTGACTGACTCTTGCTAAATGGTATAAATATTAGCTCGATTACTTTAGTCGTTTTTGAGTTACAGAGGTTAAAGGTCATGATTTCTCACCTACTTACAGTGAATAGACTATAGTAGGGATAGACAGACAAATGAGGAAGTGCGAGAGAGGTGTGTTGTGGATGTAGATGTGATGGAAAATGTGAAAATGGAACACTTTGAAATGGTTTGGCCATGTGGAACATATGGGAAGCAAGAGAAGGAATAAAAGAGTGTACGAAAGTGAGGTGGAAGGACAAAGAGGGCGAGGTAGACTGAGTGAGAGGTGGAAGGATGGAATTAAAAAGTTTATGAGTGAAGGCAGTGCTGGTTGGGTGGAGGGGCGTCGACTGACTGAGGACAAAGGTGCATGGCGCCGTTTCGTTTGTGGCCACCCCTTCGGGGATTTCGGCATCCGGCAATAGATAGTTAGATAGAAGATTGTTTGATATTAGGTATTCTTCTCTGGACTCCCTTCTCCCTCATGTTCCAGGGCAGTAATTCCCTTTCCAATGTTCCCTTACCCTCTCTAAACCACTGTTTGGACACTTGATCCTCAGTGTTTTGGAGGACAAGCAACCTAGAAGGGTCACTAGATATGTTGTTGCTTGATTTCCTTTGTACTCCTTTGTATTTTGTACTCCTTTCCTTTGTACTCCTATGTTTAGCCCCATTGGTTTTGACATTTTAAGACATTTTCCCAATTAGTTTGGCTCTTTTAAAACAGTATACATTCCGTGCCATTTAGGTGTCGAGTTGTATCTTGACAAGCGATAGCAAGCCTGTAATTTTTGAGAAATTTTATCTCGATGAGGGAGGTCTTGCGGGCGTATTTTTTTGTTTTCTTTTCTTTTTATGCTTGACAAAGAGATCTAGGAAACAAGTAAAACTCCCCAGCCCCCCTTATATTATAGCAGCTCAGAGCAGAATAATTTAGTTTTAGAATACGAGAAAAGAGGAAGCTTCATTCTGTCTGTATAGTTAAAAAGAAAACAGCTGGCGTAATTTGGTCGTTCCGTATATGTAAAATTGAGGACGAGTGCCTGATCTAATAGAACCTTGTATATTACCACATGAGAGATAAAGTTGTACATTTTTCGGTAGAAAAAGTCCCGTCCGAAGGCCAGTTCCTCCTAAATTACAGACTTCCTATCGCTCGCCAGGAAAAATATCTAAAACTAAATGGCACGTAAGGTTGACAAGAAATGGGGCGAAAGGTCTTAAAATCACCATACTAATGTGGCGAACGATTTAGATAACAACTGTGTGGCCAAACATGAGGGAGAAGAGGGTCCAGAAAAAATAAACTCCTTATCAAACAGCAACAGTATAATATTTATGCCAGACCAAACGCAGAAACAAGGAGTTGATTTCCCGTAGACCTATTTGTAGTTGGTTGCCAGGGAGTACCAGGACTATTTTGTTTACCTTATCTTAACCCCTTGAGGATTATGACGCGTTATGGCAGCTTATTTTGACTATCATTAGACGATTTTCTTTTGCTTAGAAAGGGTATATATGGAAGTCAAAGGGCTAATTGAGACATTATACCCTGTTAATTCCCACAGATCCCTCCTAAGCTGTATAAAATTGACTAGTAATAGCCAGAATAAACTATCAAAACATGCGAAATTTGTAAAGATCTGCGTGAAAACAAGGACAAAATTAAAAAAACACAAAAAACTAACCCGAAACGTACTTTTCAATATTCTTTAAATAAAAATGTTTTCGAAGATTATTTAAAAGCAAATCGTATATTTTTTTAGAACTATAATACGCACGCACAATAAACTTAGCGTATACCAAACCATTATCCCATCAAAGACCATTCCCAAAATATGGGTGGCTAAAGCGTGGAGTGTTCGTGCTACTAGTACCAACCATCTACCTAAAAGGGTGATGGGCGTATTTTCTTCCTCGTTTTTGTATCTTGTTATTCAATTTAAAATTTGCTCCTCAGACCATCATCAAGTTTTAAAAAGACACCCCCAAGACCCTCCTTTAAGATAAATGTGTAAATTTTTCGATAGGAAAATGTTCTGGCCCAAGACCAGTTACACTTAAATTACAGGCTCGCTATCTCTCGCCAGGAAAGATATTGACACCTACATGGCACGAAAGATCTGAATATTGACCAAGAAATGGAGCAAAATGTCTAAAAAACGCCAAACTAATGGATCTCACGTCTTAAAATCTCAAAAGTAATGGGGCTAAACATGAGGGAGAAGGGGGTTGAGAAAAGCGAACCAAACCCCCCTTCCTTCATAATTTATTCATTTCACCATCTGATCCGAGAAGCAGGAGCATTGTCAGGGAATCCAGGGAACACAATGTTATACCACACACACTAGTACACCCCCCCCTCTCTCTCTCTCTCTCTCTCTCTCTCTCTCTCTCTCTCTCTCTCTCCCCTCTCTCTCTCTCTCTCTCTCTCTCTCTCTCTCTCTCTCTCTCTCTCTCTCTTATACACACATGCAATTATGGTACTATTTTCCAATTATTTTGTCATAGCCTATTTTGGTACAGAGGTGTATACATGAAAGAATGCGGACGTATTGTATTGTGAATATACATCGATCATTGTGATATTTAAGGGGGGTCACCGGCTTTTTATTTTATTTTTCTCTCCTTTTCTCTCTTACCTTGGCTTGTATCCATTCGGCCCCATTCAGCCAACTGTTTTTAAGACGTTTATACCCATCCTGGTGTCGGTTTCTTCCTGGCGAGCGATAGCGAGCCAGCATTATATGGAGAAATCCGGCAATTTTCTATCGAAAAATGTACAAATTTAGCTTGCTGTCAAAACAAAAATTATATATGCGGGCTCGCTACCGCTCGCCAGGAAAATATTGACACCTGGATGGGGGTAAACGTCTTAAAACAGTAGGCTGAATGGGGCCGAATGGAGACAAGCCAAAGAGAGAGGGAGAGAAAAAAAAAGCGAGGTGGGCTCCCTTAATGCACACACACACGCACAGAAGTCATGTCAATAACGTTTGATTAGTACTTATTTTGGTTCGGCGATAATGATTGGTTAGGTCGTCTGAAGCCAAAACTTTTGTTAAGTCAACGAAAATTGGTGCTTTTCCCCTTCTAGCTTAAAATAAATACATAAATAAAGCACACACACACACACACACACACACACACACACACACACACACACACACACACACACACACGCCAACACATTGTTCGTTGATTTTAGTATTGTGTTCGGTTTCAGATCACTCATCATGTACATTCGACCAAAACATAATGTTTACACTGGTGAGCTGTATATAATTTTGTGTGAACGGAATGAACCGGGTTGAAGCATACGTCTGTGAGGTATTATCACAAGATTTCGATCAACTTCCAGAATGTTTAGAGCGTTAGTGTAAAGATTGTGTTTTGGTCGAGTGTACTTATAATAACATGTATTATCATACCGGTAGAGAAGCTGTCACGGAAGAGTTTTTTGGGGTGACATAAGTTATACCTCGTTTTCAGACGTTGATAACCTATTATTAGTTTATAGCCTTTTATTAGCTTACTGCACTAGAATAATATATTTTGATTCTTAGGTTCTTTGTTCGTGAAAAGGGCCACTTGCTTAAGGGGGGGGGGGGGGGTAGTGGTAATTTCTTGGTCTATGTATTTAATTATATATTTATTTTTTAGCTTCCTCGCTTGACCTCCATCAAGCTAAAAAAAAAAGTCATCCCCTAAACCCCCTTTCAAGATATATTTGTCAATTTTTTCGGTAGAAAGATGTTCCGGCCGAAGGCCGGTTTCTCCTAAAATTACAGGCTTGCTATCTCTCGCTGGGAAAAAATTGACATGACACGAAAGGTCTTAATATTGACAAATGAATATAGTGAAAGGTCTCAAAATCGCCAAACTAATGGAACGAACGTCTTCAAATCTTAAAACTAATGGGGCTAAGCAAGAGGGAGAAGGGGGCCCAGAAAAACGACCTCCCCCCGCTCCCCCTTAAAAATAAATACTCCAGTGGTCGCAGACAGTAATTGTAAGAACAAACAAACATATATGTTATCAAAGTAATATCTATGAATGCCAATAAAACCAAGGCAAGGCATATATTAACCAAGGCAAGGCGTATATTAACCAAGGCAAGGCGTATATAAACCAAGGCAAGGCGTATATTAACCAAGGCAAGGCGTATATTAACCAAGGCAAGGCGTATAAACCAAGGCAAGGCGTATATTAACCAAGGCAAGGCGTATATTAACCAAGGCAAGGCGTATATTAACCAAGGCAAGGCGTATATTAACCAAGGCAAGGCGTATATTAACCAAGGCAAGGCGTATATAAACCAAGGCAAGGCGTATATTAACCAAGGCAAGGCGTATATAAACCAAGGCAAGGCGTATATTAACCCCTTCTGTACCGGCGACGTCTCTTTCATTATAACTTAAGTATATTTAGACGATTTTGTGCAATTTAAAAAAGGACCTGTGGTAGTAAAAAGGGTTAAGTGAGATAGGTCGAAGCCTGTTAATTGCTGGAGGCCCTTTTAAAACTGGATACAATCGCCTAATCGTAGCCAGAATATAGTTAAATGGACGGCGTCGGTACAGAAGGGGATAACATAACAAATCATCCCCCTGACAATTATTTCGTCGCCAAATACCTCGGTTCCAGACGATGGAAACCATTTATAATCTTCCCACGTCAGCAATGCATCGTACAATCACTTATAAACATTCGTGGACCCCAATGTTTTTTTCTTTATGCAAATATAACTATGTGGATTATTTTCTGGGTGGATCTTGCTTTTCAATCAATAGTAATATAGTTTTGTTAATTTTGGTTTTGTATTATATATTTGTACCTGAAGGCTGTACATTTTATTAGCGTTTGTGTAGTGTGTGTGTGTGTGTGTGTGTGTGTGTGTGTGTGTGTGTGTGTGTGTGTGTGTGTGTGCCAGAGACAAGCGGTGGTGTGTTTAAAGGTACAAAATAGACTAAATATGTAGGTTTGCAGGTACATGAGGTTTAGGGCAACAGTTTAATTGTACACACCTATTTAAAATACGTTGAAATGGAGTGTTTTCGGTTAGGTTAGGTTAGGTAAGTTAGGTTAGGTTAAGTTTGATCTAGATAGTTATATTTAGGTTTTAAAATCGAAAAATGTACTCGTAAGCATGCAAAATTAACGTGTGTACCGATAAACACACCACCGCAGGGGTGTTACTCAGTTACTTGTTCGTCAAGGGGAATCCACGCAATGCGAGCTAAGCTCATTATTATCGCGCCTCCTTAACTGGGAATATATTGCGTGAAATGCATGTTAAGTGTTTTATGTACTGTTGGAATGGCTGTGGATGTGTGTGTAGTCTGTATTTAGCCAATTGGCGACATCGGAAACGAAGGCTTAGGGTGGATCTGTATGGTACCATTCTCACTATAGACGGTACCGTCTCGCCCGAAGGCTTAGGTAGCCATCAGCTTAGGTGAACCATATGATACCCATCTCGCCTTGTACCATTTTTGCCAACCCCAGATGGGACGTCACAACGTCGTCCACTTATTCCAGGTACCTATTTACAGCTAGGTGAACTGAGGCTAACACATGAAAGGAGACAAGCCCAATTTGTCTCCGCCCGGCCGGGGATTGAACCCCCGACCCCTCGTGTGTGAGACCAGAGCTCTACCTACTAGGCTACGGGCTGTGTGTGTGTGTGTGTGTGTGTGTGTGTGTGTGTGTGTGTAACACTGTATAGGCCACCCATTAACTCATTCAGTACCGGTGCCATCCTTTATTCCTTATCATTATATTCTGGCAACTAATAGACTATTTTATTCAGCTTAGCAAGGACAACTGCCAATTATAAGGCTACAAACCATCGTAATTAATCCTTTTAGCTACCATATATCCTTCCTAAGCTTCACAAAGTCGTGTAAATGTGGCTGGAATCCAATACACAGACGTCAATGGTACTGATGGGGTTAAGGGGGTCACCTCGCTTTTTTTTTCAATTTCTCTCCCTCTCTCTTTGGCTTGTATCCATTCGGCCCCATTCAGCCTACTGTTTTAAGACGTTTACCATTCAGGTGTCAATATTTTCCTGGCGAGCGGTAGCGAGCCAGCGCATATATATTTTGGTTTTACATTAAGCTAAATTTGTACATTTTTCGATAGAAAAATGTGTCCGGCGAAGCCGGATATCTCCATACTATGCTGGCTCGCTATCGCTCGCCAGGAAGATATCGACTCATGGATGGGGATAAACGTCTTAAAACAGTAGGCTGAATGGGGCCAAATGGATGCCAGTCAGAGTAGGAGAGAAAAGGAGAGAAAGATTAAAACAAAGGCCCGTGACCCCCCCCCCCATTAAAAGAGGCAACCCACGCCCAGGGTGGTGTTGTTTGAAAAGGTGTGTTGATCACAAATATTTACCGTACTAATATATACAAAATAACCCTCCTAACTCTATGTTCTGTATGCATGCCTGTGTGTATATGCATGTGTGTATAATGCATGAGGATATTAAGGGGAGGTTTTTAGTTGATTCTCTAGACTTCCATCAAGCTTAAAATTGCTCCCCCTAGACCCCCTTTCAAGATAAATTTGTACATTTTTCGGTAGAAAAATGTCCAGGCCGAAGGCCGGTTCCTCTTAAATTACAGGCTCGCTATCGCTCGCCAGGAAAAAGTCGACACCTAAATAGCGCGAATAGTCTTAAAATTGACAGAAATGGGGCGAGGGTTATTAAAATCGCCAAACTATTGGGGCGAACGTCTTAAAATCTCAAAAACAATGGGGCTAAACATGAGGGAGAAAGAGGTTCAGAAAAAATCCTCCAGGTGGAAATCTCCCCTTAACTTAAACATACATCTGTTCGTTTGTAATAATAATAATAATAATAATAAACGGTTTATTAAAGAATGGCAGCCTCATGAGCTGAAAATACACATTTTACAATTTAGTGGATGAACATGAGATGTACAGATATGAGGATGGTAAGCTTAGTTTACAAACAAAATAAATAAATACAATAATGATGCATGTGCAGAATACAAATTATCATAAAATAACCATGAGAGTAAGTGATATACAGTACATATACACATTTATTTACTTACTCATATACAGAACATACGTATATACACGTACGTGCGCACATACATATACATACATATGTAGGAACATAAGAACATGCAGTAAGTGTGTGTGTGTGTGGATGTTTGGACGTGTATGCTTGCAGGATGTGCAGTCTTCTACATAAGTTCTGTTATTCCACATTTATCTTATTTAAGGAAATAGAATTAGTGTAACTGAAGTACGAATGCAGTTTGTTATGTATAAGTTGACTAAATCATATGAATTTACTACTGCATAATAAACTACACTCTTAAGGGGAGAGACAGACCGTTTTTCTGGACCCCCTTCTCCCTAATGTTTAGCCCCACTAGTTTTGAGATTATAAGTCGTTCGGCCCATTAGTTTGGCGATTTTAACACCTTTCGCCCCATTTCGTTGTTAATTTTAAGACCTTTCGTGCCATTTAGGTGTAGATTTTTTCCTGACTAGCGATAGCGAGCCTGCAATTTTAAGAGGAATCGGCCTTCGGCCGGAACGTATTTCTACCGAAAAATTTACAAATTTATCTTGAAGGGGGGTCTAGGGGGTGTTTTTCTAAGCTTGATGGAGGTCTAGGGAGGAAACTAACAAAATATATGAATACATTAATTAATAGACCAAACAAACGGCCAGCCTCCCCTTAATGTCTATCAGATGTTGAATAGGGTGTGTAAAGATAGGAACATGTTTGTATATCTCACTCGAAACGATGAATTAATGCTTAGATAGTGCTGATACCAATTATTGATCGAAATATACTAATTGGTGATGTCGCTGTATATCTCACTCGAAACGATGAATTAATGCTTAGATAGTGCTGATACCAATTATTGATCGAAATATACTTGGTGCCGCGACATGACTTATTTGGCCGACTGTACGAGAATGCACAGTCGCCTGCAGTAATCAGCGGTATAATAGCCGTTGAACTATTTTGACCCGCTGATGTAATATTTGTAACCATTCCCTGTAGCCTCATGCCCTATAGTCATTATTGGCCTGTCTTAAGGTTATTTATTTGGTCTATTTATTTAGTTCTATATTTTATAGTTTCATCTCTAGGCCTCCATCAATCTTAAAGGAACATCCCTAGACCCCCCTTCAAGATAAACTTGTACATTTTTCGGTTCCCCCTAGAAATACAGGCTCGCTATCGCTCGCTAGGAAGCAATCGACGCCTAATGGCACGAACGGTCTTTATACTGACGAAGAAATGGGCCGAAAGGTATTACAAAACGCTAAACTACTGGAACGAACTACCTCCCCCTTAAGTGTATTATTTAGTTGTGTTCAAGCTACTATAGGGCAGGTATTTGTGCTGAAGCCGTGTTTGTGTGTTCATATGTTTCGTGTGTGTGTATGTGTGTGTGTATGTTGTGTGTGTGTGTGTGTGTGGCTATGTTTATGTCTGTGTATGTGGATGCATGTACGTGTGTTTGTGTGGGGGTATCTGTGTGTGTGAGAGAGAGTGTGTGTGTTTGTGTGTGTGAGAGAGAGAGAGAGAGAGTGTGTGTGTGTGTGTGTGTGTGTGTGTGTGTGTGTGTGTGTGACAGAGAGTGCGTGCGTGTGTGTGTCTGTATGTACGCCTGGTTGTGTGTGTGGTGAAGCCATGTTTGTCCCAGTGATCGATTGGCTGTTTTCAGCACAAAGGTGTATTATTGCTTTCCTGGTAACGATGTTTGTCTCACACACACTCTCTCTCTGTCTCTCTATCTCTGTCTATCTATCTATCTATCTATCTATCTATCTATATCTATCTATAAAACTGTTTCTATTTACTGTATATCTCCGTCACCCATTCACTAGCTATCTCTATCTTTGTCTATATCTATCTATATCTATCTTATCACTCATTCACTATCTATCTATCTGTCTATATGTCTATCTCGCGCTCTATTTTTCTCATTCTTTATCTATAATTATCTATCAATTTGTGTAACTATAATTTTTTTCTTTTTAAGTTATGCTGTGTAATTCTCAGAGATATATTGATCGATTATAAAGAATATCGTGCATGGGTAACGAACGACAAATATGTTATTGATTTGGAACCAGTTGAGAGATATTGTTCTTATTTCGATGTCCATGCGTATACTACCAAGACAACTCGTAAATGTACTACTACTACTATTACTAATACTACTACTATTACTACTACTATTACTAATACTACTACTACTACTACTATTTTTTATTTTTTTTATTTAATATTTTTCATACATTTCATGTTACTACTACTACCATCACCACCTCCACCATCACCACCACCACTACCATATATTTAATATTGTACACATACTAAATTTCACAAGCATCAGATACTACTATTCTACACCATGCAACTTCAATCCAGTCTCCTTCCTATGCGACCCTCTGCCACTGCTGCCTCGTAGTCTACTTCTGCCACCGTCACTGGTTGTGGTGCAGACCTTCTTGTTCCCCGCAGGCATAGTAGTGCTCATCTCATCCAGGCTACGACGTGGCTCCTAGGCTGTTGCTTTTTCTCTGCGATGATCTCTGCTAGCCTTGAATAGAAGCACTGGGCCCTGGGTCCCATCCCTCCTGATGTGGTGAAGACTAGTGGGGTAAAGCTGCCATGTTCGACGTGTAAGATCCTTTCTCCATATGTCCTGACCTTCTCTCGTTCGTTCCTCTTGTGTGCAGCCTCTAGAGACAGCTCGCTGTGCCATGGGTCGCTGTCCCATGGGTCGCTGTCCCATGTGCCATGGGTCAAATACTCTTATGTCAAAGAACGCTCGCTGTGCATTTGTCCAAAAGCCTCTTGCACTAACGTCCAATCTTGCTTCAGTGGATGTGTTGGCCGTCCTGTGCTGCATGATCTCTCCATCCAAGGGAATGAGTGATGGTTCGCTCACCACATCTCTACACACCTCCCAGAGCATGTTCGCTGTTACATCTCTTACTTCATCGTGCCTGATGCTGATGAATCCTCCTTTCTTACATATCATGGTGTGGTCTGTATCGTTGATGGTTCCACAAACGCATCGATCGGGCAGTCCTTCAATCGGCCAATCATACCTCAGTGCAATAGCATCATTAAATTCTTGTTTGTTGAGATTGAAGCTTTTTGCCTTGATTGGTAGTGTTGTCAGCCAATTTGAAGCGCCCGTTTCTTGTGCTATTTGTAGTTTTCGTGTTTGTCTCGGGTGAAGTTGTCCCATCAATTGTGCCAGGTCATTTTTCTGTGAGTTTTGCCTCTCTGACGTGATGGTCTTTCTGATGTTGTAGATGTCTGCCTGGTCTACTTCACCGTCAGAATCTTGTGCTATGATACGGTCAGTGAGAGATCCTGTTATCTTTACTGAGTTCTGGTATTCCGTTACCGCCCTCTTCACTGGGTCGATGATTCCCATCCCTCCCAACCTAGGAGGCAGTGCGAGCAGCTCCCTCTCTGTTCGGGGTGTGCAACTTTATCCACGCTGGGATGAGTTTGTCTCTGATGGCATCTTCCAGCGGTTGAAGTAATGCGCTCACATTTGGAACGGTTCTCATCAAGTAGGTCCAGCGATGTTTGACCCCATATGTGAATGCCTGTGGTTCCGTCTTTGCAATATTGGCCAGTTTCTCAATTTCTTTTACCCATTCTCTGACCTTCTCCTCTACGTATTTGTTCTTGAACTCTTCCGTGCCGATCACCGCCCCAAGGTGACGCTGTCCGTCCTTTGTTACTACCACTTCACTACCGCTGAAAGCTTCTACCGCCCTTTCATAATGTTCTGTTTTTACTATTAGTATTGACTTTCTGGCATTTGGATGGTACCCTATTTTTGGTCCTACCTCTGATATTTGCTCCCACCATTGCTTGAGATTGTTGACTTTTCCCGCTCCAGTGAGATCGTCTGCATAGGCCACCTGCTTTACTTGCGTCGCCTCATGGCTTGTTAAGGTTAGCAACACTGAGAGACCTAAGGCGTACATTGCCATTGCTACTGGGTCACCTTGTGTGGTTCCTTCCATTGATTTCAGAGGTGTTCCCCTTCGTGTGTTCTGGTTGTTTACTATGAAGAGGTCCGCAGGCTTTTTATAGGTGTTCTCTACATAGGTGGCAAAACTGGGGCATTTTACTTTGATGTTATGTATTGCCGTCTTTCTGTTGATGGTGTTAAAGGCGTTTGTTGCATCCACTAGCAGCACAGCTTCACAGTCCACTTGCTCATATATTTTTCTTATGGCATGAATTGCTGCCTCTCGCCCTGCTTGGTGGCCGGCACACACTTGGAGATTACCGGCCGCTGACCGCACATCGTCTTTCACCACTTCCATTATGCATTTTCCGATGATTCTTCTCAGCACTTCACCCACTCCTACTGGTCTGCATCCTGGATTCTTGTCTAAGGGTATTAGGCGACAAGCTGTGTAAGCCTCCAAATGTTGACAATTTTGGGTGGTCATCTTTCTTGCAAGAGCTGCCAGAGCCCTACATAAGTCTGTTGCTGCTAGTCCGAAGATTGCTCTACTCAGGATTGTCCTCCAGCCATTTGCATCCAGCCCTGATGGGCCTGCACTGCCTTGTGTCCCTAGAGCCTTTTTCCAAATCATTTCGCCTGTGATTCGTTCGTATATAACGGTGTTCGGTGGTATATAATCACCCTCTAGCCTCTGACTCTCGTGGACACTAGGTTGTGGATGTTTCTCTTTCAACATTTGGATGGTTTCTCTTGTGATAGGCAGCAACCCACAAGCTGCCTCCTTTGTCAGGGACCTTATTGCAGGTGCCACTTTTCCTTGCCTCATCTGGTCGCCGAATCTCCTGGCCTCGTCTTCATTGTTTTTCTTTTTTTTGCCGCCGCCTGCCTAGTCTCCCTTGTAATGCTCTGGCTTCATTGAGTAAGTCATCCATCTTGTTCTCATTCCATAATTTCATTCTTCTTGTTAGCGCAGTCACATTTTCGCCTTGGTTAGATTTGTGGTGAGTTTTTTGCAAGAAGAGATGTGGAATGCTGAAAATTATCTTGAGAACATACGGGGCTAAAGATGTGTCATAGACATAGTTATAAATGAGCTTTGTCATATCGTTCAGCATGTTGGTGGTGGCACCACATTTTGGAGGGTTGAAAAAGTTGTGTGCAGACCAATATACTATTTCTGAGTACGTTGCATCAATCCAAATTCTAACTTCCTCTTCCCGTAATCCTTTCCAGAGTATGTTTCCACCTCTACCTGCTTCATTTGGCCCCCTTGGAGGCCTGCCATCCTCTCTTCCGTCTCGGTTGTCGTCTCCCTCTCTTGTGTCTCTTGTTGGCTCCTCATTACTTTCCGCTTCTTGGGGTTCTTCTATCTCTCTTGGGGCCCTTGAGTCCCTTGCTACTCCCCTTATTGTTTCGGGTTCCCTGCCACCCTGACGGCCTCCCTCATCTGCCTCCCGTTGCTCACTCTGGGAATTTGCTGCCGTCTCTCCACTCGTTCCTGTTCTACCTAAAGGGTTACGACAATTGTCCCCTTTATTACAGTTTGTGCAAATTTTATTTCTCTTCACACAACTGCAATGCTCACAGTTGTGTTCATGTTTGGTACATATGCAGCATTTTTTGTAATTTTTTGACCTTTGTGATGGAGCCTCGTCTGAGCTGTCCTCGTCCTCCATCTTATCCTTATCTCATTATTATATCCACATTTCTGTCCGTTCCTCTACTAAGTCCTTAAATAGTAGGTCTAGGATAACTGTAGGCAGGTACACAGGTCCTAACGAATATTCTAGGAAACTATTAAGCAGTGCCTAACTAAGAAGATGATTTGTGTCCAAAAATCAGTATTACTTAGATAATTATAAGTTTACCTTATCATCCGTACATAGCCTGTGTAGCAACACTCAAAAATATTTCGGTATGTCTACATATATTGTTGTACTACAGTGTTTATTTCCTATTAGTATGATTGTTTGTCATATTTGATATTCCCCCTGACAGACTGGTGGGATGTATGTGTAAGATTGTTGTGTCTGTATAATTTGTTGTTGCTACGTTACTTACACAAACTAAGTAAACAATTAAACAGGATGACACGATAGAGATAAAGAGCGTGATTAAGAGAGTACAAAGGAGTACAAAGGAAATCAAGCAACAACAGATCTAGTGACCCTTCTAGGTTGCTTGTCCTCCAAAACACTGAGGATCAAGTGTCCAAACAGTGGTTTAGAGTGGGTAAGGGAACATTGGAAAGGGAACTACTGCCCTGCCACTAACGTGGCAGGACTAGGAAGTTAGTAGGGGACATATGGGTTAGTAACTGAGGGGAGGATAAAGTTATTCATTTACAAACGCAGTCAGTCGCGGGTTTGATGCGAGATATTTGTCTAGGCGGAATTTAAATGAATCAACGGTGCTGCAGTCTATAACGTCTCGGGGAAGCCCATTCCACAAGTTGACAACTCGATTGAAGAAGAAATTCTTAGATTCGTGCGAGTTAAAAGATTTACCAATAATTTTGCAACCGTTTTCCCCGCGTGTAATTAGATTGGTCGATAGTGAAGTACTTACTACAGTTCATATTGTCGATGCCTTTGATGATTTTGAACACTTGAATTAAGTCGCCTCTTAATCTGCGCTGGGTTAAAGGAAATAGATTTAATTCTCTAAGACGCTCTTCGTATGGTTTGTTCTTTAGGCTAGGTATCATTTTGGTAACTCTACGTTGAACTCGTTCTAGCTTGTTTATATCTTTTTGGTAATAAGGGCACCAGGATTGAACGCAGTATTCCAGAAGAGGGCGGACTAAGGAATTGTAAAGGGTTAGGATAACTTCTTTGGATTTATGCTCAAATGACCTGCCTATAAGCCAATTATTTTGTTTGCCTTCTTAACAACTTCTGAACATTGTTGACTCGGTTTTAGGTTACTCGATATTGTTACTCCCAGATCAGTTTCTCTGTTTACATTCTTACGCTGAGTGCCATTCATCGAATAGTTTGCTTTCTCATTTAGGTATCCGACATGTAGTACTTTACATTTATCCGCATTGAAACTCATTTGCCAAATTTGGGCCCAACATGACAATTTATCTAGATTGTGTTGCATATCGTCAACTTGTTCTTTTGAGAGTACGCTATTTGCAATTTTTGTATCGTCAGCAAATTTTGAGATTGTGCAGGTGAGACCCTCATCTATGTCGTTGATGTAAATTAGAAAGAGAATTGGTCCTAGTACCGATCCCTGGGGTACCCCGCTACTTACATTGGTCCATTTAGATGCTTTACCGTTTATGACTACCCTTTGCTTTCTGTTGCTGAGCCAATTTTCTATCCATTTCAACACACCGTCTTGTATTCCATGCGCTTTTAGTTTTAGCAGTAAACGTTTGTGGGGAACTTTGTCAAAGGCCTTTTGAAAATCAAGGTATATAATATCTACAGCTTTACTCTCATCGTAGAGGTTGAGGATATCGTGGAAGAAGTCTAAGAGGTTTGTTAAACAGGAACGTTTTTTACGAAAGCCGTGTTGAGTATCTTTAAGTATCTTAAGAGTGAGAGTGAGAGTGTAAAGGGCAGTGATGGAAGGGGTCAGTAAAGTAAGGGAAGAGAGAGAGAGAGCGAGAGAGAGAGAGGAGGGGGGGGGGTTATAGTATTATTCACTGATGTTGAAAGTGATTAGTTGATCAGTGGAGACTAGAGAGAGAGAGAGAGAGAGAGAGAGAGAGAGAGAGAGAGAGAGAGAGAGAGAGATAATGTCCCTGTGGTTTTGAAGGTGATTTTTAACACTGGATATGAGGTAGAGAGAGCGAGGGCGAGAGTGAGAGTGAGGGGGTCACAGGTCACTGGGTAAGGTAGCAGGTGTGGGGGTGGGGTGGGGTATGGGTAAGGGGTAGGGTAAGGGACTGTAGGAGGCGGTGGGGTATGGGTAAGGGGTAGGGGGGGGGGGGGGGGGGCGGGAAGGGTAGGGTTGTAGGGTAAGGGGTATGGGAGATATCTAGAGCACACCCAGTAAGTATTCAATATATTCCTCAGATGTTCAGCAATATGTTTGTCTTTTCTGCATCATTGAAATGTACTACTGTACATCATTGAAATGTACTACTACTACTACTACTACTACTACTACTACTACAAATAATAATAATGATATAATGATAAAATAATAATAATGTATATGTATATGTATGTATATACTCTGGCACCTTCCCGGGTAGATGGAACTCGTTAGCATCGGTCGGCAACCCATCTAGGGGAGACAACCTTATAAAAATCCAGGTGGATGGGACTCGTCAGCGTTGTTCGGCAACCTGTCTAGGGGAGTAAACCTGATACAAATCCGTACTGCTTATCTATGGGTAAGGCAGGTTAGTGGATGGACTAGCCGATCACCACTGTAGAAAAAATAGTGCTAACAAAATACACAGAGGGCCTCGGAGTAGGACGGATCCTAAATTGAGTGGTCAATCCTGTAAGTCCTTCAGTAAACTGGCTCGAGTTGTTCCCTCTTACAGGGAATAGGTCCGCTTGGGGGCATTCTGTGTATGGCCACCCTCATTAAGGGGAGTAAGGCGTCCGGCAAGAGATAAATAGATAGACCTTCCCCAGTTGTTTTTTTTTTTTTTTTGAATATAATAATAATAATAATAATAATAATAATAATAATAATATGGTTTAGCAGTTTGGATTAAAACCCTATGTTTGCCTCAATATAAACACAACACAGCCATGACTGGAAGGTAAACATAAAGAGTTATAGCAATATAGACTATGTATCTTTCAATGCCGATTTCCGATGTCTCTCTATAATGGACAGCAAGGTCTTTGAGATACTAACCATTCATTGTAAGAATATGCAACTCTCTCACTTCCTCTCTCTCCAAACATACACAGCCCCCTGCGTATCGTCTACATGCTCTCTCTCTCTCTCTCTCTCTCGCTCTCGCTCTCTCTCGCTCTCTCGCTCTCTCTCTCGCTCTCTCTCTCTCTTTCTCTTTCTCTTTCTCTTTCTCTTTCCCTTTTTTCTCTTTCTCTCTTTCTCTCTCTCTCTCTCTCTCTCTCTCTCTCTCTCTCTCTCTCTCTCTCTCTCTCTCTCTCTCTCTCATTGTCTCTTTTCCCTTCTCCCACTTCTCTTCTTCTCACTGACTAGCTCTTGTTCACATCTCTCTTCCCCTTCCTCTCTCTCTGTCTTTATCACTGCTCCTTCTATCCCTTCCTCTCTCTGTCTTTATCACTGTTCCCTCTCTTCCCCTTCCTCTCCTTGTAACTCTCTCTGTCGTTTATTTTTCTCCCACTCCCCTTTCCTTTCTCTATCTCTTACCCTTCTCTCTCTCTCTCCTCCTTTTCCTCTGTATCTCTTCTTCGCCCTCTCTGTCTCTTCCCCCTTCCCTCCCTCTGTCTCTTTCCCTTCCCCCTCTCCTCTCTCTGTCTCTTTCCCTTCCCCCTCTCCTCTCTCTGTCTCTTTCCCTTCCCCCTCTCCTCTCTCTGTCTCTTTCCCTTCCCCCTCTCCTCTCTCTGTCTCTTTCCCTTCCCCCTTTCCTCTCTGTCTCTTTCCCTTCCCCCTCTCCTCTCTCTGTCTCTTTCCCTTCCCCCTCTCCTCTCTCTGTCTCTTTCCCTCCCCCCTTTCCTCTCTCTGTCTCTTTCCCTCCCCCCTTTCCTCTCTCTGTCTCTTCCCCTTCTCTCCCCCCTTTCCTCTCTGTCTCTTTCCCTTCCCCCTTTCCTCTCTGTCTCTTTCCCTCCCCCCTTTCCTCTCTCTGTCTCTTCCCCTTCTCCCCCCCCCCCCTTCCTCTCTGTATCTCTCACATTTCTCCATCTCTCCCCTGTCTCCGTCTCTCTTTTTCCGCTGCTTCCTCTCTGTCGACTCTTTTTTACTCCTCCCTCTCTTCCTTCCTCTCTCACTCACTCACTATCTATCTATCTATCTATCTATCTATCTATCTATCTATCTATCTTTCTTTCTATCTATCTATCCATCTATGTCTGTTTCGGCTTATATCTATTTATTTGTATTTATCTATTTAAATTTGTTCTCTCTAGCTCTTATTTTCTAATGTATATCTATATATTTGTTATATATTATCTATATCTATCTATCCATCTATCTATCTATCTATCTATCTATCTATCTATCTACCTATCTATTTATCTGTCGGTAGATCTATCTATCTGTCGATAGGTCTATGTATCTGTTTGTCGATGGATCTATCTATCTGTTGTTCTTATTTTAAGAACATTTTATTGATACAATGTGTGTGAATGTATATACTGTATGTGTGTATGTATTATTAATATTGTTTTACCAATATGTAAAAAGCATACCTTGTATCTTTTTATGAAATAAAAATATGACTGACTGACTGACTGACTATCTACCTACCTACCTACCTACCTACCTACCTACCTACCTCTATCTCTATCTATCTATCTATCTATCTATCTACTATCTATATCTATCTATCTATCTATCTATCTATCTATCTATCTATCTATCTATCTATCTATCTATCTATCTATCTATCTATCTATCTATCTATCTATCTATCTATCTCCAAACACACACACACAGCGTAAAGTCTCCATGTAATTTACCTTGTTTATGCCCTGATCAACACAATGAACCCAAAACAGACTCAACTTCCTCAGGCTACAATTTCCACCCCTATCAAGTCGATGTAATTGATTCACTGTACGGTGTTTTTGTCAAGTGCCCTTAATGTATATATATATATATATAGAGAGTAAATTGCACTGTATATAATTAGTGGTTTAAGGGGAGATCTCCACTTCAGGGATTTTTTTCTTGACCCCTTTCTCCCTCATGTTTAGCCCCATTGTTTTTAATATTATAAAACGTTTGCCCTATTAGTTTAGCGATTTTAAGAACTTTCACCCCATATTAAGACCTTTCGTGCAATTCAGGTGTCGATTTTATCCTGGCGAGCGATAGCGAGCCTGTATTTTAAGAGGAAACGGCCTTCGGCCGGGACATTTTTCTACCGAAAAATGTACAAATTTATCTTGAAAGGGACTCAAGGGGGTGTAATTTTAAGCTTGATGGAGGTCTAGGGAACAAACTAAATACCTCCCCTTAAGAAGAGATTTTACGTATTTGTTTAATTTATTTATTTATTTATTTTCATTCTTAGACCACCCCTAGATCCCCCCTTCGAGATGAATTTGTGCATTTTTCGATTTCTCCAAAATTGCAGGCTCGCTATCGCATGCGAGGACAAAAACGACACGTAAATGGCACGAAAGGTCTTAAAATCGCCAAACTAATGGGGTGAATGTTGAAATCTCACACTTAGTGGGGCTTGTTATGACGGAGAAGGGGGTCAAGTCCCTCCCCCCCCCCCCCCCCCCCGATCCCCCTCTTTAAAAGAAGATATGAACTGGTAATAAAAGTGTCTGTATTCACCCCTTATAATTATACAGTACTACGCTATACTTAATTACGAGTTAAAAGAATATATGAATAATTAAAGTGTCAGTATTTCGCCATCTGCACTCTACTTTAAGTAGATGTTTAAAGCAGATGTGAACTGCTAATGAAAGGGTCTGTATTTCGCCCTATGTACACTGCTCTGTTCTTTAATTAGGGGTTTAAAGAGGATGTGAACTGCTAATGAAAGGGTCTGTGTCTCGCCCTATATACACTACACTGTACTTTAATGAGGGGTTTAAAGAGGATGTGAACTGCTAATGAAAGGGTCTGTGTCTCGCCCTATATACACTACACTGTACTTTAATGAGGGGTTTAAAGAGGATGTGAACTGCTAATGAAAGGGTCTGTGTCTCGCCCTATATACACTACACTGTACTTTAATGAGGGGTTTAAAGAGGATGTGAACTGCTAATGAAAGGGTCTGTGTCTCGCCCTATATACACTACACTGTACTTTAATGAGGGTTTAAAGAGGATGTGAACTGCTAATGAAAGGGTCTGTGTCTCGCCCTATATACACTACACTGTACTTTAATGAGGGGTTTTAAAGAGGATGTGAACTGCTAATGAAAGGGTCTGTGTCTCGCCCTATATACACTACACTGTACTTTAATGAGGGGTTTAAAGAGGATGTGAACTGCTAATGAAAGGGTCTGTGTCTCGCCCTATATACACTACACTGTACTTTAATGAGGGGTTTAAAGAGGATGTGAACTGCTAATGAAAGGGTCTGTGTCTCGCCCTATATACACTACACTGTACTTTAATGAGGGGTTTAAAGAGGATGTGAACTGCTAATGAAAGGGTCTGTGTCTCGCCCTATATATACTGCTCTGTTCTTTAATTAGGGGTTTAAAGAGGATGTGAACTGTTAATTAAAGGGCCTGTATTTCACCCTATATATACTGCACTGTACTTTAATTAGGGGTTTAAAGAGGATGTGGACTGCTAATTAAAGGGCCTGTATTTCACCCTATATATACTGCACTGTTTTTTAATTAGGGGTTTAAAGAAGATGTGGACTGTTAAGGGGGGTCACCTGCCTTTTTTATCTTTTTCTCCTTTTCTCTCTTTTTCTGACTCGTATCCATTTGGCCCCATTCAGCCAACTGTTTTAAGACGTTTATCCCCATGCAGGGTGTCGATTTTTTCCTGGCGAGCGATAGCGAGCCAGCATTGTATGGAGAAATCAGGCTCCGCCGGAGACATTTTTCTATCAAAAAATGTACAAATTTAGCTTGCTGTAAAACAAATATATATATATGCTGGCTCGCTACCGCTCGCCAGGAAAATATTGACACCTGGATGGGGGGTAAACGTCTTAAAACAGTAGGCTGAATGGGGCCGAATGGATACAAGCCAAAGAGAGAGGGAGAGAAAGAGAAAAAAGCGAGGTGGGCTCCCTTAATGAAAGCGTCTGTATTTCGCCCTATATATAGTACACTGTACTTTAATTAGGGGTTGAAAGAAGCTATACACTGGTAATTGACCACTTGCGAGTTTCAGGCTATAAGGAAGTTGGAGCCGTGAACATCAATATTATAGATAAATGTACTAATAATGTGGATTTCTGATGGATAAAAGGTATGATCAATTTGGTTTTATGTATTTATATATTATGTATATTTATGTATTTATATATGTGTTATGACCGTATTATAGCTGATGGTTCTGCTAAATATGGTGGGCCACGGCTCCAACTTCCTTATAGACCAAAACTCGCAAGTGGTCAATGAAGTGTCTGAATTCACATTGAACAGTCGCAGCAGTCAACAATTATGATACACTATAAAGCCTCGAACTGTTTAAGGGGGGTAGTACTCGCTTTTTCTGGACCTCCTTCTCCCTCATGATTAGCATATTAGTTTTGAGATTTTAAGACGTTCATTCTCTAAGTTTGTCGATTTTAAGACCTTTCACCCCATTTCTTTGTCAATATTAGGACCTTTCGTACCATTTAGGTGTCGATTGTATCCTGGCGAGTGAGGGTCTTGGAGGGGATTTTTTTTTTATGCTTGATTGAAGTCAAGGGAGGAAACTAAAAAAAATAATATTTAAAAGATGGTGGGGGGGGGGGGGGTTATGGACGCTTTGCTTGCACTGTGGCTAAATTGGCTAATACTGTGAGGTTGTAAATACTGTGAACTGTGTGTGTTATTATTGTGAGCTGGTGGTGTCCGGAAATGTTGAGCACTTACGACTCTGTGTTGTGGTTACTACAGTGAGGGTGCAAATACTGTGACCTGAGGACTGTGAACTGAGGACTGTGAACTGAGAACTGGGAACTGAAGACTGTGAACTGAAGACTGGGAACTGAGGACTGTGAACTAAGGACTGTGAACTGAGGACTGGGAACTGAGGACTGGGCACTGAGGACTGTGAACTGAGGACTGTGAACTGAGGACTGTGAACTGAGGACTGTGCACTGAGGACTGTGCACTGAGGACTGTGAACTGAGGACTGTGAACTGAGGACTGTGCACTGAGGACTGTGCACTGAGGACTGTGAACTGAGGACTGGGAACTGAGGACTGGGAACTGAGGACTGGGAACTGAGGACTGTGAACTGAGGACTGTGAACTGAGGACTGTGCACTGAGGACTGTGAACTGAGGACTGTGAACTGAGGACTGAACTGAGGACTGAACTGAGGACTGTGAACTAAGGCCTGTGAACTGAGGACTGGGAACTGAGAACTGGGAACGAAGGACTGAACTGAAGACTGTGAACTGAAGACTGTAAACTAAAGACTGTGAACTAAAGACTGTGAACTAAAGACTGTAAACTAAAGACTGTAAACTAAAGACTAAACTAAAGACTGTAAACTAAAGACTATGAACTAAAGACTGTGAACTAAAGACTGTGAACTAAAGACTGTGAACTAAAGACTGAACTAAAGACTGTGAACTGAGGACTGGGAACTGAAGACTGGGAACTGAAGACTATGAACTAAAGACTGAACTAAAGACTGTAAACTACGGACTGTGAATGAACTAAAGACTGTGAACTAAGGACTGTGAAATAAGGACTGTGAACTAAGGACTGTCAACTGAAGACTGTGAACTAAGGACTGTCAACTGAAGACTGTGAACTAAAGACTGTGAACTAAAGACTGTGAACTAAGGACTGTGAAATAAGGACTGTGAACTAAGGACTGTCAACTGAAGACTGTGAACTAAGGACTGTCAACTGAAGACTGTGAACTAAAGACTGTGAACTAAAGACTGTGAACTAAGGACTGTGAAATAAGGACTGTGAACTAAGGACTGTCAACTGAAGACTGTGAACTAAGGACTGTCAACTGAAGACTGTGAACTAAAGACTGTGAACTGAAGACTGGGAACTGAAGACTATGAACTAAAGACTGTAAACTAAGGACTGTGAATGAACTAAAGACTGTGAACTAAGGACTGTGAAATAAGGACTGTGAAATAAGGACTGTGAACTAAGGACTGTCAACTGAAGACTGTGAACTAAGGACTGTGAACTGAGGACTGTGAACTGTGTATTATTACTGTGAGACTATGTAATGAGCCCCCCCCCCCCACACACACACACACACACACATAAAGCTGCTTAACACTGCACCAGAACTAATGGTCGGCCTCTGTGTGTGTGTGTATGTGTGTCTGTGTCTGTGTTAACGTGTGTGTGCTAATGTTTGTGTGTTTGCTATCGTGTGTGTGTGCTAATGTGGGTGGGTGTGTGTGTGTGTGTTTGTACTAACGTGTGTGTGTGTGAGAGAGAGAGAGAGAGAGAGAGAGAGAGAGAGAGAGAGAGAGACCACAAGTTTAATGACTTCATGTTTGTGTTACATTGCGTTTTTCTGTGTGTGTATGGCCGAGAGAAAGAGAGAGAGAAAAAGAGTTACAATGGATTACAAGGAATAGTATCTCAAAGACCTTGCCATCCATTCCGGGGAGATACTCAAAGTCAAAATAGAGATTGTGTAGTGCACTACACACATTACAGAATGTGCAAAATACTATCTACCGGTACTCTCTTCTTGAACTGCCATGGTTGCGTGTTCTATTCATATAGAGGCTAAACATTTTGCTATGATCCACATTGTCAAATCCAATAAGCATTTTAAAAACTTAAATTAGCTGACCTCGTAGTCTGCGTGTTTCCAACTAAAAGAGATCAAGAGCTCTCGACCAGCCTTTATAGCCCAGTCTTCTTGATGGTGTAATAGTTAGAGCATGTAAGTTCTGTATGTGATATCCTGGGTTCGAATCCTGGGAGAATCATATGCTTTCATTAATTTAATTTGGGGTGTTATTGTTTATTGGTGTTACGAACGATGTTAAAATAAAATCAATGGAATAAGCTTTGTAACCTAGCTTGTACTCTTTCCAGTCACACTATATCTTTCCTGAGTGCTAGAGACCAGAGTTGAACAGCATACCGTACTCCAGGAGAAACCGTGTCAGACCTTTGTAGAGTGTGAGGACTATTTCCTTATGTCTGTACTTAAATTCCCTCTTAATATAGCCCAATAATTTCGAGGTTTCTTTTCTATTTCAATGCACTGCTTGGAAAACTTTAGGTCACTGCTGTACATCACCTTGCACTTTTCCAAGTTTAATGACATTTGACATGCCTTAGCCCATTCACCCAGTCTGTTAAGATCCATCATGAGCTGTTCAAACCATTTATGGTCGTTCACATTCATTCCAAGCTTAATGTCATCAGCATTAGACCAATAACAATCTCATTGACATATGAAAAACAAAAGTGGGACAAGGACAGATCCCTGTGGAACTCCAGAAGTGACTGGAGTTCACTAAGAAAAAACACTATTGAATACCTCCCGTTGCTGTCTACCTGTTAGCCAAATTTCTATCCAATTTGTGACCTCTATTGATACCTAGTGCACTCACTTTTGACATTAGCCTGCAATGGGGTACTTTGTCAAAAGTGTTTTGAAAATCTAAGTGAAGGATGTCTATGACTCTACTTTTGTCATACTCACTCAGCATTTCATGGAGAAATTCCAGCAAATTGATGAGACATGATCAGTGTCGCCTGAATCCATGTTGGGAATCTGTAAATAAACTGTGTATTTCCAGGGAGTCAACTATCTTGTCTAGTCTACTAGTATCCCTTCTAAAAGTTTTATTATGATAGAAATCAAGCTAGTTGGCTGATAATTCTTGGGACACTATTGATCTCCATTTTTAAAAATTGGGGTCACATTGGCCAGTTTCCATTCTTCAGGGACGACCTCTCCATTTTCTAGTGATTTATTGAAATTTCTGCCTTGAAAGGTGTGCACCAATTTCATAAGAGATCTCTTTATAAGAGATTGCACTTGTCTACACATATTTTTAAAAGCTCTTTTGTCCTGACTTCTTTTGGCCTTTCTCTATGCAACCTTTCTCCTTTTAATTGCTGAATCTATGTCACTTGTGAACCATTTTGGTTGAAGTTAGCCTGATTTGGCAAGTTAAGTGGGAACGATGTTGAACCATAAACTGCTCTATAAATAAGCACCAAATGGCATTAACATTCTCCCTCTCAAGTCTGATCTGGGGTAAGCTTCCCCAAAGACCTTCAAAGTTTGCTCGACGGAAATCTAATTTCGTACTCGGAGGACTGGTGGGTCTGCTGCAAGAGAGAACCTAACTAGATTGCAGTCACTACCTCCGAGTGATTCCCCAACAGATTACCTGGTCACACTTTATTCTTCAGTGGTGAATACCAGATCTAGCACTGTATATTGTTGCTTCTAGTTGGCTCGTTCACCCACTGGGTCAAAACGTTTTCATTAGCAATGTCAACAAGAGGCTTACCTTCAGCATTGGCAGTTATTGCTTCCCAGTTTACCAGGCAATTAAAGTCGCCTAACATGACACTGGTCTTTGCTGTCGATATGGCTACACAGTCGTGTGTACAGAAGTTCATCCTTTTCAACATTTTGATGTGGAGGCCTCTACACCAGAACAATCCCATAGATAGAGTTACTTATATTGAGGTCTACTCCTAACAGTTCAAGTTCTTACCTGATCTTGCAGTAAATTGGATTTGGAGAATCTTTGATTTACATAGGAGTTCCACCCCCTTCCCACATGATCCGGTCTTTGTGGAACATTCTATAACCATGTATTTCAAAATCACAAACATAATCTCTGGTAACACTGTGCATCCAGGATTTAGCACTCTATACTCAACAATTCATGAAGTTCTGAGAATTTATTCCCAATTGACCTTGCATTATATAATTCTACATGAAGGCAGTTCAGTGTCTTCTGGAACGCTCTAGTTTACTCTGTACACTATCAGAGTTGTTGCTGTTCCCAATATGTGGTGAATCCTGAGAGAGAGAGAGCCCGCGCCCGCCAGGAGAGGAATAATACAGGTTAATTGGAGTTAAGTAGCTTATGGTGTTTCCGTGTAAATAACAGAGACTGATATGGGCAATGGGGAAGAGGGAAGTATGGCCAAGCGGGTAGCACACCAGAGCTTTTATCGTCAACAAATTTCCGGTAATATTTGTGGGATCTTTCATTTTTTTGCAGTGGTATTGGAAACTACACCTACAGAAAGATAGATTAACCCATTCAGTACCGGTGACGTCCTTTTCATTATATTCTGGCAACTATTAGACGAGTATATTAAACTTAGGAAGGACGTCTATCGAGTACAAGGCTACAGACTATCTTAATTAATCCTTTTAGCTACCAGTTACCCTTCCGAAGCTTTATAAAATCGTCTAAATGTAGCTTAAATCCAATTTAATAGACGTCACTGGTACTTTACGGGTTAATGTAGGATTATTTCAGTAGTTTGCGTGATTATTTGCCAGACCAGTTGTAACCCTATTTGGTCCGAGGAAGGTCTTTTTTAGGGGCGTCATCTGTTTTGCTTCATTAGTTTAGAGATGATAAGACGTTTCATCCAAATAATTTGGAGATAATTAGACGCTTCATACCCTTCAGATGTAGGCATTTTTTAGCTGGAAGAAAGTATGAGGAGACTTTCTTGTTAACCTAGGGGACAAACTCTAATACATTGTTCATGATAATGGCAAAGACAAGCAAAATCCTCAAGAATAATTAAACAAAGTGTCATAAGTCACAAGAAGTCGGACCAGATAGTATTAAGGATAAACGTTGTGCGAAAAGCTCTCGTGTGATACTGGATTTGTGATAAACGTAGGCATCTGTAATTAATTGGGACACACGGACTTATTTTGTAACAGCCTGTCCGAAAATACCCGATATATTAACTAGCCCATTGAGTCTTATGTTTGTATAAAGGTTTACGGTCGTTCCTCTTCGATGTATTGATGTGAGAGGATTGTGTGCAGGGTCACGTTTTTTTTTTACCGGAATATCACTTAACTTAATACGTTAGTAGTGTTACGTTATTAATTATGTACTGTACAATGCACATTATAATTAACACACACACACACACACACACACACACACACACAGCCCGTAGCCTAGTAGGTAGAGCTCTCGTCTCACACACGAGGGGTCGGGGGTTCAATCCCCGGCCGGGCGGAGACAAATTGGGCTTGTCTCCTTTCATGTGTTAGCCTCAGTTCACCTAGCTGTAAATAGGTACCTGGAATAAGCGGACGACGTTGTGACGTCCCATCTGGGGTTGGCAAAAATGGTACAAGACGAGATGGGTATCATATGGTTCACCTAAGCTGATGGCTACCTAAGCCTTCGGGCGAGACGGTACCGTCTATAGTGAGAATGGTACCATACAGATCCACCCTAAGCCTGCGTTTCCGATGTCGCCAATTGGCTAAAAATACAGACTACACACACATCCACAGCCATTCCAACGATACATATAACACCTACACATATGGGAGGCGGGAAATAACGAGCATGCTCACTCCCGCAATACAACTAGAGTAAGTACAACTAGAGTAAGTACACACACACACACACACACAAGGTTAGTCTAGGCTAGATACTTCATCTATTGCATGATCTACAATGTATAATAAAGTTAATGTTTAGTGTACATTAACTAGTATTATACTGTACATTGAACATCATGCAATGATTGAGAAATATCTAGCCTGGACCAACTGTGTGTGTGTGTGTGTTTACAAGTATTGGTGGGTTCATGGGTAAATTTTGTATAATGTTTGTAAGTGTAGGCTATGTGTAAAAGTACATCGAGTCGACAAGTTGAACACCAGAGTGTTATATGTGTGTGTGTGTGTGTGTGTGTGTGTGTGTGTGTGTGTGTGTGTGTGTGTGTAATAATAATAATAATAATAATAAACGGTTTATTAAAGAATGGCAGCCTCATGAGCTGAAAATACACATTTTACAATTTAGTGGATGAACATGAGATGTACAGATATGAGGATGGTAAGCTTAGTTTACAAACAAAATAAATAAATACAATAATGATGCATGTGCAGAATACAAATTATCATAAAATAACCATGAGAGTAAGTGATATACAGTACATATACACATTTATTGACTTACTCATATACAGAACATACGTATATACACGTACGTGCGCACATACATATACATACATATATAGGAACATAAGAACATGCAGTAAGTGTGCACATGTCCGTACACACAAACGCTCACGTATGCACACAAACATACATACATACAGAGACTGTTTTGGTAAGGTCAGGTAAAGGGGGTGCGGGTACTACAATGGGAGGTTAATCCTCGGTATAGTGTGTGTGCGTGTGTGTGTGTGTGTGTGTGTGTGTGTGTGTGTGTGTGTGTGTGTGTGTGTGTGTGTGTGTGTGTGTGTGTGTGTGTGTGTGTGTGTGTGTGTGTGTGTGTGTGTGTGTCTCCAGTACGCTAAGTGCTTTTGTATATATTTTTCCAAAATACTTCGTTGCAGACTAGAATATGGATGCACAGTGGGGAAAGTTCCAAAGACTTCACCTTCACAATTTTATATTACAATATATTTACTGTATATATAAAGGGTGTAATTTACTTGTATGTCTGTCTGTCTGTTTGATTTCCTATATCACCAACACTCTTTGGACAATGGGTATGAGACTCAGTTGGAGTGGGGTGCGCAAAGGCCTCAGAATACCGGGGTTTTTTTTGTGATTATTATTTTGTTTTTTAGAAAATAATAATACTAATAATAATAATGCATAATCATATATTTTAGGTTTGTGACTCCCATATAGTTTACTATCAAAGTGCAACATTATCGTGACAATGGAATTTGTTTTAAACCCTCACAGGGTGCGGGTAATTCGGTTATGTAGTAGGAGTCTGTTCATGTTGCTGATTTTTAGCTCAACGTGTTTGTTTTTGTTTTATTTCTTGTTCAATATAATTTTAGCTTTATACATTATTTCTCTTCAATAACAGTGATTATACCTTCTTTGTTTTACCGTGTTTTATTTGTCTTCATAAATTGTTGAGTTTTCGACGCGAGTTGTGTTTACCGGAACTTTTCAATCATCTTTTGTTTGGAGGACATATTTTTCAGTTTGCCTTTGACCTTGTTTTTCACCTTGACTTAAAATAGCAAGAGGTTGAATTTAATCAAACGGATTGTTCATATTATTAATTTTTCTTTTAGGATTTCTTTGAATTTAGCTTGATCATATTTTCTGTATTTTGTCAAGGCAGGTGCTTCTGTATCCTTTACATTTGTATTTATTCTTACTCATAATTCGCTTTTTTAACGGTCTCTTACTGACAATAATTGTTCTATTATTTTTTCTTCTCTCTAATTGTATTTCATTTTCTCTTAATGTATTTATTGTACTGTATGTGTCCTGTAATTTAACTCCTGTTACTCACATAATTATATTCCTAAACGTTTTGGATTTATGTAACTCAATATTTCTTTACTCTCAATGTGTGTGTTTTTTTTTGTTTTATTTATCTCCAGTGTCATTATTATATTATTGGTCCATATGCTATACAATACTGGCTCGCTATCGTTGGCCAGGAAAAAATCGACACCTGGATGGGGATAAACGTCTTAAAACAGTTGGCTGAATGGGGCCAAATGGATACAAGTCAGAGAAAGAGAGAAAATGAGAGAAAGATAAAACAAATCAGGTGCCCCCCCCCCCCCCCTTAATGGAAGAATATTAAACTTCTATATCTCTGCATCATATAAAGGACAGGTTTTCACAATTAACACCATATATCCTTATAATAATTTTGTAATAACCGAATAGGGAAGATGGGGATAAGCCAGTTTCTTGTCTGGTTTTAAAAAAAAAAAAAACACACACACACACACACACACACACACACACACACACACACACACACACACACACACACAGACTATAATCGATATTTAATTATACATTCAAACTTTATGGGTCTACTATTATATGTACTTTTATTCTATCCGTGGTTCAAGATAGATACATGCGACTCAATCATTTTTATTTAATTCTTTATGTTTGGTGGCTTCATATTTTGTGTGTTTCTAGTTTCATGCCCCCTCTGTTTCCGTGTTTGTGTACATTTGTATATGTTGTGTTTCTTAGTATTTTATCTTTCCTTCTCTTCATTGCAGGCCCCCTTCTCTCCAAAAGTGCAATGGTGATCCTTTCGACTAAGATGTTGGTGAGTACAGGTATTTCTTGTGTTGTGAGAGAGAGAGAGAGAGAGAGAGAGAGAGAGAGAGAGAGAGAGAGAGAGAGAGAGAGAGAGAGAGAGAGAGAGAGAGAGAGAGAGAGAGAGAATAATAACGCTATGCCTACATTTTAAAATAACGCTATGCCTACATTTTAAAATAACGCTATGCCTACATTTTAAAATAACGCTATGCCTACATTTCTTTACGTGCTTCAGGTTGTATGATATATTTCTTATTATTATTATTTTGTTATTTGCTATGTATACTAAAGGAAATATTACAATGGCACACTTTGGCCTTAGTACTTGGTATCTTGATGATGATGATTATAATATATATATATATAAACAGGGAGATATTTTTTTTTGTATTTGATATAGTTTTAATGCACTCGAGGAAATATTGCATATTGTAGAGATGTTAAATAGACCCTCTCGATTACGTACAGGTAGTTTGTGTGTGTGTGTGTGTGTGTGTGTGTGAGAGAGAGAAAGAGAGAGAGAGAGATATGGAGAAATCCGGCTTCGCCGGAGAAATTTTTCTATCGAAAAATTTATAAATTTAGCCTGCTGTCAAAAAATAAATATATATATACTGTATATGCTGGATCGCTACCACTCGTCAAGAAAATACTGACACCTGGATGGGGGTAAACGTCTTAAAACAGTAGGCTGAATGGGGCCGAATGGATACAAGCCAAAGAGAGAGAGGAAGAGAGAGATATAATAAGCGAGGTGGGTTCCCTTAACAACACCACCTGTCCCAGCATAATCACAAACCTGTAACACACGCACACAGATATACAGGTTAATTAAGCCTGATGCATAAATGTCAGGCGGGGTTCGTGTTCGGTTATTGTGTTTGGGGGGGGGGGGGGGGAGTTTTTGGCCGATTTTTTTTATTTATTTATATTTTTTCTAGTTTCCTCCCTAGACCCCCACCAAACTTTAACAAAACAACCTCAGGATACAGATTTCTCGATACAATGCTGGCTCGCTATCGCTCGCCAGGAAGAAATCGACACCTGGATGGGGATAAACGTCTTAAAACAGTTGGCTGAATGGGGCCGAATGGATACAAATCAGAGAAAGAGAGAGAAAAGGAGAGAAAGAGAAAAAAGCAGGTGACCTCCCTTAAGAAGATCATTAACGAACATTAAAGATAGAACTGAAGATAGGACAGAGCCCTGAGGAGGAACACCACAGTTGATAGGTTGAAGAAGTGAACGATGACCATCCACAACCGCAGCTATGGAACGGCCAGAAAGGAAGTTGGAGATCAAGGCACAGATAGAGGGATAGAAACGGAAGGAAGGTAGTTTGGAAATAAGTTGTTTATGCCAGACTCTAATGAGGGCTTTCGACATGTGTAGCACAATAGAACAGTTTCACCGAAGTCCTGAAAAGAGGATGACCAAGAGTTAGTAAGGTAAGAAAGGACAATCATCAAACCACACACCCACAGGGACCTCCCCCCCCCCCCCCCCCACTACCACCAAAAAAAAAAACACACACACACACACACACACACACACACACACACACACACATAAATAGTAGTATACCGTATATGTTTCAATTCACCTTCTCATTTTCACTCTTTCTTTCTTGTCATCTCTCTTATTTATAACTAGTTTTTTCACATTTTGTTATTATATTTTCCTTCCCCTTTTCACGTATTAGTATATTCATGTCCCCCCCCCCCCCCCCCGTTTTCTATGTTGATCGCAGTTTCTATTCCAGATTAATTCTTGTCGCTATTTCCATTTCACTCTTTAGTATTACCATTTTGATTGGCCTTCGTACCCCTTTGCTTTCTGTACTCCTCCTCCTCCTCTTCCTGTTCTCTTTCTTCCAATGCATTCACTCTCCTTCATCACCTCCACTTCCTTATTCTCCCCACCACCTCCTACTCCTACCTCCTTTCCTTCCCCATTCTTCTCCTTTACCGCTTCCTCCTCCTCCTCCTCTATCTCACGTCCACTCTCGCCTCATATTTCTCCTTCGTTCTCCCTTATCATTTTTGCCTTCCATCTCCAACTATCTTATCTTTATATATTTCTTCCTTTTTACCATTTCCATACCTTTACTCTCCTTATTTTCTCTTTCTCTTTAGAAACAAATATAAAAAGCGGTGCATACCCATGTGCAGTATGCAGATGGGCAATACTGCACATGGGCATGAACTCAATTCAGTTTAGCGTCTGCCGTTGCTGGGTACCGTACACCATGGGAAAAAGCGTTTTGCTAGATTAGAATGACCTCTGTCAAGGAAGAAGTCCGAAGTTGAGAAATGTGTATGTATAGGCTAGTATGCAAAGGTGAGGTGGTGTTGAATGACCGGCTCGAGAGTTTGAACTTTGGCAATGAGTCGCTGAAGCTGGTGAACAAGTTTTCCTACTTGGGAGATGCCATTTTAGCCGGTGATGGAGCCGAGGCCGCCATTATCACCACAGTGTGATGTGGCTGGGGAAAGTTCAGAAAACTACTGCCCATTATAACCACGAGAAGGCTTCCACTCCCCTTAAAAGGAAAAGTGTACACTTCCTGCACAATGACATGTGCTTCAGAAATGTGACCTGTCAAAGCAGTTGATAGCAACATAATGGAATGTAACAAGATGAGAATGGTGAGATGGATGTATGGGCCCAAACTGATAGATAAGATATCTAGTGAAGAGTTGAGGAAACGGTTAGATATCAAGAGTATCAGTGATGAGATGTGCACATCAAGCTTGGATGATTTGGGCATGTAGAGAGGATTGCTAAACTTAACTGAGTGAAAAAATGCAAGTCTGAGAGCGTGGAGGGAGCTGCATCAAGGGTAGATGTGGAATCAGACTATGTGCTCTGATCTTAAAAAAAAAAAAAAAAAATGACAAGTGAAGCAGCTCTGAATAGGGCTGCCTGGAACCCCCGCCATTAGGACCTGAGACTGAAACCGCATCTCGTATGGAGCACTCGGTCCTTAAATGTTATGCTTGTATGTATGTATGTATATCCTCCTCATATTCCCTTTCTCCCTCTCCCACTCACCCTTGTTCTTTTCATGTTATCATCTTTCTTCTCTTCCTGCTTCCTCACTGTTGCTGCCTCACGTCCTACTGCTTCTCCTCCCCCTCCTATCCCTCTTTCACCTTCCCTCTTTTATCTCTTCTCTCTCTCTCTCTCTCTCTCTCTCTCTCTCTCTCTCTCTCTCTCTCTCTCTCTCTCTCTCTCTCTCTCTCTCTCTCTCTCTCTCTTTTCATTCTTTCACCTCTCTCTTCTCCTTTCTTCTTCTTTCGCCTCATTCCCTCTCCTCTCTCTCTTCCACGTTCTCCTCTCCATCTTTCATCTCCTCCTCCTTTCCACCTTTCAACGTTCTTCTCTCCTCTTTCATCTTTTTCTCCTCTCCCTCTTTCACATTTCACTTCTCTCTTTCACCTCCCTCTCCTTTTCCTCTTTCACCTCCCTATTTCGCCCTCATCCACCTTCTACTTTCACTCCTCCTACTCCCTACCAGCTACTCCCACTCCTTCTTCCTACTCCCCCTTCTTCCCACTCCCCCTTCTTCCCACTTTTCCTTCTTCCCACTCCCACTCTTCCTCCTTCTTTCCCTCCTCCTTCCAATTCCAATTCCAGCGTCGCCCCCTGCCTTCCAAATTCCCGGTTCTCCGATATCTGGAATCTCTCGGGGCTCGCTGACAAATCCCGCTTTCTCATCTGGTGTCCACTGGATCTTTGGCACTTCATCGGGGGGGGGGGGGGGGGGGGCCTCTTGCGAATTTCCGTCATGTACGTCGCGGAACTCTCTCTCTCTCTCTCTCTCTCTCTCTATATATATATATATATATATATATATATATATATATATATATATATATATATATATATATATATATACCGGTATATATATATATATATATATATATATATATATATTTATATTATACACACAGTATATACTCAAGATTTACGATTGGATAGTGAGTGTAGAAATGTACCCATGATAGTAGGTACTTTATCTATTCAGTTGAGTGGTGAATAACAAATTACAGTCATAAGTCAAACATAATGTGTTACCATCGCTCCTTCTCCTCCCTAGGTAATGAAAGGTTAGGTTATATGTATAAGTTAACCCCGGTTGACATGGTTGAGATGTAATGGTTGAACATGGTGTACTGGTTAAGTTGTAGGTGGTTTCTCTAGCATTAAGGGGAGATTTCCACTTGAGGGATTTTTTTCTGGACTCCTTTCTCCCTCATGTTTAGCCCCATTGCTTTTGAGATTTTAAGACCTTCGCCCTAGTAGTTTGGATATTTTAAGACATTTTGCCCCATTTCTGTCAATTTTAAGACCTTTCGTGCCGTTAAGGTGTCGATTTTTTCCTGGCGAGCGATAGCGAGCCTGTAATTTAAAAGCAACCGGCCTCCGGCCTGGAAATTTTTCTACCGAAAAATGTACAAATTTATCTTGAAAGGGGGTCTAGGGGATGTAATTTTGAGCTTGATGAAAAAGTAGGGAACAAACTAAATACCTCCCATTAAGGGGAAGTGTTTATTGTGAACACCCCGCTCCTTCATGTTTAGCACTGTTAGTTTTAACATTTTAAGATTATCGCCCATCTCTTTGTCAATGTTAAGACCTTTCGCGCCATTTAGGTGTCGATTTTTTCTTGGCGAGCGATAGCGAGCCTGTAAATTTGGGATTTTTGTTTACCGAAAATGTAAACATTCATCTCAAAGGGGGGGGGGGGGTCTTTGTTTTATTTGTATTATTTATTTATTTATTTATTTCGTTTTAAAGTTTAATAGAGGTCTAGGGGAACAAACTAAAACAAATGTATATACCGGTAATGTATATACCGGTAATGTATATACCGGTAATGTATATACCGGTAATAATACAAAATAAATACAAATATAACAAAAGTCCCCTTCATACAGCCATCTCTCCAGCCAGCGACACCACGTTTTCCGGCTGCCTGGGTTCCAATGGCCTCTTCCTTCACCCTACGCCGAGTATTACAATCACTTTCTGTCAGTCCTACACTCTTTTGTTATATTTACCCCTTCCATAACTCCTCATCCATATCTTGTATTGTTTCCTATGGTCACACACTCTTGTAATATAACTACCCCTCCACCCTTGTATTATAACTACCCCTCCACCCTTGTATTATAACTACCCCTCCACCCTTGTATTATAACTACCCCTCCATCTTGTATTGTTTCCTATGGTCACACACTCTTGTAATATAACTACCCCTCCACCCTTGTATTATAACTACCCCTCCACCCTTGTATTATAACTACCCCTCCACCCTTGTATTATAACTACCCCTCCATCTTGTATTGTTTCCTATGGTCACACACTCTTGTAATATAACTACCCCTCCACCCTTGTATTATAACTACCCCTCCACCCTTGTATTATAACTACCCCTCCACCCTTGTATTATAACTACCCCTCCACCCTTGTATTATAACTACCCCTCCACCCTTGTATTATAACTACCCCTTTACCCTTGTATTGTTTCCTATGGTCACACACTCTTGTATTATAACTACCCCCCCCCCCTACCATCAGCCCCTCATTTATAACTTGTATTGTTTCCTAGGGTCACACACTCTTGTAATATAACTACCCCTCCACCCTTGTATTATAACTACCACACCCACCCCTCTTCCATCGGCCCCTCATCTATAACTTGTATTGTTTCCTATGGTCACACACTCTTGTAATATAACTACCCCTCCACCCTTGTATTATAACTACCCCCCCCTCCCCCCCACCCTACCATCGGCCCCTCATTTATAACTTGTAATGTTTCCTATGGTCACACACTCTTGTATTATAACTAACCCTCCACCTTGTATTATAACTGCCCCCCCCCCCCTCTCTTCCATCGGCCCCTCATCTATAACTTGTATTGTATCCTATGGTCACACACTCTTGTAATATAACTACCCCTCCACCCTTATATTATAACTACCCCCCCCCCTCTGCCATCGGCCCCTCATTTATAACTTGTATTGTTTCCTATGGTCACACACTCTTGTAATATAACTACCCCTCCGCCCTTGTATTATAACTACCCCCACCCTACCATCGGCCCCTCATTTATAACTTGTAATGTTTCCTATGGTTACACACTCTTGTAATATAACTACCCCTCCACCCTTGTATTATAACTACCCCCCCCATCCTACCATCGGCCCCTCATCTATAACTTGTATTGTTTCTTTCACTCCTACACTCTTTTATTATATTTATCCCTCCACCCTTGCATCACTGTCCTACATTCGGTTTTACACCTTTTGTTATTATATATTTTTTCTCGATCCATCTTTCTTTCCCTCATCCATAACTTGTATTTTTTCCTATAGTCCCACACTCTTTCCTATAGTCCCACACTCTTTCCTATAGTCCCACACTCTTTCTTATAGTCCCACACTCTTTCCTATAGTCCCACACTCTTTCCTATAGTCCCACACTCTTTCCTATAGTCCCACACTCTTTCATATAGTCCCACACTCTTTCCTATAGTCCCACACTCTTTCCTATAGTCCCACACTCTTTCTTATAGTCCCACACTCTTTCCTATAGTCCCACACTCTTTCCTATAGTCCCACACTCTTTCTTATAGTCCCACACTCTTTCCTATAGTCCCACACTCTTTCTTATAGTCCCACACTCTTTCCTATAGTCCCACACTCTTTCCTATAGCCCCACACTCTTTCCTATAGTCCCACACTCTTTCCTATAGTCCCACACTCTTTCTTATAGTCCCACACTCTTTCCTATAGTCCCACACTCTTTCCTATAGTCCCACACTCTTTCCTATAGTCCCACACTCTTTCTTATAGTCCCACACTCTTTCCTATAGTCCCACACTCTTTCCTATAGTCCCACACTCTTTCTTATAGTCCCACACTCTTTCCTATAGTCCCACACTCTTTCCTATAGTCCCACACACTCTTTCCTATAGTCCCACACTCTTTCCTATAGTCCCACACTCTTTCCTATAGTCCCACACTCTTTCCTATAGTCCCACACTCTTTCCTATAGTCCCACACTCTTTCCTATTTGTTTGTATTTATTTGTTTATGTAATTTTCCTCGATTCTTCTTTCGTATCTCATTTATTTTGCTCCCTGAGTATTGCATCGATCGATCCATTTGTCTCCTTTTATTGTTAGAGGGAATAAGAAAAGAAAAAAATAGGAAAAGTGGGGATTGGGCCTGAGTAAATAGATAGAAATTGATATTGTTAGCATTATGAAGTGGTAGTACACCTATGAAACCCGTCCAGACACGAGGGGGATTCGAACCCCTGCCAGGCCATCAGCCCTTCTGTTTACCCTCCCAGCCTTCCCCTCCTCCCTAGGCCATATTATGATAGGGGGGTGATAGGGCAGGCAGGGGTAGCCATTTAGGTTCACATCCCACCCAGTTAAGGGGGCCCACCTCGTTGTTTGTTCTCTCTCTCCCTCTTTCTCTGGGTTGTATCCATTTGGTCCCATTCAGCCTACTGTTTTAAGACGTTTATCCACATCCAGGTCTTGATTTTTTGTCCTGGCGAGTGGTAGCGAGCCAGCATATTTTTGTTTAGATGTTTTTGACAGCAAGCTAAATTTGTACATTTTTCGATAGAAAAATGTCCCCGGCGAAGCCGGATTTCTCCATACAATGCTGGTTCGCTATCGCTCGCCAGGAAGAAATCGACACCTGGATGGGGATAAATGTCTTAAAACAGTAGGCTGAATTTGGCCGAATGGATACAAGCCAGGGAAGGAGAGAAAAGGAGAGAAAGAAGCAGATCACCACCCTTAAGGCACGATCAACATTTAACATTTATCCGATATTTTTGGGGTTTTTATTATATTGTGTTTGCCTATTTCTGAGGTTTATATTGCTTTTGACATTATTCGAACAATGCATGTATAAGTTTCCCCCTAGACTAAGAAAAAATGCCTCCTCAGACCTCCTTCGTGCCCCCCCCCCCCCCCTCCTTCAATTTAAGGTTATTAATATTTCGACAGAACAATTTAAGGTCTCTCCTAAATTGCAGACTCTCTATCGCATGCCTAGATTAAATGGAGACCTGAATGAGGTAGAACGTCTTATGATCACCGAACTAATGAAACGTCTTAAAATATCTAAACTAACGGAGAGAAACGGGGATAGTTCAAAGAGCCTCCCTCGGCCCAGATAAGGTTAATTGACCCAACTTGGTGGGGTAAAAATGTTGGCGAGTGATAGATGGGGAGGGCTGAGTGATGGTGGGTTAAGGGGAGATTTCCACTTGAGGGATTATTTTCTTTACCCCTTTCTCCCTCATGTTTAGCCCCATTGCTTTTGAGATTTTAAGACGTTCGCCCCATTAGTTTGGCGATTTTAAGAACTTTCGCCCCATTTATTTCACTTTTAAGACCTTTCGTGCCATTTATATGTCGATTTTTTCCTGGCGAGCGATAGCGAGCCTGTAATTTAAGAGGAATTGGCCTTCGGCCGGGACATTTTTCTACCGAAAAATGTACAAATTTATCTTGAAAGGGGGTCAAGGGGGTGTAATTTCAAGCTTGATGGAGGTCTAAGAAACGCACTAAAAACCTGCCCTTAACGTGATGGTGGGTTAAGGGGGCAGTGGTTAGTATTTTAGCTATATATTTATTTATAAATGTATATTATAGTTTCCACGCTAGCCCTCCAACAAGCTTTAAAAAAAAATAAAAAAAAAATAAAAAAAAACCATAGGCCTCTCTTCAAGATAATAGTTTACATTTTTCGATAGAAAAATGTCCCGGCCGAAGGCTGGTTCCTCTTAAAATTACAGGCTCGCTATCGCTCGCCAGGAACAAAATTGACACCTAAATGACACGAAAAGTCACCTGCTCTTTTTGTTTTATCTTTTTCTCCTTTTGTCTCTTTCTCTGGCTTGTATCCATTCGGCCCCATTCAGCCAACTGTTTTATGACGTTTATCCCCATCCAGGTGTCGATTTCTTCCTGGCGAGCGATAGCTAACCAGCAGTTTATGGAGAAATCCGGCTTCGTCGGAGAAATTTTTCTATCGAAAAATGTACAAATTTAGCTTGCTGTAAAACAAAAAACATATATATGCTGGCTCGCTACCGCTCGCCAAGAAAATATTGACACCTAGATGGGGGTAAACGTCTTAAAACAGTAGGTTGAATGGGGCCGAATGAATTCAAGCCAGAGAAAGAGAGAAAGGGAGAGAAAAAAGCATGTGACCCCCCTTAACTCACGTCGCTCAATGCGTTCCCTTCAGTCCGAAATTGGAGAGTGAAAGAAGGAAAGGAGGATGTACGAGGGCTTGGGTAGTATGAGAGAGAGAGAGAGAGAGAGAGAGAGAGAGAGAGAGAGAGAGAGAGAGAGAGAGAGAGAGAGAGAGAGAGAGAGAGACTGTGTGGTGTGTGTGAGTGATAGTCAGTGAGAGAGTGAGTGTGAAAATGAGAGAGAGTATGTGTTTGTGTGTGTGTGTGTGTGTGTGAGAGAGAGAGAGAGAGAGAGAGAGAGAGAGAGAGAGAGAGAGAGAGAGAGAGAGAGAGAAAAAAAAAGATATTTGGAAATATATAAATTGATAACTCTTACCAGGCTATTCTAATCTGACCTTTCCCCGTAGCTAATTAAAGGTATTTACCAAATATAATAATTATAATATGTATTTACCGAGTATCCTAGACCGACTATATAATATCTCTAAAGTAATTCCAACGGTCTACGCATTTTATAATCTCTTTCATATTTTGTAATTAGTGGCGGACAATACGTAATACATGTCATTATATGTACACAATAGAATGTTCTGTAAGGCTCAGTTAATTGTTCACAGGTAACACTCTCTGGTCCGACCTCTTGGGGGTTATTATTATATTTGGTTTAATTAGTATTGAGGATTTTGCTTGATTTTTGCTATTCTCAGGCACTGTATTTTAGCTTAACCCTTGGGCTAACAAAAACGCCTTCCCAGGTTTCTTTCATACTGAAGAATATATATATATATATATATATATATAATTATATATATACTGGTATGTATAATAATAATGTAAGAAAATGCCCAGCCAGATCCCGTTTATTCTAAATTTGTACACTTTTCGATAGAAAAATGCCGAGTTTGTTTTCCAAGTTACCGCTCGATATCGGTCGCCCAGAAAAAAATGACCCCTAAATGGAGTAAAGCCTCTTATTATCACCCAACTATTGGGGTGAAGCGTCTTAAAATCTCCAAACTAACGGAGCGAAACACGGGAGGTCCAAAAAGACCCCCCCTGTGACCAAATAATGTTAAGTTAACAAGCGTTTCCGTGATTGAGAATACTGTTAAGGGAGCCCACCTCGCTTTTTTTTTCTCGTTCTCTTAAGACGTTTAGCCCATCCAGGTGTCAATATTTTCCTGGCGAGCGGTAGCGAGCCAGCATATACTGTATATATATTTTAGTTTTGACAGCAAGCTAAATTTGTAAATTTTTCGAGAAAAAAAACTGGATTTCTCCATACAATGCTGGCTCGCTATCGCTCGCCAGGAAGAAATCGACACCTGGATGGGGATAAACGTCTTAAAACAGTTGGCAGAATGGGGCCGAATGGATACAAGCCAGGGAAAGAGAGAACATGAGAGAAAGATAAAAAAAAAGCCGCTGAACCCCCATAAAGTCTATGCTGGTGCGGATATTTTTAGCATCAAGGTTTTAGTGAGGCCGACAAAGGAGCCCCCATTGTGGAGTATTATACATATACCGACCACCTGGAGGATATAGTCTAGAGCGGTGTGGGGATTATGGTGGATCAGGGTTTATAACACGCACACACACACACACACAGGCACCTACACACACACAGGCACGTACTAACACACAAGCAAGCCACACAGGCACGTACACACACTAGCAAACACAGTCACGTAAACACACAAACACGCACGCAGACACAGACACACATACACTCAGAAATCCACACACACAAACACACACAGGCACGCACATATACACACACACACACACTTTCACTCATACAGGGTGACCCATAAAAACTCCCACATTTCAAAAGTAAATGAAACAAAAATGGTTAAAGATAATACAAATATTATTTGCACACGTGAAACTTCATTCAATACCATTTTTATTCATCATGTTTTAAAGATGACATCCTCCAAAAGGTGGCCGTCATTGTCTATACACGCTTGGAGGCGATTTCTGAAGGCTGCCATGGCTCGACGGGTCATGTCGGGTGGAACAGCTGTTATCTCCTGCTGAATAACAACCTTAGGGGGAGATATCCACTTGAGGGATTTTTTCTTGACTCCTTTCTCCCTCATGTTTAGCCCCATTGTTTTTCTAATTTTAAGACGTTCGCCCCATTATGTTGATGATTTTAAGAACTTTCAACCCATTTCTGTCAATTTTAAGACCTTTCGTGCAATTTAGGTATCGATTTTATCCTGGCGAGCGATAGCGAGCCTATAATTTAAGAGGAACCGGCTTTCAGCCGGGACATTTTTCTACCGAAAAATGTAAACATTTGTCTTGAAAGGGGCTCAAGGGGGTGTAATCTTAAGCTTGATGGATATCTAGAGACCAAACTAAAAACCTCCCCTTAAGGGCTTCAAGCGTTTGGGGTCGAGGAGTATACACTCGTGATTAAAGGTAGCCCCCACAGAAAAAAAATAAAAAAAAGTCACAAATCCTACATATACAGTACATATTGTATACCGCCATAAACCACCGCATCAGTACTGTCAAGCGTTTATCATGAGTATTGCAATTATGGTCTATATAGCTTTAACATACGTTCTTGTAATTATTGGAAGGGAAATATGTTTGGCAAAAATGGCCTTGCACTGTAATTAATCGAGGATATATATAGATGAATCAAACCAAGCAAGGTATTTTGATGGTGAATTACCCTATATTGGTATTTTGATGGTGAATTACCCTATATTGGTATTTTGATGGTGAATTACCCTATATTGGAAGGGAAATATGATTGACACAAATGGCCTTGCACTGTAATTAATCAAGGATATATTATAGATGAATCAAACCAAGCAAGGTATTTTGATGGTGAATTACCCTTAAATATTGAATATGCCTTTCTATCCCTATATGTAATACTGACAATGTTTCTTGAACAGGTAAATTATTATGGACAAATTAAAAATACCATGGTCTTACTTTCTGTAAGGGAGGCGACCTGTTTTTTCTTCTCTCCTTTTCTCTCTTTCTCTGGCTTGTACCCATTCGGCCCCATCCAGCCTACTGTTTTAAGACGTTTATCCCCATCCAAGTGTCAATTTTTTACTGGTGAGCGGTAGCGAGCCACATATTTTTAAAATGTTCTTGACAGCAGGCTAAATTTGTACATTTTTCGGTAGAAAAATGTCTCCGGCGAAGCCGGATTTCTTCATAAAATGCTGGCTCGCTATCGCTCGCCAGGAAGAAATCGACACCTACTGTAGATGGGGATAAACGTCTTAAAATAGTTGGCTGAATGGGGCCGAATGGATACAAGCCAGAGAACGAGAGAAAATGAGAAAAATTAAAAAAGCAGGTCACCCCCCTTAAGCCCATAGTTTGTTAATATTGCTCGTGTTCTGAATTGCACACATAATATTTACAGTTGTATTTTATATTGTACGTACTACATGTTATCAGTGTAGTGTTGTATATTACACACATTATCTTATCAGTGTAGTGTTGTATATTACACACATTATCTTTACAGTGTAGTGTTGTATATTACACACATTATCTTTACAGTGTAGTGTTGTATATTACACACATTATCTTAACAGTATAGTGTTGTATATTACACACATTATCTTAACAGTGTAGTGTTGTATATTACACACATTATCTTTACAGTGTAGGTTGCATAAACTATACGATCTTTACAGTGTAGGTTGCATAAACTATACGATCTTTACAGTGTAGGTTGCATAAACTATACGATCTTTACAGTGTAGGTTGCATAAACTATACGATCTTTACAGTGTAGGTTGCATAAACTATACTCGTCTCCGGAACGCTTGTAAGAGTTTTATTGGACTCTCCGAGTCTGCTTTCAAGTGTTATCCCTGCTTCCCAAGGTCCAAGGTTACACTGTGGTTATAACGGTTTGATTTATTACATGTGTGTGTGTGTGTGTGTGTGTGTATGTGTATGTGTGTGTGTGTGTGTGTGTGTGTGTTGTGGGTCAGTCCGGTCAGGATATTAGGTGCCAGGTGTGTTTGTCCCTCCACTATTGTGTGTATGTGTCGGGAAGAAAAATGAATATTGTAAGAAAATATATATTGAATACGGCTATATGCATTATCATGTAGGCCTACTGTATATACCCGGCATACAGTTTATATTATATATCATAAATACCGGTATATAAACTCTGTATTGTTTTCTGATTCTGCCTTTTTCAATTCATTTATGTGCAGACAATCAGGAAAACAGTAAATGGTCGATGAGGAAGAGATAGATATGAGGGTGATTAATGTTGTTCCTTACCTTATCCAAACCTGCTGTTGACCTGGTGTGTTTGTATCTCACCTTTACATATACACACACACACACACATACAAACACACACCATACCATGCGCACACACACCATACACACACACATACACTACACCATGCACACACACACACACACCACACCCATACACACACACCACACACATGCATACACTCACATCACACCATGCACGCACACACAAAAACACACACACATACACACACACGCACACACACACGCACACACACACACACACACACACACACACACACACACACACACACACACACACACACATTTGGGCAAGTCTCCTAACGGTGTAGCCTCTGTTCACCTAGCAGTATAAATAGGAACCTGGTATAAGTGTACGAAGTTGTGACGTCCCATCTGGGGTTGGTGATCGGTTACAAGGTGAGATGGGTATCGTACTGGTCAACCTAAGCTACTGGTCAACCTAAGCCTTCGGGTGAGACTGGTACCGTAGTGAGAATGGTACCGTACAGATTAACCCTAAGCCTTCGTTTCCAGATGTCGCCAATTGGCTAAAATACAGACTACACACACATCCACAGCCATTCCAACGATACATAAACACTTAACATGCATTTCACGCAATACATTCCCAGTTAAGGAGGTGCGATAATAATGAGCTTAGCTCGCATTGCGTGGATTCCCCTTGACTAACCAGCAAGTGAAAAAAGTGAAACAATGAATAACACACACAAACACTGTTATTATTATTATTATGTTATTATTATAATAATAATAATAATAATAATTATTATTATTATTATTGTTATTATTATTATTATTATTATTATTATTATTATTATTATTATCATCGAAGGTCTTAAACAGTATGTAGAGCAAAGAAAGAAAGCAGAATTAAATACAAATATTTATTGTATCCATGCCCTTATTCATTACTGTTTATATTGTATATGCTAATGTTTTAATGAATATTATCTTCAAGCTTTTCTAACTGGTATATATAAGCTGTATATGCCAGACTCGAACCACCGACAGTCAACACGAGTGTCTATGCTTTAACCGCTTCACCACGGCGTGATAAAGGAAATCATAGACACTCGTCCTGACTGTCGGTGGCTTGAGTCCGGCTGGGAGTATATAAACATTTAGTAGCTCGCATGTATTTGTGAGATATACTTGATATTAATGACTCGAGTTTGGCTGGGAGAGAATTGAATGAAATCACCATAACCCGAGTTGCGTGAGGAAACTTGTATAGGCCTAAATCCCTGTATGGTATCCTGGAATATGCATCGTATATGGATATATATATATATATATATATACAGTATATATATATATATATATATATATATATATATATATATATATATATATATATATATATATATATATATATATATATATATATATATATATATATATATATATATATATATATATATATATATATATATATGTGTATATTATAATTTCTGTTCTGATCAGCTGAATAAATATTAATGAAGTGTACGGAAGGAATATATTAACCTATATACGGTATATATCATGATCATCGGGGTTTGCTGATTGCGAAGGTGTGACTGGCATTTGAATTAATTTCAGTGATGAATGGATTCGTTGCCAAGTAAAGTAGGTGAAGTGCGATGGTGGGAGAGAGAGAGAGAGAGTGTGTGAGAGTGAGTGTGAGTGTGGATGGGAGGTGTGAGAGGGAAAGGAGGAGAAGGAATGTATGAGAGGGAAGAAGAGAGAGGGGAGGGTTGAGATGGAAGGAGGGAGAGGGGAGGGTTAAGGAGAAGGAGAAGGGATGAGTGAGAGAGAAGGGGGGGGGGGGGGGGAGACAGGAGGAAAATAGAGGAGTGAGAGGAGGGGTCAGGAGCAGGAGGATGAGGAAGGGGATTGGGAAGGGGAAAATAAGAGAGGAGTGATGAGGGAAAGGTGAGAGAGGAGGAAAAGGGAGAGGGTAGAGGAGAAAAAGGAAGGAGGGAGGGGAGAGAAAGAGAAGCGATGTGTGAGGGGAGGGGGAAGAGGAAGAGACGAGGACTGTGAGAGGAGGGGAGGGGACGGGTTAGTGGGATGGAGAGAGGTGGGAGATGTGAGAGTGGGCAAGGGTGTGAGGGAAGGGAAGTCAAAATAGAGAAACAAATACAATTACATAAAAAAGTATTAATGAATGCATGCCAGTATTAGATTTAACAGTTAAAATAAATGTTACTTAGCTGGATCATTAAGCTCACTCGACCATTTACAGTACAAATACAAATAGCCTACATCAATTACCAGGGAAATAATCGCTTCATCATACAGTATTCCGGTACAGAGAATAATAATCGCTTCATCATACAGTATTCCGGTACAGAGAATAATAATTGGTATTGTGTATATCAGATTGTAAACAGCTACACTGATGTGCTCAAATGTATCAGGAATTATTCAAATAAAGTGATTCCATCGTTTATGTATACTAATTTGAACATGTACAGTCGCGCTAATAAGTGATGTCTCGGCACCAAGTATGTTTTGATCAATAATTGGTATCAGCAATATCTAAGCTTCATTTCTTCATATCGAGTGAAATATACAAACATGTTCCTACACTTACCCACGCTATTCAACATCTGACAGACATTAATACAGCACAGAGCAAGCCAAACGTAATGACAGCTGGGACATGACTTATTAGCGCGACTGAACACGATTGATAGTCATATGTGTATAAATTGTGTTACATTTGAGCGCACAACACAGTTTTTACAGTGTAATTAATTGGTGTTTTCAAAATCCAGGCTAGTCAACGTTAACAGTCCTATTTCCTGTTACTATGGAGTGTGTGTGTGTTTAAAGTGAGCAAGTTCTTCTAAGTTAGCCATCTTTATTTCCTGTGTTATGGAACAGTTCTCCACAACAACCTACATCTCTGTTATGCAAACCGGTTGTTTCACCCGTAAGAATATTCGCCTCACATTATCATACTGGCTGGCTTAGGTCAAGTTGGTTTAGGTTAAGGGGAGGTTTTTAGTTTGTTCCCTATATTTCCATCAAGCTTACGATTACACCCCCTAGACCCCCTTTCAAGATAAATTTGTAAATTTTTCGGTAGAAAAATTTCCCGGCCGAAGGCCGGTTCCTCTTACATTACAGGCTCGCTATCGCTCGCCAGAAAAAAATAGAGCTAATTGGCACGAAAGGTCTTAAAATTGACAGAAATGGGGCGAAAGTTCTTAAGATCGTCAAACTAATGGGGCGAAAGTCTTAACATCTCAAAAGCAATGGAGCTAAACATGAGGGAGAAAGGGATCCAGAAAACAATCCCTCAAGTGGAAATCTCCCCTTAAGCTAAACCAATTAACCCCTTCAGTTTTTGAGGACGCATTTATTCTGACCTTATTTAGTTTACAACGGGATTTGTGAAGTAGATGGTTATGGGGAGGTATTGAGTTTGTTCCCTAGACTTCCATCAAGCTTAAAATTACACCCCCTATAGCTCATTTCAAGATAAATTTGTACATTTTTCGGTAGAAAAATTTCCCGGCCGAAGGCCGGTTCCTCTTTAGTTACAGGCTCGCTATCGCTCGCCAGGAAAATATCGACACCTAAATGGCACGAAAGTTCTTAAAATTGACAGAAATGGGGCGAAAGTTCTTAAAATCGCCAAACTAAAGGGGGCGAGCGTCTTAAAATCTAAAAAGCAATGGGGCTAAACATGAGAGAGAAAGGGGCCCAGAAAAAAATCCCTCAAGTGGAAATATCCCCTTAACTGAAATATGAATTACCTATTTGATTCTTAGAGAGCCTTCCAAAGCGGAATACACAATGAAAACAGTCTAAAGGTAGCCTGAATTAAGTTAAACAAAAAGGCGTCCTGAATGGTTTAATTAAGACTAAGTTAGTATAGGCTGGGTAAGGCTAAGGTAACATTGAAGTAGGTTAGCTCAGGTAATATTATACGGAGTTCGGATATAGGGGTGTTCGTAGGGAACCGTATTTTCAAGAGGAAAGGTATCACAAGGGTATAGGTTGCGAACAACATCTTTATTTTGGATCCAACGTCTCGACATATCAACTTATATCATCATCAGGGTCTAAAAATGAGAGAGCAAAACATACGATATAAAACTGTCCCTTTAAACATAGTACCGGTACAGTAAGATTTGTAACTCCCCTAGAATAATTTTAATTTTAAGTATTTAGTTTCTTCCTTAGAACTCCTTCAAGCTTAAGATTACACCCCCTTGAGCCCCTTTCAAGATAAATTTGTAAATTTTTCGGTAGAAAAATGTCCCGGCTGAAAGCCGGTTCCTCTTAAATTTACAGGCTCGCTATCGCTCGCCAGGATAAAATCGACACCTAAATGGCACGAAAGGTCTTAAAATTGATAGAAATGGGTTGAAAGTTCTTAAAATCCTCAAAATAATGGGGCGAACGTCTTAAAATTAGAAAACAATGGGGCTCAACATGAGGGAGAAAGGAGTCAAGCAAAAAAGTGGAAACCTCCCCTTAATCCTTGTACCAGTACATTAATGTGTAATTCCCATAGAATATTTTACATGTGTTGTCCCTTTCAAGCCCTTTTAAATGTTGTGTATACGTTAAGGAGAGGTGTTTAGTTTGTTCCTTAGACCTCCATCAAGTTTAAAATTACACCCTCTAGACCCCCTTTCAAGATAAATTTGTACATTTTTCGGTAGAAAAATGTCCCGGGCGAAGGCCGGTTCCTCTTAAATTACAGGCTCGCTTTCGCTCGCCAGGAAAAAATCGACACCTAAATGGCACGAAAGATCTTAAAATTGACAGAAATGGGGCAAAAGTTCTTAAAATCGAGAAACTAATGGGGCTAACATCTTAAAATCTCAAAAGCAATGGGGCTAAACACGAGGGAGAAAGGGATCCAGAAAAAATCCCTCAAGTGGAAATCTCCCCTTAATATGTACAACACCTATTGAATAACTTGTATGTTAGTTTTATATCGTGTGTTTTTCTCTCTCATTTTTAGACCCTGATGATGATATAAGTTGATATAAGTTGATATGTCGAAACGTTGACATAAGTTGATATGTCGAAACGTTGATATAAGTTGATATGTCGAAACGTTGACATAAGTTGATATGTCGAAAGGGTGATATGTCGGTGACATAAGTTGATATGTCGAAACGTTGACATAAGTTGATATGTCGAAACGTTGGTATAAGTTGATATGTCGAAACGTTGACATAAGTTGATATGTCGAAACGTTGACATAAGTTGATATGTCGAAACGTTGACATAAGTTGATATGTCGAAACGTTGACATAAGTTGATATGTCGAAACGTTGATATAAGTTGATATGTCGAAACGTTGACATAAGTTGATATGTCGAAACGTTGATATAAGTTGATATGTCGAAACGTTGACATAAGTTGATATGTCGAAACGTTGACATAAGTTGATATGTCGAAACGTTGACATAAGTTGATATGTCGAAACGATGATATAAGTTGATATGTCGAAACGTTGACATAAGTTGATATGTCGAAACGTTGACATAAGTTGATATGTCGAAACGTTGACATAAGTTGATATGTCGAAACGATGATATAAGTTGATATGTCGAAACGTTGACATAAGTTGATATGTCGAAACGTTGATATAAGTTGATATGTCGAAACGATGACATAAGTTGATATGTCGAAACGTTGATATAAGTTGATATGTCGAAACGTTGATATAAGTTGATATGTCGAAACGTTGGAGCCAAAATAAAGATGTTGTTCGCTACCTATATAGGCCTATACCCTTCTGATACTTTTCCTCTCGATTATAAGGAGTTAATTCAGGATAAAGTAAGGTGATTGTGTGGTTGGTTAGGTTAATATAAGGGGAGATGGGTCATTTTTCTGGTCCCCCTTCCTCATGTTTGGACCCATTATTTTTCATATTTTAAGACGTTCGGCCCATTAGTTTGTCGATTTTAAGTTTGGTTTTCTCCTGGTGATCGATAGCGAACCTGTAATTTAAAAAGAATCACAGCCTTCGGCAGGGACATTTTTCCATAGACAAATGTACAAATTTATCTTGAAGGAGGGTCTTGGGCTGGTGTTTGTATAAGTTTGATGGAGGTCTAGGGAGGAAAACAACACAAATAGTAAATATATATACCGGTACATGGGCAAATAAAGACCTCCATTTATAGAGATCCTTCCTAAACTGAATAATATCGATTGGTAGTAGCCAGAATACAATAAATAGGGTGTCGGTGGTATAGAAGGGGTTAAGGGGGGTGACCTGCTTTTTGTTATTTCTGTCCTTTTCTCTCTTTCTCT
>CM064498.1:12283534-12393120 GCA_032716605.1 Paralithodes platypus | reverse complement strand
GAGAGAGCCCTTTGGGTTTGCTGTTCTTTTCTTCCACTCTTTTGCTCTTGAAAAATTGATATCCCTAATAGAATTGACGTCCTGACCACCTCGACGGACGGAATCGTAAGGTCTGTGTGGCTTGGTTAAAGTTTTTAAGGTGCAATAAATTTCATCCACAACCATCATCTATCCGCTTCTATAATTATACGTCTATCAATATGTTATCCCTATAACAATACTACCTTCACTTTAGCTTCCGATGCCAGTGTATCGAAATGTTTCCGAACAAGCAACATAAGTTGCCAGTCAAGATGTTTGCTGGTAAAAATACGTTCGTGTAAATCCCCTTTAAGGTCTCTCTTCTCTCTCTCTCAGACTCTCTCTGTCTTGCTAATCCTCACTCATTCTTCTCTGTTTTCTCCACCACACATTAGAAGCGGTTTTTATACGACATTTTTCAGTCTCTTCCGCTGTAATGCTGCTATCTGCTTGTAAAAGAAAATAATACCCTCATTGTTCCCTGAATTAAATAGGATTTTATGAAAATATTCCCATATTCAAAATATTGCCTACAGGCGGCCAATGCCTAGTGAGTTCATTGCTCAATAGGTGGCGTTCCTGAGAGTGAGGGTCCGAGCCTTAGGTTGATGAGACAGTGTTAAGCACTGGATTGTGAAGCCAGCTTGCAAGATATGTGGCTGCTTCAAGCCGTGGGTGCGGGGCAAAAGTGCATCTTGCGAAGGCAAGATATCGGGGGCTGGGTTGGGCTGGTTGGTTGGATCCAATCAGTGCTTCAACATTGTCTCACTTTCCTAAGGACTTGGAGCGAGGACCTCACGAGGCTTCGCCGTTCATTCAATGTACAGTTGCGGTTTTGAATGTTACGACTAGGCTTTCAGACTATGACAGAGAGGCAAGAGAAGGAAGAGTAGTTGCCCATTAGAAGTAGGCAGAGTAGTCTTTGGAATGAAGAACAAAACAAAATATAAATATTATATACCTGTATATATACAGGAATACATACCTGGTTACAGTATAATTTATGTATGATCTTCATATTTATATAAGATATACGATACTATATATATCTATGATATAATTAGTATATATATTGAGGTATTTTGAGTTTTTATTATTATATCACTAAATACACGTGAGCCACTAAATATTTCTAATCTCTCAGTGGGGTTCGAACCGCTCGACCGTCATGGACGATAGCCGACGATTTAATCAATTACACCACGGACAGACTGCCGTGGGTCTGTAGTTGATTAAAGCGTTTGGGGGGCTATCGTCCTGACGGTTCAGCCCCGGTTTCGAACCCCACTGAGAGGATTTGAAACATATATATATATATATATTTATATACTAAACCCTTTGTATTCAGTTCTTCCCTCAAACATTAATGTAATGAGGGACCCTCCCTCGATGTAGACTAACATTTCTGTTGGTCTCAGAAGTATTCTCAGGGAGAGGAAAGATGGGGAGGAGGAAATGTGTTTATCGCTTGTCTCACCATATTCTATATTCATGTGGTCATGTTTATTTACCTATATGTTCTCTGAGCAGTCTCCATGTCTGTTCCTCATATGTCTTTCACTATCTATCCACCGTTATCTGTTACGTCTATCTATTCTATCTATTGCTATCTACATTTGAGCTATGCTATCTATTATACTCTGTGTTCTCTTTCCCCTCTTCCTACCACCCTTCCTTCATTCCTTAAATCGAATCTTTCAACTCTTAAACTCATTTCCTGAGTTAGTCATGGCTGTCTGTCTGTCTGTTTCCCTTTCTCTCTATTCTCTATCCCCTGTCTGTCTGTCTGTACCTCGATCCTTGTCGGTGGTCCCTAGCCTGGCTGATTGCATTCTCTCTCTCTCTCTTGCCTCTTGCTCTCTCGCTTACGCTCTCGCTCTCTCTTGCTCTCGTTCTCTCTCTCTTACAACAGCACCCAAATATACGCTTTTTTGGTACTAGTGATCTCTCAGCTCGTAACTTCCCTTACTTGCGCCCAATTCCTATACCGTTTTTTCCACTGTGCCAGACACTCCCAGGCACTCTCCTTTCACCTATTATTATCGTTGTTAAGCTCACAGTAAAAACCTTCGTCACATCCATTTCCTCTAAATCATTGCCATTCTCTGCTTTTTTGAACGATATTTCTCTGATTTTCTTTTCCAGTCCACAGTTTTCTTCTACCAATTTAGTGTTTATTTAGTTTTTTTGTGATATATTTTACTTTAAAACACGTATAATATCGATGAAGATCACTGGTTATTATATACCATTCAACGATTTTTTTGGTGAGCTCTAGGCACTCAAATGGGTGGTAAGTTACATGCCGATTCCCAATAATCCCATGGTATATAACACTTTGTCAAATCCTTCCACTAAACCTTTTACAATCGTCTTATCCTTATTATAGCCAAACTAAATTAATATAGACTATCTTTACCTAAACCCTCAGACTTACTTCCACATATGAGGGGGATAGTACTATCTTACCGAACCCTCAGACTTCCAAATGAATTAATTAGGACTATCTTACGCCACTGACCCTCCGACTTCACATGGGGATAGACTAGGTCTTACATCTACACCCTCCGACTTCCCATCTATGAGTATAGACGAGTATCTTACCTAACCCTCCGACTTCCACATGAGTATAGACTATCTTACCTAAACCCTCCGAATGTCCACATGAGAGTATAGACTATTCTTACCTAACCTCCGACCTCCACATGAGTATAGACTATACTTACGCTATACCCTCAGACTTCCACATGAGCTATAGACGTATCTTACCTAACCCTCAGACTTCCAACATGCGTTTAGTATAGACTATCTTACATGAACCCTCAGAATTACACATGATGTGTATATAGACTATCTTACCTAAACCCTCCGACTTCCATGATATACCCGTATCTTACCTAAACGCCCCCATGAACTATAAAATCGTATAGATTATAGCCAGAAACCCTCCGATCCACAGAACCCAGCTAAGCTGCAATACAAACATCGTATAATTATCAGCCAGTTAATAACAGAAAGATAATAAATGTTAGAAATGGGTGTCCTCGTATCTTGACAGGTTTAAACCTTTGATGATCATGATGCGTTGTCACAGTATATTTGGGCTACCATTAGACGATTTTATTCAGCTTAGGAAGTAATTGTGGGAGTCGGAAAGATGATGTAGAGAGTTTTTACGCCTTTGATTTCTAGAGCGCCTTCCAAAACTGAATAAAATCGCCTAATGATAGCCAGAATAAATTGCCAAAATGCGCCATAATGCTCAGGTCAAGGGGCGGGTTGTTTGTGTTTTCTGGAGTCCTTTCTCCCTAATGCTTAGCCCCAATAGTGTTTAGGTTTTAAGGTGTTCGCTCCATTATTTTTTTATATTTTAAGACCTTTTGTGGTATTTAGGTGTCGATTTTTTCAAAGCGAGCGATAGCGAGCCTGTAATTTAGGAGGAATTGTCCTTCGGCCGGGATATTTGTCTACCAAAAGTTGTACACATTTATCCGATGAGGGGTGTCGGGGGTATTTTGTAAGCTTGATGGAGGTCTTGGCAGGACACTAAAGAAACAAATAAATACAAAGCTACATGAACGTATATATCCCCTTAATAATTAGTCTAGCATTTCGTAACTTACCTCTTGCCACGGTTCAACGCTAAGTTAAGACGGGAGCAAATTCTTGGCCAACAAACTATGAACGGCCCCGCGTCATTCCGGCCGTGAATCAAAGGGGCCGCGAATAAAGAATATGGCCGTGATCGCCTTTGTGGTGTGGCGAGGAAGCATATTCGTAAGTTTGGAAAGCTTCACACACACACACACACACACACACACACACCCACCCACACACCCCCCCCCCCCCACACACACACACACACACACATAATCACCGTAACTCCTTCAGTAGTTGAGGATGCGTTTCTTCCTCATATTCTGGTTGTCAGTAGACGATTTTATCTAGCTTCGAATGGGATTTGTGAAGTCAGAGGGCCTAACTGAGATGTATTTTGCCTCTGATTATTCCAGTTCCTTCCAACGCTTAATAATATCATCTTATAATAACCTAACTAAGGTTGAAAAAGGTGTCCTTATACTGACATTGATGACTTATCCAAATATAGGTTGAACCAAACTTACATAATCCAACCTTATTTGTCGATTAGGATAAGGTAATGCGATCGTCCTGGTAAAATAATAGTAACACTAGGAATAACAATTCGACTAAACGTCGTTAATACACAGTAAAGATATGCAAGGGATGAAACGAAACGCGGCCGATTAGGATCGCGGCCCCTTTGGTTAGCGGCCGGAATGACTACATCCTGTGAACAGAGCATAGGTCTTGGGTATTATACTTTAACCATTTCAGTATACGCGGACGCATTTCTCCTTTCTGTGTTAATGGTGTACTGGTTAGAGCTTGTAAGTTCTGTATGAGATGTCCTAGGCTCGAATCCTGGGATAAGCACCTGCTTTCATAAATTTAATTTGGTTATTGGGCTAAGTACGATGCATTATATTATTCTCTATATTTTCCTTTGTTCTCTTGTATTAGACGATTTCATACAGTTTAGGAAGGATCTCTAGGAATCTAGGCTATCTCAAATATATTCTTTTCCAAAGTGCATTCATATACATTTACTATTTTCTTCAGTTTTATATCTGAAGTCAGTTCCCAGCATACACATTTTTACTATTCAACATTTCAACACTCACCGTCTTTCCATTTTTCTTTCATAATTTGATCTGCTTTGTTTTTACATGTATTATTATTAGTGTGTCTATTCAATATTCAATTTCCAGCATACGAACATGCACTCATCAATATTTTAATAACGTAATTATATATTTTATTTATTTCCGGTACTGCTTTCTCTTTCCATTTAACATAAAAATCGGCGTTGACTTTTCAATTTATTTTTCACATCAATAATTTGACGCACATATTTTGTATTTGTATCATCAATATATCGTCAATGCAAGTCTATAATTTATTGTTTAATTATTTCTTCCATTCAAGATTCATATACCAGCACACCAGTTGTGCTCGTATGTAATTCACCACTCTCCAGTTGTATTGTATATTTATATCTAATATTAGGCTACTATTCCTACATTTTTAAATTCCTGTTTCTTTCAAAAAAAAGCAATTTGAGTTACTTATTTCAACTATATATATATATATATATAATGTGTGTGTGCATGTTTTTGACATTCTTATATATTCGTTTATTGTTGTGTTTATTCAATAATCGGGTTTCGGCATGCCGATTTGTACTATTCAAGATTTCAGGACTGTCAAGATATGTTATTACTTTTCGATTTGATTGTCTTTAATAAACAATGGAGAAACTTGGTTGAGCCCAAGTACTTTTATCTTCTACTGTACTTCCTATTTCTCAACTTATGCTTCCTCTATCCCAAACTCTCTAATCTCTTACTTTTCTATAGCCATCATCATAGACTGTTCTTATTTGTTTTTATTTCCTGTTTCTTTCGGCATGGCAATGTGCATATATTTAAATATTTCAACACTAGGGCTCTCTCTCTCTCTCTCTCTCTCTCTCTCTCTCTCTCTCTCTCTCTCTCTCTCTCTCTCTCTCTCTCTCTCTCTCTGGGGGGGTGGGGGGGGGGGGGGGGGGGCAAACTAAAATCTGGGTTCGAGTCCTCGGAGTGTCACATGTATTTGTTGATTTCATTAATCGAGTTTAGATGTGTAGTTGGTTGGTGTAAAAAAAACAAAATAATCCATTGATTATTTTGTTTTTATGTATGCAAAATAAATGCACTCAACAATCGTAATGGGCAATGGGGGGAAATCTGATCTCCATTCACTAATCGTGTATTTACTACCATCTCTTCAACTGATTCATTTGATCTCTGTAAATTTGACTACAGATCCATTTAATTTCATTCATTCGTCATTGTAAACTAAACAGTGGTGCCACATCGGTACTACGTTGTGCCACTGCTTTACTCCATTAATTGAACAATTATCTACCAACACAACAAATTGGTAAATTAGTGAATAGGTAAGCATGTTTCTAGCGCAAAGAACAGCTAGCTATCATTGAGCTTTCCTATGCAAGCAAGCACCAGTAGAAGTACTGATCCTTGCGATGCTTTTTATCGTTAGTGTACATTCTGTTACGCAAATGCACTCCCCCCTGCTCTCTCTCTCTCTCTCTCTCTCTCTCTCTCTCTCTCTCTCTCTCTCTCTCTCTCTCTCTCTCTCTCTCTCTCTCTCTCTCATACTGTATATAACCGAAAAGTGTTATATCTAAAGTGTTTTCATTGGTATATAATAGTTTATTCTTGTGTTTATTAAATATTCGGTACGTGACATAGCAATTTGTACTGTGCAATATTTCAGGACTGTCCATTCTGTGTTCTGCTTTTTTTTATTATGTGTCCCCTTTGTCTTTCTCTTCTCCTCCCTTCCTCCCCTTTCCAACCTTTTCTAATCCCCCTTCCTCCCTTCTCTCTCTCTCTCTCACACACACACACACAGATCCCCACACACGCACGGGCACGCCCAAGCACAGAACCACACACACGTCGAACGCACACATACTCACGCACGCACGAGCACACACACAGGCACAGACCCACACACATATACACACACACAGGCACAGACTCCCACACACGCACGAGCACATAGGAAAGGACACACACACTCTCTCTCTCTCACACCCACACAGACACACACACACCCAGGTACAGACCCCCACACACGCACGAGCACACAGGAAAGCAAGCAGAAAGCCAGACGTGCAGACTGAGGAGGAAGGAGGGGGGAGGGGGTGACAGAATCCAGATGGGTGCTGTGGACATCATTATATAGAGAGGTGCCATTTCGCTAACCTTTTGCATTTAGAGACTAGAACACGATTATTTAGCCAGCACACTGTAAGTCAAGAATAACGTCATGACTGGGGCACCTTTTCGAGACCTCCAGTCCCTTGTAGCCCTTTCTGTACTGGTTCTGTATTTTTTTACTTTAAAACAATATACCTTTCTTCTTTTTTAAATTGTGTTAGTGGCTTCAAAATGACGTAGGTGATATAAATAGTTCTTACAATTATTAACATACAATTCATATATTTAGCCCGATATGTGATTGTTAACACCCTCTGCACATGTTTAACACCTTCTGTACCGGCGACGTCCTGGTCATTGTATTCTAGATATACCGGTATTTAGACTGTTTTACGCATTTTAAGAAGGATCTATGTATTTAAAAAGGGTTAAGTAAGATAGTTTGAAGCCTGTTGATTGCTGGAGGCCCTTTTAAACTGAATAACATTGTCTAATAGTAGCCAGAGTAAAGTTAAATTACGGCACAGGTACTGAAGGGGAAGAAAACGGATGCAGCGTAGAGCAAGCGTGCAACCCTGGAGACGTGCAAGTGAAGAGGGAGGTGAGAGAATCCAGATGGGAGGTGTGAAGAGATTGTTTTGATCTAGCCGCCGCAGTGCTAACTCTGGTACCACACTCTTCCATGCTACATCACACCATGTTATGATACACCCTTTCACACCACACCCTAACACATCACACCCTTCTATGCCACACCCTAACACACCACACCCTAACACAGCACACATTAATGCACCACACCCTTCCATACCATACCCTATCACACCACACCCTAACACAACACACCCTTCTATACCACACCCTAACACACCACACCCTTCCATACTACACCCTAACACACCACACCCTAACACACCACACCCTAATACACCACACCCTAATACACCACACCCTAATACGCCACACCCTAACACACCACACCCTTATACACCATACCCTAGCACACCACACCCTAATACACCACACTATAACACACCACACCCTTATACACCATACCCTTGCATACCACATAATACCGAGTATATATATATATATATATATATACTGTATATATAATCACCAAATCCTTCCATACCACTCCCTAAAACATCCTAACACACATTAACACACTTAAACACCCCTTATCTAATCACTTTCTGTCACATCACCCCTCATTACGTCACATTGCACCACACCTTCCTATACCCCTTCAAGCTTAATTTGTAAATTTTTCGATAGAAAAATGTCCCGGCCGAAGACCGATTTTGTATAAGTTTCAGGCTCGGTATCGCTCTCCCAGAAAGTAATCGACACCTGATTTAATATTTATGTGTATGCAGGAGACAAAAGGCAAAGCTGAAACGTCTTATTACCGCCAAAATATTGGGCTGCAACGTCTTAAAATAGGAGCCTCCAAACTAATGGAGCGAAACAGGGAGGGAGGTCCCCCCCCCCCCTCTTCCCTCGGACCAAATAGTGTTAATAAAACGGGTGCACGGGGAAGAAAGCGTGCAACCATGTAGGAGACGTGTTGCAGGTTGTGAAGAGGGAGGTGACATACTCCAGATGATGGGTGGGGTGGTGCGTTGATCATAATAAATAATAGCTGGGGTTTGATGTAGCCGCCACCCACCCTGTTAACTCCGCACCACACCCTTCCATACAGACCCTAGAGCATCACACCACCCTTTTATACCACACCCTTACACATCACACCCTTCCATACCACACTCTAACGCACCAAATTTAGTGGGTGTGGTAGTACGTCCTAGTGTGTATAATATCATGTTCGCACCCAATCTGGGGACACCTCGACGACGTATACAGACTATTACCACACATACCAAAGCCATTCCAACAGCTTCCTCTATCTACAACACCCCTTCTCTGTTATCTACACTCTCCCAGCCGTATAGTCTTAGTGTACTGTATGATGGCGTAATGGGTTTCGAAACCCTTCTATGCTACACTCTAACGCACTAACGTATTATATATTATCATATCACACCCTTCCATACCGCACTCTAACGCACCACACCCTTATATGCCACACCCTAATACACTTAAACACATCACATCTCGCCACGCTCTGCCACACCCTACCACCAAAAATTATTGGTAAATCTTTTAACTCACACGAAGCTAAAAAAAAAATCTTCAATCGAGTTGTCAACTTAAGGAATGGGCTTCCCCGAGATGTTATAAACTGCAGCACCGTTGATTCATTTAAACTTCGCCTAGGCAAATATCTCGCATCAAACCCGTGACTGACTGCGTTTGTAAATTTATAACTTTATTGTATCCTCCCCTCAGTTACTAACCCATCTGTCTCCTACTAACTTTCTAATCCTGCCACGGACATTAGTTCTAGGGCAGTAGTTCCCTTTCCAATGTTCCCTTACCCACTCTAAACCACTGTTTGGACACTTGATCCTCAGTGTTTTGGAGGACAAGCAGCCTAGAAGGGTCACTAGACCTGTTGCTGCTTGATTTCCTTTGTACTCCTTTGTACACCACACCCTACCCCCAGTATGTCAACATAGGGTATACCTTGCCATTGTCAGCATTTTAAACAGTTCAGTAGTGGATGTTATTGTTTGAGTTTAGCCTCAGGCCTCTCAAAACACGTAACCTTTCCCTACCAATTAACCCTACCACACCATACTACCATACCACTATCTACCACACCACTCCCTACCACACTATTATACCAAACCACTCTCTACCATAACCATTCTACCACACCATTTTATCTCGCCACTCCCTACCACACTATGCTACCATTCTACTCTCTACCACACCATTGTACCAAAACACTCTCTACCGTACCATTTTACCACACCATTTTATCTCGCCACTCCCTACCACACCATTCTATCATACTACTCTCTACCACATCATTGTACCAAACCACTCTCTACCGTACCATTCTATCACACCACTCCCTACCACACCATTTGATCTCGCCACTCCCTACCATATCATGCTACCATACTAATATATACTACAACACTCCTTACCACACCATTCTACCACATCACTCCCCACCACACCACTATCTAACACACCATTCTACCGTATCACTCCCTACTACATCATTCTACCACACCATTCTACCGTATCACTCCCTACTACATCATTCTACCACACCATTCTACCACACCATTCTACCGTATCACTCCCTACTACATCATTCTACCACACCATTCTACCACACCATTCTACCACACCATTCTACTACACTACAATACTTTTCATCTCACCATTCTACCTCACCACTCTCTACACCATTCTACCATGCCACTCTATACACCATTCTGCCACACATTCTACCACAACACACCTTTTCAACCACCGATTAGAACCCGTTGAAAGCCTATTGATCTGTTCGTTAGTGAATGTTATTGTTGGAGTTGAACTGAACGACTACCACTGCTTACAATATCAGTCAACCACTAGCTGTCATTCCATACCGCCCTACCATACTACCACACTCAAGCACTTCATTTCTACCACTGGTCAGTGCCCTTTGCCCCCGTGTTATATAAGTTTGGTAGTGGATGTTATTTTTATACCTTGGCATTAGAACTCTAAAACAAAATACCCTTCCAAACCAATCAACCGTGTACTCTCTCATAACACACCCTACCACATCACACCTCACTACCACACCCTTCCAACCACATTGTACCCACTTTTCGCTGCAGTACAAGTCTCAAATCAACCCTTTATAGCCCCTATATTATTCCACAATATGCCACTCTACCACTCATCCATACCACCCTACCATCCTAATCAAAACTACCAACAAAACTACCACAACCTACCACCCCATTCCTACCACTGATCTCTTGTCATTGTACGCATTTCACTCAGTGCATGGTTATGGATGTTATTCCAGTAGAATTCTCAAAGCAACACTTCCCTACCAAACTACCATTCCACACAACTACAATAAACTCCCACCCTATTCCTACCACTGGTCACTGCCCATTGTTCCCATTTTTATCAGTTGGGGTAGTGGATGTTATTGTTAAGGTTTGGCATCAGAACTCTCAAAGGCAGAACCCGGATTGTATGTGTGTGTGTGTGTGTGTGTGTGTGTGTGTGTGTGTGTGTGTGTGTGTGTGTGTGTGTGTGTGTGGTCTCGTCCTTCCTTGGGTCTGTTGAAAGGCCAGTGTTTGCTTAAGGTTTTGGTGGGATGAAGTCCTTGTTCGATGAATGTGGGAGAGAGAGAGAGAGAGAGAGAGAGCTAGAGCATACTAACTAGTATCAATTAATATGAGAGATCGAATAGGAGACCGTTACTAGGAAAACTAATATGAGAGAGAAGGAGAGAGAGAGAGAGAGAGAATGAATAATACCTATTATCAATGAATATGAGAGATAGAACAGAAGGAGACCGTTACAAGGAAGAACTAATACTATGAGAGAGAGAGAGAGAGAGAGAGTGAGAGTGAGTGAGTGAGTGAGTGAGTGAGTGAGTGAGTGAGAGAGTTAGAGTTGAATTGAATTGAATATGAATGTTTGATGTACTCTCCTATAATCCCATAGATGAATCGTACTATGTCCAGGTAAGCTCTATGTATTTGCTGAAGCCTGTGTCACACGAACAGTTTACCGGCGGATCTATCAGACCTACAACATCAGAGTAAAATTGTAGCTAAAATCTAGTAAACTATTTGACATTTGTATCTTTCACTATGACTGTATTTTAAATCGTATAACTCTTAAGCGTGTACAGTAAAATGTAATATGCAAATGAACAGCCATATTAATCAAAATAAGATTATAACTAGTAGCGAATTCAATTAAGGCTCCGATAGTAGATGCTGATAAATTTGGTCGTGTGACGCCGGCTTAAGGGGGTAGTGTTTGTTTTTTGGTCTATGTATGTATTCACTAATGTATTGTTTTGTTTCCTCGCTAGACCTTCATCAAGCTTTAAAAAAAAAAAAAAAAATCCCTAGAACCCCCTTCAAGATAAATTTGTTCATTTTTCGGTATAAGAATGTCCCGGAAGAAGGCCGATTCCTCTTAAATTACAGTCTCGCTATTGCTGGCCAGGAAAAAAATCGACACCTAAATGACACGAAAAGTCTTATTATTGACAAAGAAATGGGCCGAAAGGTCTTAAAATTGCTAAACTAATGGGTCAAACGTCTTAAAATCTGAAAACTAATGGAGCTAAACATGAGGAAGAAGGGGGACCAGAAAACGACCTATCTCCCCGTATTACACTATATTCGAAACGCAGTCGAACATGATGAATGCGACTCAAATTAATGTCATTCTGTAAACTAAAGTAACTTCTATTGTGCTGTGTGAATGTTTGCATAATATGGTTTGGGTGTGTGTGTGTGTTCATTTTTACATAGATGCGCTGACTACACAGACCTTGCATTCCGAATGAGGTGGTCTTGACTTTTTTCAATTTCAATTAAAATAATATTTTTTGTCACAAAATAAATACATAGTAATCAGTAATTATTGTATACATTTGACTTAACTCTAGTATATATAGTAGAACCCCAATTACAGAAATGTGGAAGGAAAGGACAGCATTGCAGGACTGGATTACTTATCACATTGGCCAGAAGCCAATGTATTCATATTCCGAAGTGTAAACTAAGGTTGGGAAGATTATGTTAACTTAAGAATTGGTTAGGTTAAAGTGAGTTTGGTTAGGTTAAAGTTTGGCTAGATGAGATAAAATTCGATTATTTATTTATTTATTTATCTATTTATTTTATTTATTTATTTTGTTATTTATTTTGTTTAGATAAGGTGAGACTTGGACGAATTAGCCCTGAATGTGCCTGCTATAGGTGAATATGGGGCAAATTAATTGACCCTTGCAAGTTTCAGGCTATAAGGAAGTTGGAGCCGTGAACATCGATTTTAAACAGAAATGAATGATGATATTATGATTCTGATGTATAGACAGTCAATTGCATTTGATTTGGTGTACAGTCACTCACAAACATTCGTGAACCTCACATATTTCTATTTATGAGAGTATATATCTGGAAACGAATTTATGAATATAATTGTCAATATTTCAATCACAAAACTATATATACTATAATTTGAAAAGCAAGTGCCACACAAAAAATAATACAGATAACCATAGTTATAATTGCATACAGAAAAACATAGGGAAGGTCCACGAATTTGTATGCGTGACTGTACTTAAGTTGTATTTAAATATGGATATCTACAGCTCTAACTTCTTTGTAACCAATTGACCTGTTGACTGAACCGACCATAACCGTAACAGCGTGTACCAATATCGAATCCAGGAAATAGATTTAGTCCCCCAATGTCTTGTTCAAACACACCACCAGGGGGAATGTTAGTACAGGGGTGGATATCTGGACTGTGTTACGGATTATTGACCGTGACTCTACTTTAATGTGGTAGTTTCAGACTTACCCGCGAACGATTTTTTTTTTTTTTTTTTTTTTTTTTTTATCTTAGTCAGTAGGGGTGTTTCGTACATCCGCAGACAAGTAATCTTGTAGCACCTACTCAATTCAGTCTCTAGGTTGAACAAAATGACTCCTTAACTGTCCTGAGCAGAGCATAGTCTAATTAACTCTTATCTCTTACGTGTAAACTGAATGTCAATGTAATCAGTATTAGGAATACTAGTTTATGTTAGATTAGCTTCGGCAGTGCTTCCTTGACCATTATCAGTATCGGAAAGGCCATATACACGAAATACAGTTTTCAAGTTATTTATTCAGTGCCAGATCTTCTTGTATGCTCAAATTATTGTAAGTTTTAAAATATTTAAGCTATTAATATAATTAAATACAGTGTCGGAAAATTTTACTGCGCCATAAAATTTCCAGTGCAATTTCCGGATCCTCGAGAACATACCTTTTGTAAACATTGGGTCTTTTTTGTATTGATGTAACGCTTATGAACTACTGGTCTATAATTGATTTTTTAACGGCTCTAATATCCCATCTCGAGAGGAAATGAAATCCAGACCCGGCCAGGTAATGTGGTATCTGGGGGAAATATTACAGAGCGGTGTGTCGGTTTGAGTTAACACTGAACAGAACCATGTGTGTGTGTGTGTGTGTGTGTGTGTGTGTGTGTGTGTGTGTGTGTGTGTGTGTGTGTGTGTGTGTGTGTGTGTGTGTGTGTGTGTGTGTGTGTGTGTGTGTGTGTGTGTGTGTGTGTGTGTGTGTGTGTGTGTGTGTGTGTGTGTGTGTGTGTGTGTGTGTGCAGATGTATTAGTGTGTGTGTATGTGCAGATGTATTAGTGTGTCTGCGGTCGAGAGAGAGAGCGAGAGAGAGAGTCGGCTCTACTTTGAGAATGAATAATAGGGTAGAGAAAGCAAGATGTGCTCGGATATTCTTAGCGGATTACAAACATGGTTGGCATCATTAATGAGAGAGAGAGAGAGAGAGAGAGAGTCATATAAATACACTCACCACACACACCTCATGACCTAAGGGAGGTGGTAAGGTGGGAGGTGACTAGCGTATGTGTAGAAAGGCTGCCAGATAGAGAGAGAGAGAGAGAGAGAGAGAGAGAGAGAGAGAGAGAGTGAGAGTGAGAGTGTGAGAGCCAGAGGGAGTGAGAATGATAAAGAACCCCCTCAAAACTTTAGAAAAGGTAAGAAGGTCACATTATAAGAGGGCAGGAAGGTTGGTTAGGGCCCACCACACTTCCTGCCAGACCCTCTCCTAATGACGGTGTTGGCGGAGCTCTGTGTAACTTAGCCATCCCCCGCCCTATAATGACAGAAATACTGATGACTTATACAGTATACAGGTCTGGATCTGGCCCGGGTTTATAGATTGAGAGACAGACACGCGCTTGAAAACGTATTATTAAGAAATTCGTGGGTGTATTCCTGATCTGTATTGAGCCATCGAATGTCTCAATTAATTCCCCGAAATTGAATTATTGGTCAAGGAGTTTATAGCCTGATTATAAATAAGACTCTCATTATCATATACTGAAAGATTGAATGTGGAGAAGACATATAGCATTGTCTTAGTCTGTTTTAGAAATTCAGCCTAAGGTAGTTTGAAACCTTAAAGGCAGTAGTGATAATAGTGACAATGTATTCTAACAAATATTCAGATATAGAGGTGCCTCAACAGATATTTTGAAATTATTATACATACAGCTATTGTTTGTATTGATAGTGGTGGCAGTGTTCTGTATAGTAGTATTTTTTTTTTGTCTATGTGAGTGAGGGAGACAAAAGGCAGAACTGCCTGTAGCGAGTGCCTACCCCATAGTTGAAAGAGTGACAGGACGAAAATCAAGGGATGTTCGAGCCAAGTATAGTAAAAGGGTTTTCATAGAGATGAGAAAGAGTGGTCTCGTATGTAAGAGTAAAAACAAAGAAGGGATGAAGAGAGTGAAAGGTGAGCAACAGGTAAGATAGGGGTGTGGATCGACATACAGGAAGGAGTAGAGTGAAAGTAAGGGTAGAAATGAAGAAGGAAGGATGAGAGTGAAAGGTGAGCAACAGGTAAGGTAGGGGGGCACATAGACAGGTGAGAAAGAGTGATCTCATAGGGTAGAGTAATTAAAGTAAGGGTAGAAATGAAGAAGGGAGTATGAGAGTGAAAGGTAAACAACAGGTAAGATAGGAGGGAAGACAGTCAGGTGAAAAAGAGTGGTCTCAGTGGGTAGAGTGAAGCATAGTGTAAAAACGAAGAAGGGAGTATGAGAGTGAAAGGTGAGCAACAGGTAAGATAGGGTGATAGATAGACAGGTGATATAGAGTGCTTTCATAGGGTAGAATGAAGAAGAGTGTAGAAAGGAAAACATATCGAATTAGTAGAAGAGTAAATGGTGTCGGGCTACTCGAGTGTCCGTCTTGTTATTTTAACTTAATTCAGTTAGTTATAGTAGGATTTCAGAGGCTATCAACCCTTCTGGATTATTAAGTCAAGAATAGCGTCTGGACTGGAGCCCCTTTTCGAGAACTCCAATCCTTTCCTTTTTTAATTTAGACATATCATCCTATTATGACGGAAATACTCGTAACTTTCCTGGCTTGGATCTGGAGAGTTTATAGATTGTAATAAGGACCCACGCGCTCAAACACATACTTTATACAGAAGCAGAGATAAAGAGTAATGGAGAACTGTCACGCTCCTACACATATAGGCCTACTGTACACAAACAGATGTATATAATGTGTACACAATCTTTGAATGAAAGCCAATATATATTTAGCTATAGTCACGTCAGAAAACAATCTAAATGCTTAACAAAATATATAGCGAGTTACAACTAAACAACTGAACATATAATAAATGTTGTACATACATTTCTCTAAGGAGACAAATGATTACTTTTCTGGCTCATGATTTCGAAAATGTATGTTTTAGTAACTTTTTAATCAATGCTTTATAAGGATACAGCTACGAAAAATATTGTCTTAAGATAAGTGTCAATATCAACACAATATATACCGCAAAAATAAATTGCCGACGGAAAACTAAACACAATGAAAAGTAATAACAACAAAAATAAGATAAAAATAACCGAATTAATTAAAATATCTAAAAATAGATAACTATCTATCTATCTATCTATCTATATGCTCAGGCCCAATCCCCATTTTGGGGGTAGCCGACTCAAGACAGAGCAAGAACAGGGAAAACACAAAAACAACATAAAACAAAAAATAAACACAGATAAAAAACACAAACTCACACACATCCAGGTCACCCAGGAGAAGACCTAGAGACCAGGGTTACCAAGGTCGCTCCAGCACTCCCCCGGCCCCTGACCACCCGGAGAGGTTCCGATCTCGGCAGGCAGACATGCAGCGGAGCCAAAGCCACAAGCCCTCCCACCACACTTCCAGGCACACCCTTCATATTAATCGTCCCCCCGGGCCAGGCGCCTGATGGACTATTATCTAGTCGAACTTGCGCCCGACCCCTTACTCCAAATGAGCACGTGTTCACTCAACTATTCACAAGCATTCTCCATTCACTCCTGTCCACCACCACTTCCCCTGCCTGATCTATAGTCATTCCTCTATCATCCAAAGCCTTTCTTACACAGTCTCTCCATCTCAATGGAGATAACTAAGACAAAAGAAACTCGGGTTATTACGTTTTTATATGAATACTTATAGAATGGAGGAAATACTGGTAACCTACTGGCCTGTGTCTTGAGTTTCTTTTTTTATGGATTGAGTCACAGATCCACGCATTCGAACACTCACACCATGTTCAGCCAGAAGTACACAGGTTACGACACTGGCCAAATGACGTCAACACCATCATTACTAAAGGTTGATGCTAAAATGAGAAAACAAAATCGTCGGGTGGTAGTTGGAATGAAGTAAAGAAATCGGTCTGGGTTTAAAAAAGTCTTGAGAGAAACGAGATAAATCTTTCGAGTTCTGTCTGATTTATTTTGTAACACGATCCATTTACATTAAGATATATACATATAGATAGATCGATAGCCAGACAGACAGGCAGACTAACAAACATATATACAGACAGATAGATCGATAGACATACAGATAGATAGTTAGATAATGGAGAGAGAAAAGTGAAAATAAAAAACTTAAGTGAGAAAATAGAATACAAAAAAAATTGTAGGTTCAGAGGAGTAGAGTAAGTAGCATAATCAGGATATATGGGAAAATGAAGGGGTCTGGAAAGGGCGGAGAGGGTGGTAATTTGGGGGAGGGTGGGTGGCTGTGGTGGAGGGGTCCTAGTGGTGGTGGGTGGTGGGCGGGGAGGGTGGCTAAGAGTGAAAGGGGGTGGGGGTTTAGGGGGTGTATACAGAAATGATCAAGGAAGGGTGAAAAGGGTTGAATAGGGTGAAAGAAAGGGGTAATGAAAAGAAGCTTGGGAAAAGAGATGGTCTTGAAGCTGTTGAAGTGCTTGAAAAGCGAAGATATATATGGTATATATACTGTGTATATATATATATATATATATATATAATATTATATATATATATATATATATATATATATATATATATATATGTATATATATATACCGTATATATATACACACACATATATATATATATATATATATATATATATATATATATATATATATATATATATATATATATATATATATATATATATATATATATATATGAGAGAGAGAAAGAGAAAGAGAGAAAGACTGTGTATCCAAGGACTTATCATAATGTTATTTATACTGTACCTATCGGTAATTCTATTTTAAGAATATGCCTAAACGATTATTCTCTCATAATAATTTATGTTCACTGTCTTAAGTTAGTAATTTACTTGTCTACAAGCTTCAAGGCCCGGCGATAGTAAATACACATCCGTCAACAATTCCCTGGTATATACAACACCTGCGAGAAATATGTATCTACAATCAAATCGACTACTATTAAGTGGTAAGTCGGGTTTTTCAGCTGACGGTAAATTCAATCCCTTAGCAACTGATTTCTTCACACTTACTGTAGCAATATAAAACTACTATGTCTCTGCCTCATATTAATATCAAGTTCTTATAATTAGCATAATTTTTCGTAACCAAATGTTCGTAATAGCTGATATACCAAGATGGGAATAGGACAATTTACCTTTAGCGGAAAATAAGCAGGCTATAGTCTAGTCAGATGTTAATGTAGTCCCTTAGCTTCATATTTTCAAATGTAGTGTTTGTTCTGGTAAAAGTATATAATAATGCAGAACAAAATAATTCATTAATACGCATGAACAATTTCTCAGTCTTGTTGAAGGGTATTGTTTTATAACGAATCGAGAGGCAAATATACTTGAAATGTTAAGGGGGGTCACCGGCTTTTGTTTTATCTTTCTCTCCTGTTCTCTCTTTCCCTGGCTTGTATCCATTCGGCCCCATTCAGCCAACTGTTTTAAGACGTTTATCCCCATCCAGGTGTCGATTTCTTCCAGGCGAGCGATAGTGAGCCAGCATTTTATGGAGAAATCCGGCTTCGCCGCAGACAGTTTTGTATCGAAAAATATACAAATTTAGCTTGCTGTCAAAACAAATTATATATATGCTGGCTCGCTACCGCTCGCCAGGAAAATATTGACACCTGGATGGGGGTAAACGTCTTAAAACAGTAGGCTGAATTGGGCCGAATGGATACAAGCCAAAGAGAGAGGGAGATACAGAGAAAAAAAGCGAAGTGGGCTCCCTTAAGGGATAACATGACTTCAAACATAATCTTACATTGATAACCAAATTCCACCTATCTCGCCAGATAAATTCTTTGACCTTCAGTAATTATTCAGAGAGCCTGGGAGTCAATTAGCATATCAGATTGACTCTTAAGTATATAGCTATATTATCAACTCTTCATAAATGCATCAGTTAACACGTTCAGCATAAGTTGAGGCTTTTGTTTGGCTTTTGTTTCTCATATTCTGGCTATTTTTAGTAGAAGTATCCGGCTTTGGAAGAGTTTGTGGGAGTTATGGTGATGTCACACTGGTGTTTGTTCGTCAAGCTTTTTACGGGTAATTGTTGTCTGACATTTTTAAAATATACAGTAAGTTCTATATGAATGAAACTACCTAACACAATCTACCTTCGTTCTAGTTTCCGATTCCAAACCTTAGCCCATTCAAGATCCGATTACTCATTTATTTATTTATTATTATTTTATTTTATTATCTTTTTATATATAATATATATTTTTAGTGGGCTATAATTAGACGATTGTATTCAGATTAGCAAGGGTATAATTCCCACAGATCCTTCCTAAGCTGTATAAAATCGTCTAATGACAGCCAGAATATACTGCCAATATGCGTCATAATCTTCAAATGGTAAATATTGTCTGCTTACCCTGAGTCATAAACATATACAGTATATTCTCAACATATCATAAATGCAATAATGTTTATCCCCGAAAGGAAATTCCTATGTATTTAGCCAATCGCCAATTAACCTTTACTTCCAAGGACAGGTCCTGAATAATGACCACGAGGCTTCCAAGCATAATGTCAAAATGGATTATTCATATATCACTCTTTGTAAATACCATGATCAATGCCATAATATTCCAAGTTGTGCTAAGGGGGAATTGAATTTATTTACTTATTTTTGTACTATTAATATTATTCCTTTGTTTGCTCCCTAGACCTCCATCAAGATTAAACAAAGGACCCCTAAGACTCCTTCGAGATACCAGCCTAAGGCCGGTTCCGCCTAAGTTACAGGCTCGCTATTACTCGTCAAGATATATTCAACACAGACATTGGGCAAAAGCTTTTATAATCGCCAAACTAATGGCGCGACAATCTTAAGCTAGAAAATAATAATGGGGCTAAACATTAGGAAAAAGGGGGTACAGAAATGCAAACAAATTGAGTTTTGTATTGTTAAATATGTTTATACTTATAAAACGAAAGGAAAATATCTTGGAGCACGACTTAAATGCGAGACTAATTGTTGATCAAACGTTTTTTTCCAGCTATCTCCCCGTGTAAATACCTTGACCTTTGCAATTAGCCAGCTATTACCATTTAACATTTCAGAATTACTCCGCGATACACGTACACATCTTATCGAATGTTCGTAAATGCATGAGTGTCTATCTCTTTCTGAAAGGATATGCCTCTAACTGTTTATTTATTTAGCCTTTTGATTAACAAGGACACAATATAACATTTTATTCTGGTTATCGTTAAGCGATTTTATACAGTTTAGGAAAGCTCTAGGAATCGAATGACCGGGTAATTACTATCTCGGTTATGTTGTTGAGGAGATATTTGTTTGGTTCTTGTATAATGACATGACAACGAAGTTAACCCTTTCAGGATCATGACGCCTTTTTACAGTTTCTTCTGGTTATTTTTAGACGACTTTATACAGCTTAGGAAAGATCTCTAGCAATCAAAGGGATGAAGTCGATCTCAATTAGCTTCTTTACTCAGGTAGATCCCTCCTTTACTGAATAAAATCGTCTAGTAATAGCCAGAATATAATATCAAAACGTGAAATACGATTTTATCTTCCCCTAAATAAATATTTTGAACTTTGCCATTAGATAGTCGGAATGTCAAATAACCCTTTCAAGACCCAATTATGCATTTTTTGTTTTGCTATTTTTAGACGATGTTATTCAGATTAGGAAGGGTATATAATAGTCAGAAGGATAATTGAGATATTCTTTACCCTTAAAATTCCCACAAATCCATCCTAAACAATATAGAAACGTCTCTTAATAACCAGAATAAACTGTCAAAATGCATCATAATCTTCATAGGGTTGAATCGTGTGTACCCTGAGTCATACCTAGCTATTATCGACGGTTCATAAATGCCTATATGTCTGTTTACCTCTGAAAGGAAATTATAATTGTGTGTTTGTTCATTTCACTTTTACTCTGTGGTTAAATTACCTTGCTATCAACAGGTCTTCAATACATCTCTCACTAATAAGCATCTACATCAATATATTCTAACCATTTTCGGTAGATTTTATAAAGTTTTTTAATAGATTGTGTTGTAAGTTGAAGGTTAATTGGGAGAGGGTTTAAACATTATATATTTCTAAAGACCTTTCCTAAAGTGAAAAGAAATTGCGTAGTGATAAGCAGAATACGATATATAATGCCGTCTTAGAAACTCATTTGTCTATCTAAATACAAAATCATCTCCACATATGTGTTACTGTTTAATCAACCATCATTTCACTTTCACCTTTGGGTATAATTCTCTCGCTATCAACGGTTCATCAATACATCTTTCACTAATAAGCATCTACATTAATATATTCTAATCATTTTCGGTAGATTTGATAAAGCTTTTGAATAGATTGTGTGAGTTGAAGGTTAATTGGGATAGGGTTTAGACATTATACAGTATGTTTATAAAAAAAACTTCCTAAACTCCCAAGAAATCGCCTAATGATAAGCAGAATACAATATAATTATAATACCGTCTGAGGAAGTCATTTGTCTATCTAAATACAAAATCATCTCCACATGGGTGTTTAATCAACCATCATTTCACTTTCACCCTTGCTTATAATTCTCTCGCTATCAATACATCGCTCACTAATAAGCATCTACATTAATATAGTCTAACCATTTTCGGTAGATGTGTATACAGTTTTTGAACAGATTATGTGCGTTGATGGTTAATTGAAGTAGTTTGTATTCTTTATTTTTCTGAAGATACTTCCCAAGCTGCAGAAAATCCCCTAATGATAAGCAGAATACATTATAAAATAACGTTTTAGGAACTAATTTGTCTATCTAAATACAAATACAATACGGCTGTGTGTTTCATCAACCATCATTTCACGTTCACCCTTGGGTATAATTGTCTCGCTATCAACGGATCATCCATACATCTTTCACTAATATGCATCTACATCAATGTAATCTAGCAAATTTCGGAAGATTATATAACACTTTTGAATAGATTGTATGAGTTGATGGTTAATTGAGGTAGTTTGTATCCTAAATTTTTCCGAATATGCTTTCCAAACTGCAGAAAATGCCCTAATGATAAAGCACAATACAATATATAATGCCGTTTTAGGAACTAATTTGCCTATCTAAATACAAAATCTTCTCCATCTGTGTGTTTAATCAACCATCACTTCACTTTCACTCTCGGGTATAATTGTCTTGCTATCAACAGGGCAGCCATACATCTCTCACTAATAAGCTCTACATCAATATATTCTAACCATTTTCTGTAGATTTGTATAAAGTTTTTGAATAGATTGTGTGAGTTGAAGGTTCATTGGGATAGGTTTTAAACATTATATATTTCTAAAGACCCTTCCTAAAGTGAAACAAATTGCCTAATGATAAGCATAATACAGTTTGAAATAGCGTCAGAGGAACTTATTTGTCTATCTACATACAAAACTACCTCCATCATAATTTCACTTTTACTCTTAGGTACACTTATCTAGCTATCAACAGGTCACCAATACATCGTTCGATAATTGGCATCTACATCAATAAGTGTTATCTACCTATCTCCGCAGCTACAGTTGGAGTCAAGAGTCATGTTATATCTCCTCAACTTTACCTTTTACTTTCTCTTCAGGCTTATCTCCTTGAGGATCCTGACGCGTTTTGACACTATTTCCGGCTATCATAAGACGATTGTATACAACAGAAAGGCTTTCTAGGAATGAATAGGGTAAAGACTATCGCAATCAACTCTCTAGTTCCTACACGTTCTTTCTAAGCTGAATTAGATCGTCTAATAATAGTCAGTCTAAACTGTCAAACGTGTCATAATTCTCAAGGGGTTCAAATTGAGGCAAAAATCTAGCTCATTCAAGATATACGCTCTTTTTTATTTTGTTCTCGCTATTGTTAAACTATTTTATTCAGCTTAGGAAGGAATTCTGGGAGTCAGAGGGTTAATTGAGATAGACTGCACTCTTTTGCTTCATAGAGGGCCTTCCAAAACTGAATAGAATCGCTTTATATTAGCCAGATTAATGTAAGAACTGAGAGGGTTTATATAGAATGCCTTTGTTTGGGAGCATTTTATTGTAAAGTCATGCACAATAATTCATGCAACATCTTCGGACGGGCCATTATAACCATGACTAAGTGTTGCCTACTGAACAAATATGGATCTATACATACATTAATTTTAGTATTCTTATTAGTCAATGGCCACTGTCTCGCTTATATCTTAATATATACAGTATATATATATATATATATATATATATATATGTATATATATATATATATATATATATATATATATATATATATATATATATATACAATCGCTTAACTGAAGAAACAATTTTTTGTTATGGAGATATTTCATGATTACCTACTCAAACGTGTTATTCCCTTCTTATGTGTCTATAATTGGCCGGCCAGGCATTCAACAACCTTTCAGTAAAACAAACATAAAAGATGACATCGTATTAACATGACGAAGTTTGTAGGCGAACTTTTGCAACCTCCTGTATACCTCTCGAGTAACCTAAAACCGAGTCAACAATGTTCAGAAGTTGTTAAGAAGGCAAACAAAATAATTGGCATTATAGGCAGGTCATTTGAGCATAAATCCAAAGAAGTTTTCCTAACCCTTTATAATTCTTTAGTCCGCCCTCTTCTGGAATACTGGGCTCAATCCTGGTGCCCTTATTACCAAAAAGATATAAACAAGCTAGAACGAGTTCAACGTAGAGTTACCAAAATGATACCTAGCCTAAAGAACAAACCATACGAAGAGCGTCTTAGAGAATTAAATCTATTTCCTTTAACCCAGCACAGATTAAGAGGTGACTTAATTCAAGTGTTCAAAATCATCAAAGGCATTGACAATATGAACTGTAGTAAGTACTTCACTATCGACCAATCTAATCTAATTACACGCGGGGAAACGGTTGCAAAATTATTGGTAAATATTTTAACTCGCACGAATCTAAGAATTTCTTTTTCAATCGAGTTGTCAACTTGTGGAATGGGCTTCCCCGAGACGTTATAAACTGCAGCACCGTTGATTCATTTAAACTCCGCTTAGACAAATATCTCGCATCAAACCCGCAACTGACTGCGTTTGTAAATGAATAACTTTATTTTATCCCCCCCTCAGTTACTAACCCATCTGTCCCCTACTAACTTCCTAATCCTGCCACGGACATTAGTTCCAGGGCAGTAGTTCCCTTTCCAATTGTTCCCTTACCCATTCTAAACCACTGTTTGGACACTTGATCCTCAGTGTTTTGGAGGACAATCAGCCTAGAAGGGTCACTAGAACTGTTGTTGCTTGATTTCCTTTGTACTCCTTTGTACTCCTCTCTCTCCCTATATAATGAGCCAGCGAGTCAGTCAACAACAATTGAGTACATCCCATTTGCTTGGCGATGACCTTACCCTTTCCCGCGGGGTCAGAGGTCATGACATACATACTCGCACGACTTCACCGCAAGAACACTCTGCCGGGAGACTTTTTTTTCTGGCAGCATTTAGCCAGTGTCACACGAGTGTACACTAGCGACGGATAGAATCGGAGTCACTGCATCCGAGTCAAATTTATAGCAGGACAACTATATTATACGGCGATATTCTCCTCCGTCATGGCTATTTTATTTCCTATGAGCAAGATGGATGATATTGGAGTCACTGTATCTGAGCCATAATATAAATATTACACTCTCACTATACATATGGCACTGTTTCACTTTATTCTGGCGAACAGTAGATAACTTTACTCGGTTTAGAAATCAAAGAGGTAAAGTCTATCTCAACTAACCCTCTGCCACCCACAATTTCTTCTTAAGCTGAATACAATAGTCTACTGATGGCCGTAATAACAATACAATAGTCTACTGATGGCCGTAATAACAATACAATAGTCTACTGATGGCCGTAATAACAATACAATAGTCTACTGATGGCCGTAATAACAATACAATAGTCTACTGATGGCCGTAATAACAATACAATAGTCTACTGATAGCCGTAATAACAATACAATAGTCTACTGATAGCCGTAATAACAATACAATAGTCTACTGATAGCCGTAATAACAATACAATAGTCTACTGATAGCCGTAATAACAATACAATAGTCTACTGATAGCCGTAATAACAATACAATAGTCTACTGATAGCCGTAATAACAATACAATAGTCTACTGATAGCCGTAATAACAATACAATAGTCTACTGATAGCCGTAATAACAATACAATAGTCTACTGATAGCCGTAATAACAATACAATAGTCTACTGATGGCCGTAATAACAATACAATAGTCTACTGATGGCCGTAATAACAATACAATAGTCTACTGATGGTCGTAATAACAATACAATAGTCTACTGATGGCCGTAATAAGATAAACAAATGCGTCACCATTAACCAAAAACAATATTTTCAAATGCTTCGAGACAAGAATAATACAAATTTTAAGGGGAGGCAGACCGTTTTTATGGACCTCCGTCACCCTAATGTTTAGCCCCACTAGTTTTGAGATAATAATACGTTCGGTTCATTAGTTTGGCGATTTTAACACCTGTCACCCCATTTCGTTGTCAATTTCAAGACCTTTCGTGCCATTTAGGTGTCGATTTTTTCCTGGGGAGCGATAGCAAGCCTGCAATTTTTAGAGGAACCGGCCTTCGGCCGGGAAATTTTTCTACCGAAAAATGTACAAATTTATCTTGAAGGGGGGTCTAGGAGGTGTTTTCCTAAGCTTGATGGAGGTCTAGGGAGGAAACTAAAAAAATATATGAATAAATGAATTAATAGACCAAACAAACGGTCTAACGTACCTTGAATTTGGTTCCCTATTACTCTTTCAACTTTTAGGGTGACACTACTATTGCCTTTTGTCTCCTTCATACACATATAACACATACTCTCGGGAAACGATGCCAGATAAATCGCTCGTGTGACTCATCTTTTATAAGCCTGGCACAAAAACTTTAGTACTTGGCATTCTCGTTCCTTGGCCGACCTTTTACCCACCACAAGCGATGGTATTATGCTTGGCTATGATCTTATTCAGTCAGAGATTTGTATTATTGATATGGTCGGCATTGGGAATAATATATACAAAAATAACGGAATGAATAAACACACTATTTGAGGAGTTTTTCATTGATACGCGAAACGTTGCCCATAAAAGTGCTCCTCCTCATGTGGTGTGTTGTTATGTTGTTATTTGTTCACTATACTTACCATAAAGAGAAAATCAAATCACAAATAACAGGAACTGAACCTCATGATATACAGTATACTGTATATAGAGTTTCAGCCAAAGCAGTGTTTTCGTATAAACTAATATAGTGGCATTATATTATTATTATTTTCTAAGCTTTTAATAAACCCTTAGACGGCATAGAACAACAATCAATCTTGAGCATCAATAAGGTGACACTCATTTGCCAATACAATACTTTATTATATATCAAATGCTTCAGAACTTTAAGGCTTCAAAGGTTCAAGGCTTTATATGGGTGTAACCTTATTAGCTCTCACGACTGTACTTGTTCTTAAGGGGGTAGTGCTTGTTTAGGGGTTTATGTATTTATATATTTCTTTATTTTATAGTTTCCTCGCTGGACATCCAAGCTTGTGAGAAGAAAAAAAACTAGAACCCTTGTCAAGAATAAATTGTGTGTTTTTGGGTAGAACAATGTCTTGGCCGAAAGCCGGTTCCTCCTAAAATTACAGGAAAAAGTCGATACCTAAATGGCACGAAAGGTCTTAATATTGACAAAACAAATGGGGGGAAAGGTATCAAAATCGCCAAACTAATAGAATGAACGTCTAAAATCTCAAAATTATTATGCTAAACCTGAGGGAAATGGGGATCTAGAAAAAGCGACTACCTCCCCCATAAATAATTGTTCTTCTCTCGCCATCGCCCTTTCCACCCACCTGATATTCTGCTTGGGAATTATACCTTCATTCAATCATGTTCTCATTTGCATACTAACTGGCTTGAGGTGTGCCTAAGGTGGTGCAGTCCATTCATTATATGTAGGCAAGAAATCGTAACCCCTTGCCCCCTTAACAGTCACCACCGCTGCACCTGCAACACCACCAGAGCTCCCGCCAACTACCAGGGCAGCTCGCCACCACCTGTAGGTGCAGGGGAGGAGGAGGTTGGGGGATGGTGATCTTCTGGGGAGAGTGGAAGAAGCTACAGTTGGGACTACATCCGGGGGCCCATGTGCCTATTGGTCCCCCAATTCATCGCGCCCTTCGGTCAGTGGACACCACCATCTTCGGGAGTCACTACCTTCACCTCCTGGCAACAACATCGCCGGACTCACCATCATCTCCTCACCACCAGGGAGATTTGTCAGACCATCGACAAGGGGATCATAACACCATCGACTTCTTCACCACCACCAACATCACCACCATCTCCTGCCTTCATCTTGCAGCCTTCCCCAGCCCCCTTCTTGGCAAGCCACACTGATCCAGCCCAATACTCAGCTCACGCACGTTGGATCAAGCCCCGACACCCTATTTTCTCTCACTATTACCACTGTCTCTCCTACTTAACCAAAACTTCCCTTCTTTCACCCTCACCCACCTTTTCTATTTTCATTTGAATTGAATTGAACCCCTTGCCTCTGTAATTAAAAGGTGACTTGAGATAAAATTATTGTATTGTCTGTAGATTTCCACACCTATTCCCTGGCAGACTCTTCCCAAATGGTAGAAATATTTACTCGATTATTCTAGTGGTTTTATGAGTTTTAGAGGTTCAAGGTCAAGATATTTAATCTAATGAATATAATATATAATGAATATATATAAAATTAATAGAATGCAACTGCCATGAAGTGTGGCTAGCTTGATACAGTATAGTTTGGAACTACGGATCATTATAAGATCAAAAGCTCGAATCCAGGATGAATTTGTATTTTTTATTTACTGTGATGTATGTATTATACTTGTGTACAATATAACACTATTATTTACTCAGATGCAATAGAAAGATTATAAATATTTCTCTCTTCCACCTTTAATATCAGCATTGCAACATTGAAGTGCAGCCGCTAATAGAGATCATTGTTACAGAACTACTTTTAATTATGCAATTATGGCTATATATTTACCGTTTTTTTATTCAAAGGACGAATTTCACTATTAAAATTATAGTTTAAGGTTGTATAATATGCTTGCCATTATATACTTCTAAATAGCAATAATACAAACAAATATATACATATATATATAAATAAATAAATAAATAAGATAAATAATACCTCTACCCCTATTATCTATTTTTACGGTTGTACAGTACATTAAACTTTGATTGGCTGATGAAATGACGTGTTTAATATACCCCAACCAAACATGGAGAGTTACACCATAGACCCCGCCACACATCTCACGAGGGCCTGGTTGGTACAGTACAGCGATGGTCAGGAATAAGTCAACACCTAGTGATAAAAACAAGACCGGTGACCATTAAGGGGGTGGGTTTAATTTTGGGTCTATTAATATATATATATATATATATAATTATATATATATACCGGTATACATAATTATATTGTAGATTAGTATACGTTGGCCGAATAGTTTCATTAATACAACATTTATTGAAGACCAGTGCATATTTATTATGTATTAATTTCTTCTTTGTTTTATCAATGTTTCTGACTAATTTTCTTTCCCTATCACTTAGTTCGTGAATGATATATCCAAAGTTTAAATTACTATTTTCTGTATTTTCTTTCTTTCTTTTATAGACGTTTCGTGCATCTTACCATATCATCAGTATTGCTGGAAAATATAAAGACATGTATTAACATATATAATTAGAAATATAAAACTAATGAATAAGTTTATGACCAACCTTAAAGAATATATTTCCATTGAGTCATAATTATACGGTATTGGATAAATAAATGCAGAATATTACTACAGTATCATTATATTATTTCATATCATAGTTGGGGTTATTTGCATCCCCATGTCTTGTTTTTATGCAATTATAACTATATCTTTATTGATATATGGATGGAACTTGCCTTTCAATAAATGGTATACACTGAATAGTTTTGTAGTTGCTATAAGGAAAATAATATTCTTAACTTCGTTTCCAGAGATATACTTACATCATTATTGATAGGCGAGGTCAACGAATGTTTATGAGTAACTTTACCTTTTAAAGAGCTTGTTCAATTTCGGAAGGTCTATTCTGAAAAAAGCAAAGCGAACATTTTGGAAGTATTAGAACATATTTTAGGAATTAATTTAGGATGTACAATAATCACACCCAGGGTATTTCATATATGGATTATTATATGTTATTGATAATTATCTATGTAATATTATGCAATAGCTAGTATATATTGCTTTTTACCCAAACAGATGCAATACACAAAAAAACACCCCTGTCTCTCTCGCAGCCAGAAACTCAATTGCCGCTAACCAAAATCGTGCCTGCCAATCTCTTAAGGGGACCCACCTCACATTTTTTTTTTATCTTTCTCTCCCTCTCTCTTTGGCTTGTATCCATTCGGCCCCATTCAACCAACTGTTTTAAGACGTTTATCCCCATTCAGGTATCAATTTCTTCCTGGCGAGCGATAGCCAGCCAGCATTCTATGGATAAATCCGGCTTCGCCAGAAAAAAAATTCTATCGAAAAATGTACAAATTTAGCTTGCTGTCAAAACAAAATAATATATATGCTGGCTCGCTACTGCTCGCCAGGAATATATTGACACCTGGATGGGGGTAAACGTCTTAAAACAGTAGGCTGAAGGGGGCCGAATGGATACAAGCCAAAGAGAGAGAGGGAGAGAAAGAGAAAAAAAAAGCGAGGTGGGCTCCCTTAAAGCCTTTTTCGCCGAGTCACCTAACGCACTGTAAATTAATTGGGGATTTCCTCTCGTATTATTCCTGTTGTACGGTCAAAACCAATAGTTTGGTAACAGTCTTAAATTACTCATAAACTGTAAAATGTTAATCCCTTCAGCATACGGTGACGCAATACTGTATATATATTGTATTATGGCTAACATAAAATGATTTGGCGCTTATGAAATATCTCTGGGAATCAAATGGAGTACAAAGTATATATAATAACCGTTTTGACTCCCTTATATCTTCCCTAACACCAATAAAATCGTATAATATTAGTCACAATTATATGAAGAAGGGGCCATAATGATGAAAATATTAAGTATACCGTATCACTTTCCCTTGACAGTCTTCATATATATATATATATATATATATATATATATATATATATATATAAAAGTACTGTGCCTAGTACTATTTGTTTCGCGTCATTGAAGTGTTAAGTAAATGTCCTTCCCCTAGACGTCAAACACAATATATTGAAGGCTTCGCCGAACTATTACCATTAGGTCTTCAAAGTTTACACAACCTAGTACTTGCTGGGTCATCTTGGAAACGTGTGATTTTGCGCTGGGAATATTGTGCTTTAAACCACTCAACCATTTCATTGCATTTAAGGTATTTTTCCTTTCACTTTAGCTAATATTATATGAATTTAACCAGCTCGAAAAAAACAAAATTGTGCAATTAACCTTTCAACTATTTGTGTATATATACGGATTTTCCATTTAAGTTTGGCTAACATTTTATTATTTATTTAAATTCTGGAAACATTTATTGTGTTTAGTCTAAATTTTAAAAGTACAGTAATTTTCAGTAACACCTTCACTGATATTCAATTTTGCCTAGCTTCGGAATCAATGCCCTTAATCCCCTTCGGCAAGATGACGCCTTTTTACCTTTGATTCTGGTTCAGATTATACGATTTTATTCAGCTTAAGAAGGGCCTATGTTATTCGGAGGGCTTATATGATCGTAAATAACCCTTTAAGTCCTAGAGGTAGATTATATGGTAAAGTAAATCGTCTAATGGTAACCGGAACATGATGAAAATTACATCATCGTACCGTAGGGATTAAAACGGACAACCATATTCAAGAACGTATACATGTATTGCTTTACTATAATTTGTTTTTCTTCTCGATATTCTGGTCTGGTAATTTCTGAATAAATTAAATTGAAAGGATTGACATAATAAAATGACCGATGAAAAAATGCCGAGTTAAGTGCTGAGTGATTTCGCCATTAGAAAAGGAATAATTCATACGGCAGCTAAGAGAGATAGAGAGAGAGCTATTTTATTGCCATTAATTATACAAAGGCTGTGCATACAATAAAATCATCTTAAGCCTAATATATCGTATTCTTACGTAAACAGTGTCGGTAAAAATGCAAAGCGAAATAAATGTCTATGCCTAAAATGCATTACAAATATTTATAACGTGTTTGTGAGAGAGAGAGAAACAAAAAAGATAGACAGAGAGAGAGAGAGAGATTGCGACTGTAATATAGCACTTCCAAGCAACATGCACTACCAATAAGAATAGTCAGTCAAACCTCGTGTTTATGGGTGCTTCTGGCACCATCTAGCTAATACATCAGCCTTATAGGGAATCTAGGATAGCTGTGAAGTCGGGTAAGGTGTGAAGAACGTGGCAGATATTGAGTTGGAGTCGATGTTAGTTAAGGGAGGATGGGCGTATTTATTTGTTCATATATATATACAGTATACTGTATATATACAGTATATATATATATATATATATATATATATATATATATATATATATATATATATATATATATATATAGATATATATATATCATGTATTTTGTTTCCTCCCTAGACCTCCATCAAACTTTAAAAAAACATCCCCTCGACTCTCCTTCAAGATAGATTTTGTACATTTTTCGATTGCAAAATGTCCCGGCCGGTTTCTCTTAAAATTGCAGGCTCGTTATCGCTCGCCAGGTAAAATTAGACACCTAAGTGACACGAAAAGGCAAGTTAAAAGTTCAAGACAGATTTAGGCACTGTCACTCTTTCAACTATGGGGGAGGCACTCGCTATAGGCAGTTATGCCTTTTGCCTCCCTCAATCACATAGATTTTTTTTTTTTTTTTTTTTTTTAATATACTTATTGTAGGAGAGATCCTATATTAGTGTTGGAGCAATGTTGAATGTTTGCAAAGAACACTATGCTACAGTACATCAGCTATATTGATTCCCATCGTTAGGTTGTTTATTGGAATGTATTTATTGGAGTTAAGGGGAGGTATTTAGTTTGTTCCCTAGACCTCCATCAACCTTAAAATTAAACCCCTCGAGCCCCTTTCAAGATAAATTTGTACATTTTTCGGTAGAAAAATGTCCCGGCCGAAGGCCGGTTCCTCTTAAATTACAGGCTCGCTATCGCTCGCCAGGATAAAATAGACATCTGAATTGCACGAAAGGTCTTAATATGGGGTGAAAGTTTTTAAAATCGCTAAACTAATGGGGCAAACGTTTTATAATATCAAAAGCAATGGGGCTAAATATGAGGGAGAAAGGGGTCAAGAAAAAAATCCCTCAAGTGGAGACCTCCCCTTAACCTTCAACTGAACGTTAAACATACGCTAAGGTAAAGTACTGTATATATATCAACTCTTAACCCGTTCCGTCCTTTGCATTATATACTGGCTACTAATAGACGCTTTTATTCAGTTTAAGAAGAGCCTCCAGTAATGAACAAGCTCCGAACTATGTTTATTAACCATTTTTACTAACACAGATCCTTCTTAAGCTGCACAAAATCGTCTAGATATAGCTAGAATATAATGTCGAAGGTTTAATTATTTCAAAATCCATACTAACCCATTCGTATACCTCCGCACATCATACTGCTCCAAATGTTTTCACCTAAGGATCCTCAACTGACACAAATGGCTTGAGAGCTAAAAATATCGCACGGTCTAGACACGCACTTGCAATTTAGCATCTTCTAACTTTCCATTTCCTTACTATCTCTCGTCCTTGGCATTTCCCTCTCATCATCAACATAGTGGGTCGGGCTGATTCCTCATTTGCAATTGCTTAAGGGGGGTCACCGGCTTTGTTTTTATCTTTCTCTCCTTTTCTCTAGCTTGTATCCATTCGGCCCCATTCAGCCAACTGTTTTAAGACGTTTATCCCCATCCAGGTGTCGATTTCTTCCTGGCGAGCGATAACTAGCCAGCATTGTATGGAGAAATCTGGCTTCACCGAAGACATTTTTCTATCGAAAAATTTACACATTTAGCTTGCTGTCAAAACAAAATTATATATATGCTGGCTCGCTACCGCTCGCCAGGAAAATATTGACACCTGGATGGGGGTAAATGTCTTAAAACAGTAGGCTGAATGGGGCCGAATGGATACAAGCCAAAGAGAGGAGGAGAGAAAGAGAAAAAAAAGCGAGGTGGGCTCCCTTAACGTTCCGGCAAGCATGCAACAAAAAGCAAGCGCGCATAATGCAATTATAGCGATGGTAGAGTTATTGGCGGGGTGTGGGGGGGGGGGGGGTGGATAGTGGTAACAGTGACATTAACGATAGCAAAGGCATCGATGTAATGACCCTTGAAGATTATGATGCATTTTGCCAATCTATTCAGGCCATTCAGGATGATTTTATACATTTTTGGAAGGGTCTGCGGGGTGTATAAAGGGTTAAGACTGTCTCAATTAACCTTTTGACTTCCATATACCCTGCCTAATATGAATACAATTGTCTAATAGTTATTGGCAGAGCGGTAACGGGTGATATTATTTACCCTTTCAGTACCGGTGACGTTTTTTTTTTTTATTTCAGCTTCATTTAGACGATTTTGTGAAGCTTAGAAAGGATTTATGATAGCTAAAAGGCTGAATTGAGATAGTCTGTAGATTTTTAATTGGTAGACGCCATTCCTAAGCTGAACAAAATTGTCTAATAGTTGTCAGAATACAATGAAAAATATGTCACCATTACTGAAGGGGTTAACGATAGCAGCTTTGTTAAACTATTATTATAAGGTAACTACGATAATATAATAGATGATGAGAAACAATATAAACACTAACAATAACTAAATACAATGCATATAAAGACCAATGACTCGTATGTACACTCGGATAGCATAGTCTCTATCCCACTCATAAGCATTCGTGGACCCCCGTAGGTTTTTCTGCGTGCAACTATAACTCTCTGGATATATTTTTGGATATAGCTTCCTTTTCAATCAATAATATATATATATAGTTTTGCAGTTGATTTATGGAAAATTATATTCATAAATTGGTTTCCAGAGATATACTTCCATAAACAGAAATAGGTGAAGTCCCCGAATATTTATGAGTGAGCTAGAGACTATGGTATCCGACTGGACATCTACCACAAAATATTATCAAAAGCGACACTAATGGCATCAGCATTAGCGCATCTTTACCACACTAATATACTCAAATAATTATAACTACAAAAACAACAATATAAACAAATGACCATGTAGCCTACTGTACGAAACGAGTTATCATCCGTAAGTAAATTAAGCACGACAGCTTAAAGAATATTAACCTTTTGTAGATTGTAACGCATTTTGACAGTTCATTATGGTTATCATTAAGCGATTGTATACTGCTTAAGAAGGATATGTGGGAATTTTAAGGGTAATGACTATCTCAATTAACCCTCTGAATTCCATATACCCTTCATAATGTGAATAAAAACGTCTTACAATAGCCGGAAAACATAACATAAATGAAAGGGTTAACACGTCAATGACTGTAATACGAGCACACAAAATGAAGACCGCTTGCAATATCTCCGGAAATAATTACGATGATAGCAGTATTATCGGCGGAGTGATAGTAATAGCAATTAACATTACGGATAACAACATGACATCGAGAATAGCCGATCGTTAGAATTATAGGTTTTTATATCGGTGAGGTGGATAGCAAGAGAAGGATCAATGCAAAGACAGCTACTATTACCAAATAACAACACATTTTGTATACTATTACTACTACTACTACTACTACTACTACTACTACTACGCGCGCTATTACTACTGCTACGTAATACTACTACTATTAATACTAATACTAATAATATTAATAAATAATATTTATAATAACATATACAATAATTAATCAAAATAATAATACGCACAATAAGCCATAAATGAGCAAATCAACATAAAAAGCTAATCAAAACAAAATACTTACAATGATGATTCACAACATCACCACGTCTTCACAACGCTAATAATAATGCATTGTTGAGTCACCTTCCCCACCACCTCTGACATTTACACTCCTTTCACCTCTCTCTCTCTCTCTCATAAATGCATTCATCTATTCTTTTCACTGTTCACATCTAACTGATTATGTATGTGTTTACATTATATTCATATATACTGTATATATATATATATATATATATATTTCTAATCTCTCATCTCTCAGTGGGGTTCGAACCGCCGACCGTCAGGACGATAGCCGACGCTTTAATCAACTACACCACGGCAGTCTATAATAATGCATTGTTGAATCTGCCGTGGTGTGGTTGATTAAAGCGTCGGCTATCGTCCTGACGGTCGGCGGTTCGAACCCCACTGAGAGATTAGAAACATTTAGTGGCTCACGTGTATTTGTGATATATAATCAATATATATATATATATATATATATATATATATATATATATATATATATATATATATATTGTAGGTTTATATAGCTAAGAATAGGTAGCTAGCTATATTTACGTTTCTTTTTACATAACTACGTAGTTGTTGTGTATGTCTTTGTTTTTATTTGCATATACCATGTTCATCCTTCTCTACCTAATTATATATGCAACTTAGTGTAATCAATAAACCTCTCTCTCTCTCTCTCTATGTCCAACCAAACCATTCTAATGTTTTAACTATTATCATGTTTCACCTTCAGTACCCTGTAAGTGTGTAATCTCTTCTGTCTCACCCAACCCTTTAATTAATCACAAGGAAAACATAATATAAAAACATTATATATATTATAAGAGGTATTGTTTTCGAGTGGGGGGTAACAAATTTGATTATTGCTGTTTTATTATATATATATATATATATATATTGTTGGTTTAAAAATACTAATTATTGAAAACATTCCCTTTAATGTATAATTGAATATGTAATTATAATGAAGGCGTACTAATCGACTTTGAATATCTTCCTTATTTCTAATATATGCAAATTGGCTTAGACATTAACATAAGGGTGGAATAGGATGGTATGGGAACATTATTTGTATAGCCATTTGAGCCAAGGGAGTTTGTATTTTTTTTATTTATTTTTAATTTGTATATTTTACCTCTCGTGCTTCGTTCCATTTGTTTGAGATTTCAAGATCTTTCATCCAATTAGTTTGGCGATAATAAGAAGTTTCACCTCATCCAGGTGTATATTTCTGAGCGACTGATAGCGAGCCTGTATTTTCTAATAATCGGCCTTCGACCTGGGTCATCTTTGTATAAAACAATGTGCAACATTAGCTCGAAGAAGGTCTGAGTGGGCATTATATAGTTTGAAGACATTCTGGGAAGACCTATTAATAGGGTTATTTACGCAGTTCAAATAAAATCTGAATGATATAATATTGTGTATAATCTAATACAACATTTACGATAGTGAAAGCATATATCTATAGAAGCAAATGAGTTATATTTAATTACTTTAAATATGTGGCATAAATTTACTAGTAGTTTCTCCTTTTAATTCTGCTGGGATTTTTTTTTTTTTCATAACTTATGTTATGTCTGTATTGTGGTCGGAGGATGTAGTGGGTAGAGAGATTGTTCTTATTTGTCAGTCTTATCATCTTCATGGTAAGGTAAAGTGAAGGGGGTGTATCTTTCCATGGTCCTTGGGTGGATGGGACTTGTCAGCCTTGGTCGGCAACTTGTCTAGGGCGGCGCGCTCATTGGCTCCGCTTTTAGTTGGCGAACTCTACAATAGATAGATAGATACAGTTTGGAGCTTTTGCGTTGTTATTATGGTTGTAGTTTCCCAGACTGTCTGGCCGAACAGTCCCAAGTTAGGTAGACCGAAGCCATCCAGATGCTCGGGCCCCCGAAGGAGCCAGAGTAAGATGAGATCTGTCTCTGAGAGGGCAGCGGAGGAGGGGATCATCAGCCCACAGGCTTGCACCCCCGGGCCAATGCCCCAACCGTCCGCAGCCCCCTTGCACCCGAGAGATCGCCAGCACCGATAAGGAAAAGTAGTACAGGAAAAGAGACAGATAGAAATGGCTAATTTTGGGTAGATAATGCCAAACCTCACTCTGGATAAGACCAACCCTCACCCTGGAGCTTGTAAGTTACGTAACCTGGTACAAATTACCAGGAGTCGAAACTTGTGGTGTCTGTATAACAATAAAACGTTTCTTCTCATGTAGGTGTATTTTTCTAATCAAGCATTCACAGCACTGTGAATTTCTCCACCCACGGGGACTACCACCTCCCCACTCGGGGATTTAAACATGGGCCTGCAGATATATAGGCATAGACACAGTTACCACTTAGCTACCACGGTAACTATTAAGTATTATAACCACATGAGGATCCAAGGCGCAATTTATTTCTATATTTCTGGGTTTTATTAGACGATTATATTCAGATTAGGAATGGTATATGGAAGTCATATGTGTAATTGAGATGGTCATAAATCTTTGATTTCCCACAGATCCTTCCTAAGCTGTTGAAAATCGTCTAATGGTAACCAAAATCTATTTTCAAAACGCGTCATAATCATTAAAGGGTTAAAGGTGTAAACCCAAACTGCTTCGCTGAGATCACAAATTTTATGCAGGCTGTATATTTATAGAAATATATAACTCTATATAAGTCTCTCCTACCTCCTACCTTCCTCCCCAACACCCCTTCCCTTCCCCTACACCACCCCCTCCCTATACCATCCCCATGGGTTTATGGGTTTGGAGATATTAATTCACATGCACCACACACAGACAGAGTTAAGTAGTTCGGATTGCAGGGCAAGTGTGTGGGGGAGGAGAAGGGGTAGGTGGTGTGGGGATTGGTATTGGTGATGGTGAGGGCCTAGCTATGGTGTGTGAGGGAGTCCTGGGGAACTCAGAGGAGTCGGGTTGCTTGAACTCCTCGTCCTCCATGGCCCTCTTGCGCACTGCGGTTCCCTTCATAGTGTGGGGCTTCAAGGTCCGTTTCCTGCACTGACCAGTCCCCAGCCCTGAATGGCACAGCCTACACCCTCATCCCCCTGATGTTTGAGTCAGGGTCCCTGGGCTCCCCAGAAGAGTTCGGGTACATCTCCTCCACTCTTCCCCTATAGGTTAGGGTTGTCTATGGTGTTAGGCGGTCCCCCTGTAATAGGGGTGTCTCTGGTGATAGCTGTCCCCCCATGGTATTTGAAAGGGGCGTGGTTCCCCTGTAATAGGGGTGTCTCTGGTGATAGCTGTCCCCATGGTATCTAAAAGGGGTGTGGTCCCCTTGTAATAGGGGTGTCTCTGGTGATAGCTGTCCCCCTGGTATCTGAAAGGGGTGTGGTCCCCCTGTAATAGGGGTGTCTCTGGTATCTAAAAGGGGTGTGTCTCCCTGTAATAGGGGTGTCTCTGGTGATAGCTGTCCCCCTGGTATCTGAAAGGGGTGTTTCCGGGTAGATGGGACTCGATAGCCTTGGCTGGCAACCTATCTAGGGGAAAAACCCTACACAAATTACCGATGGGCGACACGCTAATCGGTGCCACTTACAGGTGGCGATTTTTTTAACAGATAACCTCATCCCATCCCCCTCCGCCACCCTCTCCCCCTCCCCCTCCACCAACCGCTCCCTCCCCTCCCCCTACACCACCCACCCCCTCCCTCTCCACCACCCACTCCCTTCCATTTCCTCCCCTCTTTTCAACCTCTTGTGTCATGAACAGACTACCATCCTCCCTCTTCCCTCCTCCCCCTCCCCTACCCCTCCTCCCTACCGCATTACATTACTGTCAGGGAAGAACACACACGTTGCTCCCTCCCTCCCTCCTTCCTACTATGCCTCCTTCCCTCCCTCCTATCATCCATCCTTCCTTCCCTCCCTGCCATATTCCTACTTTCCCTCCTTCATTGCCTCCTTGCCATCCTTCTACCATGTCACTCTTCCTCCCTTCCTCATACTTCGTCTCCTTGCCACCCTTCTTTCCTCACTCCTGCCTTCCCTGTCTCCCTCCTACCTTACCTCCCTCCTTCCTTCTCCCTACCTCCCTCCCACCTTGCCACCCATCCTCCTTCACTCACTCCTACCTTGCCTTCCTCCCTGCCTCCTTCCTTCCCTCTTACATTACCTCCTTCTCTCATACCCTGTCTCCCTTGCCTCCCAGCTCCTACCTTCTCTCCCTCCCTCATTCCTTCCTTTTCCCTGCCTCCCTCCCTACCAACTCCCTCTTTCCTCACTCCTCCCTGCCTCTCTCCTACTTGCCTCCCTCTCTAAAGACTCTCTCTCCTTCCTTGCGTCTCCCTCCTCCCTACCTCCTTTCCTTCCTTTTTCCCTTCCCTATTCCCCTGCCTCCCTCTCTCCCTCTCTTCTTCCTTCCCTCCCTTCTTACCTCCCCCCCTCCTCCACTCCTTGAATACCTCCAGTTCCCTTTCTTAGCTTCCTATTCTTCCTCCTTCAGCTCATCCCTCTCTTGTTCTCTCTCTCTATCTATCTATCTATATATCTATCTATCCAGCCAGCCAGTATCTATCTCCCTCTCTATCTGTCTATCTCTATATGTGTCTCTATCTACCTGTCAATCTATCTAGATATATTTATATCTATTATATTTTCCGATTATCTGCATGGAATGGGATTAGTTATCAATGTACCTATCTCTCCATGTGTATTTTGTTCTATGTGTGTATAATATCTCTGCACAACAAATCAACATATACTTGAAGAGAAAAGTTCGGTCCTAAGCTTATCTGATAATTATTCATCCCCAAATCCATTTACATTAGACACTTGTAGACGTCTATCCAAGTTAGCTAAACAGAGACATTTTTTGAGACACCTTTTGCTTTTTGTTAATACAAAATGAGTCTGACAATCCGAGTGTTAAAACTATGGTTTAAACCATCTAAACAGCGGGTACTCTTTTTATTTTATTCCATCTACTTTGACCCATCATTTTGATGATTTAAATATGTTTCGCCCCATTTATTTGGCGATTATGAAATATTTCGTCCCGTTCAGGTGTTGACATATTTGTTTCTGGCGAGCGATAGACAACTGCCAGATCAGAGTTGACGTTATCACCTTCAGCACGATGACGTAAACGGTATCATAATCTGGTTGCCATTAGACGACTTTCTTTAGCTTATAATGTACCTCTAGAATCCCATGTCTTAAATACGATCTCAATAAACCCTCTAAATAACACATGTTCTTCTCAAACTAGATGATTTCGTCTAATTTTATCTAGAATATCAAAAGTAAAATGGCGTCATCGTGCTGAAGGGGTTAAGGTTTGAATGAAGATACTCTATGTATGATTTCGACTTTATCCTCAATGTCAATCCAACTGGCAAACCATTATTTACCCATTCAGGAATATGACGTATTGTTTAACATGTTATTCTAGTTATCAATTGGCGATTTTTGGAAGCTTAAGAATTATCTGTCGACGTTGAAGCGTTAACATATAATATTGTAGGCTATCCTATTGTACTCATAGAGGTCATTCCAATGCTAAATTTATGCGTTGAAAGTAATGCAGATTGAAATTAATGAGTGAGTTAATTTATCTGATGGCAATAACTGTGTGTACAAATGGTTATATTAGATTATAATATATTATATTAGAAGGTCCATAGTGAGTTATGCATAGGTTTCCTAATTTTGTCAGATATGTCTAACTTTGACATATATTATTGAGACATTGTTCAGTAGGAGTGAATTACCTCAGCATATGGGAGCATATGAAGGCGATTCGTTCGCGTCCATCCCCTCTAGGGGATTACGACGACTGGCAATGGATAGATAGAAAGATACAGCTTATATATTGTATTAAATGTATTTTAATTTTGTCTACATAGCTAAAGACACTCTCCTTATCAACTGCAACACACATTTTTGTTGGCAATATATATTTCACCAACCCTATTAATTTCTTCGCCCGCACCCCAAGGCAATAATTCAACTAAACATTTAATACATAATATATACAGTATAAATGTTGTTTTCTTTGCACTAAATTTAGGGGGTAGTACTTGCTTTTTGTGGACCCCCTTCTCCCTTATGTTTAGCATATTAGTTTTGAGGTTTTAAGACGTTCGTTCCGTTAGTTTGGCGATTTTGAGACCTTTCGCCTAATTTTGTTGTCAATATTAAAACCTTTCGTGCCCTTTAGGTGTCGATTTTTTCCAGGCGAGCGATAGCGAGCCTCTAGTTTTAGAAGGAACCGGCCTTTGGCCAGGACATTTTATTACCGAAAAATGTACACATTTATCTTGAAAGGGATTCTTGGGGATGTTTTTCTAAGCTTGATGGAGGTCTTGCGAGGAAACTCAAAAATATATAAACAAATCAATATATAGACCAAAAACCAAGCACTACCCCCTGAATGGGTTCGGTAGGATAAAAGAGTCCTCTTGCCAGTGACAAGGTACAGGAGGTGAAACATGATAACAGTACAACCATTATAGTGTAGAGAGAGAGAGAGAGGTTGGGGGGAGAGTGTGAGAGAGAGAGACTGTGTGTGTGTAATAATAATAATAATAATAATAAACGGTTTATTAAAGAATGGCAGCCTCATGAGCTGAAAATACACATTTTACAATTTAGTGGATGAACATGAGATATACAGATATGAAGATGGTAAGCTCAGTTTACACAAAAAACAAACAACAATAATGATGCAGGTGCAAAATACAAATTATCATAAATTAACCATGAGAGTAAGTGATATACAGTACATATACACATTTATTTTACTTACTCATATACAGAACATACATATATACACGTATGTACACACATACATACGCATACATATACATACATATATAAGAACATAAGAACATGCAGTATGTGTGTGTGTGTATGTTCGTGAAAATATGTGTGAGAGAGCAGGTGAGTATGGTTGAGATATAATATATATATATATATATATATATACAGGTATATATATATATTGTGGTGTGTGAGCTTGTGTGTAAGTTACCTTGGGATGTTCTTATCAGCAGTACCCAATATCACCCCCCCCCCTCTCTCTCTCTCTCTCTCTCTCTCTCTCTCTCTCTTCTAACAGCAAACCTCTATTCACTTACACTTTACGAAGTGAGGCGTCTGCAAATCATTGCATATATTTACCTGGTAATAGATGAGTTTATTGCCTGTAATGTTTTTTTAAAGGGGTAGACTATTATAAATAATTCAATAACCATTTTCATACCCTTGTTGTATTTGTAGAGTGTAACAATTAATATACATTTTGATTTATTGTCACATTCTTTCATATGAAGAAGTACGATGTGTGAATTTGTATTCTGTTGTTGTGTGTTAATTGTTTTCTGTTGTGATGTCCCTATTCGGGCTCTGTCTTGAGTTGCCCCCCCCCAAAAAAAATAAAAAAAAATAAATAAATAAATAAATAAATAAATAAATAAATAAATATAATAAATTAATAAATAAATAGGAAAAGTGGGGATTGGGCCTGAGTATATACATACATACATGATATGGTGATGTAGTCCTTGTGTACCAGGCTGGTTGATTTACTACCATATGTTTCAAAGATACGGAGATGAGCGCCTTGGCCAAGCCTAGCCTTGCTAGCAAACGCCTCCCAAATTTATAGTCTCATTTCTTGCTTTTAATTTTGTTTTTAATTGTTTTTTTATTATTATTTTTGTTAATGGGTCTCCTACAAATTGTCTTTTACTTCGACGATCGTGGCATCTTATCGTAACCCAACCCAACATAACCCATCCTAGTCCAATATCCCTTTGATCTTGTCCCAGACGTTAAGTTAGGTTAGGCTACGTAAGGTAGGGTCAGGTTAGGTCAATTTATGCTAAAGTAAATTACCAGGATCGCGCTGATAAATATCAGTAGCACGTGTGTAAATATGTGAAATAGTCTACGGAGTGTTAAAGTAGGATTAAGAACGATATGGTTGTCAAAGGGACATGCCTTGTAAGGGCCAATCAGCTTTTTGCAGATACCCATTTTCTTATGTTTGAGTAGACTTTTCCAAATATCAAGAATATGCTTTCCAATCGCCTCACAATGATGAACGTGGCCGATATGGTTAGCGGCCGTTCTTGTACTTTGGCCCGAATGACTAGAGACCCAAAAATGTATATCCTTCCGAACAGTGATGGAGTACTTCGTTCTCCTTCCAGACGCCTAACAACCAGGCAGCATAGATGGGTAGTTTAGATAGTAGATTACATTGGTATGGACCACTCGATCTTTGGTTATTTGTTTTCCCTATGTAATTGTAGGGCATATGTAGGTGATTTGTCTATAGTTATCTATCCGGCTATTTATTTAGTTATGGTTGTACGTACAGTCGCCCAGGGCTTTATTTATGCTATTATTGAGCAATAACCTTAGACTAAAGGCAAACAAATTATACTGTAGTCTTAAACAACCCACTAGTTTGTTCATTTATGTATTTTGCATTTCCCATTGTTTATATACGTATGTAAATAACTTCAATACCATAAATAATGAAGCCCTGGGCCAGGTGTAATGTTGCCGACTTACCTATATATCTATAATTATATCTATATATCTAATTATGTCTATCTCCATAATTATAAAACACTTACTGTCTTTCCTTTCTCCTTCCTCTGGCTTGAAATGTTCTCTTTTATCTGTTCATCTTCAGTTACTGTCTCTTCTGTCCTTGTATTTATCTCTCTGTCTCCTTTCTTCTCTATTAACTTCCTCTTCCATTCGCTCGTTCCCTCCCACATGCCCCCCTTCCATATGTAAATCCCTCCTAATCCCCCATCTATATCCCTCCCTAATTCCTTTCCTCCTACTCTCTCTCTCTCTCTCTCTCTCTCTCTCTCTCTACATCTATCTATGTTTACATCCCTTTATTGGTATTTTCTTTCGAGTCCTATTTATCCATTATTACCCCTTATCTTTGTCATCTTCTTTCCTACTCCCAATTTCTCTGTTCACACCCAATAGTTGTTCTCATTGTCCTTTCTTGTCAATTTTTATATACACAAAATCAATTATTATACCTCTAATAGTTCTGCCTGTTTTCTCCCATTCATCCTTCTATTGCACAAACTGTATATTTTCAATCATTATAAATCTGTAGTTTGATTTGTGTCTCAATCGTTTTCCCAGCCATCTTCTTATTAATCTATACAATATGCATTACTCCTTTGTGTCTCTGCACAGTGGTCTAGTTCAGCTTGACATGGTTGTGTGTATGGTGAAACATGAAAATAGATTGTTAATATGCTGCGGGAGTGACCATGATTGTGAGTGTAATCAGTTCGCTTACGATGATCAGGTTCTAGAAATTGTTATGTTATACTAGTCGACAGCTTCTTTTATGTCTGCCATTGCAGTCAGGAATTGTAATCAGTCAGAAATTGGAATCAGTCAGAAATTGTAATCAGTCAGGAATTGGAATCAGTCAGGAATTGTAATCAGTCAGAAATTGGAATCAGTCAGGAATTGGAATCAGTCAGAAATTGGAATCAGTCAGGAATTGGAATAAGTCAAGAATTGGAATCAGTTAACAATTGGAAACAGTCAGGAATTGGAATAAGTCAAGAATTGGAATCGGTGAAAAATTGGAAACAGTCAGGAATTGGAAGCGGTCAGAAATGTTAACCAGTCAGGAATTGTAATAAGTCAGAAATTGGAATCAGTCAGGAATTGTAATAAGTCAGAAATTGTAATCAGTCAGGAATTGGAAGCCCTTAAGTGTGGTTTTCAAATACCTTCAACACCCAGTGGGGAGCTAACCTGCGACCTTCTCCGAGGGATTCAATCATGATACCCTGTGGTTCTAAGTGGGGTCCATTTATTATTTTGCTTTTTAGTATATTCTGCTTTATGATTTTTCCTCCTTTTATCGTGCTATCTCAAATCTTCCCTCATGTGTTATCCTTCCCCTCAGGCATATTTATAGTATGTCTGTTTTTTATGCTAGCCGCATCATCATCATCACTCTCTCTCTCTCTCTCGCTCTCGCTCTCGCTCCCTCATCTCCTCCCTGCCGCCACTGACAAATGGTGACACGCCAAGAAACCCATAAGGAGGAATCACCACCAATTATCTCCCGGAGGACGCCATTAGCCCCTTGTTTACGTCGAAAAAGGAGAGCTCGGTATCGCCCTCCTTTTCGGCAATCCCGTCCCAAAAAACTCAACGACATCCTTGCTCCACCGAAATCACTAATCACGAGGTTCATTAATGCCTCGGAAACTTGTCTCAGATTAACGAAATAGGTGAGGGGTTCGACTATTCGGGTACAGACGCTTAGGAACCGATGTGACCTTGGTGCCGAACACGTCAGCTTGTGTTTATATGCGGGTGGCGAGTTTTTGTGGACATCGGACCGAATTGGATGATTTTCGATATTGCGTTTTTCGGCGTGCTACGTTTCGGTATGTACGTGTATTGTGTGTGTGTCTGTGTATGTGTGTCCAGACGCTCGTGGCAATAGACAAATATTGAATGGTTATTATTTGTGACAGTTTTGGAATGTCGTTGTTTAAATTGGTACACATAAACCTAGAGGAATGGGAATATTTCATTACCTTTATCGACAGGAGCAGATGGCCAAGGTAAAAATGCTACACACTTTTTTGGAATAATATGACAACCCTGATGTAATATTATTAAGTTTGTTGCTTTAGCAATGTTTAAGTGACGCAACTTATTTATGTTCATTATCTCACTGATGGTGTTTGACTTACCATTATTGTATAGCCACAAAAGTTAATTCCTTGACAACGAATTATCTTTTATAAATTTGTGAGTAAAATCGTGTATTGTATTTATTAGCTGACATTATTGTAATTTTCTTTGCTATGCTATTACGAGCGTTTTGTAGCGAGATACATTGTAAATTATGAATACTTGGCATCAATATGATGCAACGACACATTAGTTTCGTATGTCTACATTCGGTATCGAACATGTTGTTGCTATGGTATTAAACGTTCCGCCGGGCGAAAAGAAACACAGAAAAAAACAACTGACCGTAGTTTTAGTTAAAACGCACTTAGCAAATATATGCTTATACTTAAGTTACTCAAAGCTACTTTTAATACGACGACTGTGTTTAAAATAATTCGAAGCTTCCTAAAATCACCTAGCACAATAGCCAGAGCACAATTAATGAAATATTGTTATTAGGTAGTGAACATATTGACGTTAAGTCATGTATTGCTGACCAACATATATCCTCATAAACCTATATTATACAATTAAACAGTAAAATCACCGACGTTCGTAAATAACCTCAAAGGTGTACACCAAAGGTTACTCATATTATACAGATACATCCAATATATCGCCAATCATAAAGCCAGTCACTGTGCTCGTAATCATATTATATTTTAATATAACCGGTACCATTAATAGATGAATAATTATAAGATGGTATGATATAAAAGATTGACAAGTATTAACATGTAGAACTACAAAGGGGTATGCTGGAAGATTTTCTTTTTTCTTTCTTTCTTGTAGTTGAAGCTACAAATCATGTGTGATATGTAATGAGTAAATGAATAGAAGCCTATAATACTGCACACACTCTAGATGTAAACAATATGTAAAAAGGCATACTGTATAATAGTCAATGGGTCGACGTTGTTGACAGTGATTTACCTTTTTTCCTTATATTAGATGGGTTTGTTGTTACCAATATCCCTTTGTTTGGGTACAATATTACGAACACGATATATACTTTTTTCATACTCATTATTTTATTTACAGTACACTTTAATGGGCATATTGTTGGGCTAATCAATATCATCTCCCTGTTTATTTCTCTCTGGAGCCCTTATAAAACCCCTTCTCCCTTTTAGGAAATTACGGTAGGCTACTGACTGACTGACTAATAGGATTCTTGCTAAAATAATTATCTCCTAGTTCTTCTGGAATGTGAGATATGCATAATTTTCATAGATTAAATATGTCTCGTCTGGAAATTCGTATGATACTCGGTTAACAGACTCGAGAAAGGAAGGATGGTTTAATCTTCTAGGAATTCTGCTTGTACCTGCTCATTAATAATATGCATATTTTCTGAAGGGAATGAGCATGTGATTAATACAGACCATTTGTCGTGAATAACTTTAGAAGATGCTAATCATAAGAAATGGGTGTGTGTGTGTGTGTGTGTGTGTGTGTGTGTGTGTGTGTGTGTGTGTGTGTGTGTGTGTGTGTGTGTGTGTGTGTGTGTGTGTGTGTGTGTGTGTGTGTGTGTGTGTGTGTGTGTGTGTGTGTGTGTGTGTGTGTGTGTGTGTGTGTGTGTGTGTGTGTGTGTGTGTGTGTGTGTGTGTAAGAGAGAGAAGAGGGAGTTACATAATATTATGTACAGTACATAGACCACACATACCGCTTAAACGATAACTCGAAAACTATTGTTATAGCAGAGAGAGAGAGAGAGAGAGTTCATATTACTCATGGCTTTACGCATTATACTGATCATGTAATGTATATGTGTACTAAGTATATGTGTGTTAGAGTGTAATATGATTGTATGAACGATCTCGAGTAGGTGATTGTGGGTGTGAGTGTTTGTGGTTGTGGGTGGGTGTGGGTGATTGTGTTTGTGGGTGTGGGGGATTGGGGTTGGTAGTGGGTGGTTTTGGGTGCGGGTGATTTTAGGTAGGCTATGTGTTCTTGCATACATCAGTGTTATGTAAATCTGGGAAGGTACCGGTATGCAGTTTTTTTGTAACCTGTGCAAGATTGTGAAAGTTGAGTACCGGTATGTTTGTATTGTTATTTCCCCTGCTGGTATACTGTATATGTGTTTATATATGTGTGTATTATATGTTTCTACTTCTTATGTATATGTGTTTATATATGTGTGTATTATATGTTTCTACTTCTTATGTATATGTGTTGTACCCTGTTCCAAATTAGTAAGCCAGATATCGTGACCTCTAACCTCAATATCTAAAAAAGGGCTAGAACAAATGGGCTGTAAATGTCCACACCTATACCCTGGCTGACCCTGCCCACATGGTAGAAATTTCAGCTCGATTACTCAAGTCGTTTGTGAGTTATAGATTAGTAGTCATGAGTTTTGGCCTAATTATTTGGATAGGTATCTAATTATGTGAATGTGTGTACTAGTTTGGATAGGTATCTAATTATGTGAATGTGTGTACTTGTTTGGATAGGTATCTAATTATGTGAATGTGTGTACTTGTTTGGATAGGTATCTAATTATGTGAATGTGTATACTTGTTTGGATAGGTATCTAATTATGTGAATGTGTGTACTTGTTTGGATAGGTATCTAATTATGTGAATGTGTATACTTGTTTGGATAGGTATCTAATTATGTGAATGTGTGTACTTGTTTGGATAGGTATCTAATTATGTGAATGTGTGTACTTGTTTGGATAGGTATCTAATTATGTGAATGTGTTTACTTGTTTGGATAGGTATCTAATTATGTGAATGTGTGTAATTATTTGGATAGGTATCTAATTATGTGAATGTGTGTACTTGTGTGGATAGGTATCTAATTATGTGAATGTGTGTACTTGTGTTTCATATATACTTGTATGTACACGTGTGTGCGGTAGTTTTCCAGTAATTATGTGTGTGTACGTGCAAGAAAATATGTTTGTGTGAGTGTGTGAGTGTGTGTGTGTGTGTGTTTGCGAATGTGTATGCTTGAGTTTCATATATTTGTATGCTCATGTGTGCGTCAGCGGTCGAGCACTTGTGTGTGTGCGTGTGTGTTTGTGTGTGTGTGCGTGCATGTGTGATTACGGCGGATGGCTGTGGCCTGATGAAGTCCATCCGCCTCTCTATTTTGCCTTGGGGTGGGTGTTTAACTGTCTCTATATTTTTCATATGTCTGTGTTAATTTCAACTCTTTTCACATGTGTGTATGTGTGTGTGTGTGTGTGTGTCAAGTCCAGGGGTCACTTGCATAATTTATACACCGGGTACGTGTGTGTTGGTACCAGTCCCCCCCTCCTCCCCCTATATACCCATTATACCCCCTTACCCCCTCCCCTACCCCTTCCCCTGGTTCAGCTGGCCACCTCACTAACCAGTCTCTTCGTCTTGTATACTTTCTCTTCGTGTGGGTCCTCCTTCCCTTCCCTTCCATTCTATTCCCTTCTATTCTTTTCCTTTCTCCATTCTTCCTTTCCCTTCCAATCTGCTGTTACTTTTCTCTGTTCTTCCATCCTCTCCTTTCCTTCTATTTCCTCCCTTCTCTCCCCATGCCAGTCCATTCCTTCTTTCTCTTCCTTTCCCTACTGTTCCCTACCCTTCCCTGTTCGCATCGTCCCTTCTCTTCTGCACTCTTCCATTCTCTCCCCCTCCCCTCTCTTCCCTTCCCTGGCCTTCCCTATTTTTCTCTTCTCATCTGCTCTGTTCCCTTCCCTCTCCTTCCCCTCTCTTGTCTTCTCTTCGCTCCTTTTCCATTTTGTTCTGTTCCCTTCTGTTCTCTTCCTTTCCCTTTTCGTCTTTTTCCTTCCCTTCCCTTCTGATCTGTTTCCTTCTATTTCCTAACCCTTACATTAGTTATATGTTCTTCTCTGTTCTTATATTTTCTTTCCTCCCTTCTCTTTAATTCTGTTCGCTTACCTTACCCTTACCTTTAACTTCTCGGGTTTCCTCTTTACTGTTCTTTTCTTCCCTTGCCTTCATTTACTTTCCCTTCCTTCTCTGTTCGTCTCTGCCCTGCCATTCTATTATGTTCTGTTCCTTCTCCTTCCCTTCTCTGTTCTACTCTTCTCTGTATCCCTTTTCTTCCCTTCTGTTATCGTATCGTTTCTTCTCGTATGTCCCCATTCCCTCTCCTACTACCATATCCTTCTATACCTTCCTCTGCCATCCCTTAATTCCTGTCCACCAATTCTCCTCTTCCTTTTATATTTACTCCCTCCACTTCTGTATTCATATATCCTTCCCCACCGCTTCTGTCCATTCCTGTTCTCTTCCCATTGTCTTCTCCTCTATTACTACTTGTCACTTCTTTTTTCTTTTCATCCTTCCTTTCGCCTCTTTCTCCCCTCTACTCATTTCTTTCCCCTATCCCCTCTCCTCTCTTCTCCTCTCTCCACTCTCTCTCTCTCTTTCTCTTCTCCTCTCCTCCTCTCCTCTCCTCCTCTCCTCTCCCCCCTCTCTCTCTCTTCTCCTTTCACCTCCCCTCCTCTCCTCTCCTCTCCGTTCCTCTCCTCTCCTCTTCACGCTTCTCTCCTCATCTCTCCTTTCCCTTGCCCTCCTCTCCTCTCCTCTCCTCTTCTGTCCTTTCCCTTTCCCTCCCCTCCTCTCCTCTCCTCTCCTCTCCTCTCCTCTCCTCTCCTCTCCTCTCCTCTCCTCTCCTCTCCTCTCCTCTCCTCTGCTCTGCTCTGCTCTGCTCTGCTTTGCTCTGCTCTCCTCTCCTCTCCTCTTCCCTAACCCTTCTCCCCTCATCATTTGTCTCCCCTCCCCCCCTCCTTGCCTCATTGCAGCCCCCCTTCCCTCCCTCACCCCCTCGTTATCACTTCCTCCATCATGCCTGTGCCTTGTATAGTCTCTCTCTCTCTCTCTTCTCTCTCTCTGTCTCTCCCTGTCTCTCTCTCTCTCTCTCTCTGTCTCTGTCTATGTCTCTCTCTCTCTCTCTCTCTCTCTCTCTCTCTCTCTCTCTCTCTCTCTCTCTCTCTCTCTCTCTCTCTCTCTCTCTCTCTTTCTCACTCTCTCTCTGCTGTACTGTCCTTTCCTCTCACCATTCTGCATTTTCGGTTTGCTATTTATCTTAAAATTATGTGCTGACCACCTTGCTTGGAGCGTAAGGTCTGTGTGGTCAGTTTATCTATGTAAATCAATAGGTATTCACAGAAATACAATCCACAGCATACCCATTGACCCTTCCGGGGGTGCTTGTAGCTAGCGAACCTAACATCTGTGCAAGAAAGAAAAGACAAATGAAAGCTCTCGATGATAAGAAACACCATATGAGGAGGAGCACTTTTTTGACAACGTTTCGCAGTTGTCTGCAAACGTTGCCAATAAGGTGTTACTCCTCAAATGGTGTTTATATTCATTCTGTCAACTTTTCAAAGGTTAATTTTGCATGAAAACTCTCCCGCCTACTAATCCAACTCATTATAAAAACTTGAAAACAATATATACTTTAAAACAATATTACGAAAATGTTTGAAATATTCCTTATATAAAATGGAAAATAATGACATGAAATATGCAAGAATGCTTTAATGGATAACTCTAAAATATATAAGTAAATCATAGCACCGGGAATAATGTATATACTGTACATATTATAAATACAAGCACTAGGGGCTTTGACGATATAATCCACGCCCATCCCCAAACATGGATGTAGTATAGTGTTCACTGTAATTAAATCTCTCTCTCTCTCTCTCTCTCCTGGCCTCTCTCTCCGTCTCTGCGCACCGACCCCATCTCATCCCTCTACCAGGCTCCCTCTCTCTCTCTCTTCCCTTCTCTCCTCTCTCCTCTCTTCCCTCCTCTCTCCATCTCCTCTCCTCCCCTCTCTCTCTCCCTCTCCTCTCTCTCCTCCTCTCCTCTCTCCTCCGTCTCTCCCCATCTCTCCTCCCTCTTCTCACTCTCTCCTCTCCTCGCCTCTCCTCTCCCTCTCTCTCCTCCCCCCACTCCTCCTCCTTCTCTCCCTCTCTCTCTCTCTGTCCTCTCTCCTCAGCCCATCCCTCATTCCCTTTCTGCCCCCACCTCTCCCGACTCCCTTCTCTCTCTCCTAATCTCTCTCCATCTCTTCCTCTCATCTCCTCTCCGGTCACATGGTCTCTCCCCTCTCCTCTCACTCAATATCTCTCCTCTCCCTCGTCTCTCCTCTCCCTCCCTCACTCTCTCTCTCTCTTCTACCATCTCTCTCTCACCTCTTTCCTCTCTCATCTCCCTAATCTCACGATCCATCCTTCTCTCCTCCTCCTCTCTCTCTCTCTCTCGTCTCCTCCTCTCCTCATCTGCTCTCGTCCTCTCCTCTGTGTATTATATGATATACATTATATATATATATATATAATATATATATATATATATATATATATATATCTATCTATATATATATATATGTTTAGTGGCTCACGTGTGTTTGTGATATATACTTAATATGTGTGTGTGTGTGAGAGAGAGAGTGTGCATGTGTGTATACAGACAGAAAAACACGTATATAGATTGGCAGATAGATATATAGATAGATAGATAGATGTCCTGTACAGGATTTGCAAAGGGTTATAATTTTGTACACCCTCCATTTTTTCTCACCTCTTCCCTCCACTCCCTCCCCCCCCCCCCTCTCCCTCCCTCCCTCTCACATGTCCTGTCTTATCCCTGCATCACTACTTACACTCCTACACACACACATACATACACACACACACACACACACACGTGCCAACAAACGCACACACTCTCTCACACACACACACATAAGTACGTATGACCTATATTATATCCCTGCATCACTAATTACACGCACACGCACACACAATCACACTCTCTCTCTCTCTCTCCCTCTCTCTCTCTCTCTCTCTCTCTCTCTCTCTCTCTCTCTCTCTCTCATCATTAAATATATTTCTTAAACCACACTATTATCCTAATTACGACACTGTTCAAATGAATTGTTGCAGCGAGTAAAACTATGATACATAGTGTCATTAGTCCATATGCAAATACGTGTCTTATGCTATATAGTCTCTCTTCCATTGTGTTACATACATTGTACTTATTTACGCATGTCGATTATGTTTAGATATCTCAGTTTGGGTAATATTTTTGTTGCGATTATTGTTATCATTATATTTATTAACCCCTTTAGCACCGTGATGTAATTTTTATCTTATTCTGGTTACCATTAGACGATTTTCTTCAGCTTACAATCTATTTCTAGGACTCAAAAGGTTACATACAGTCTCGGTAAACCCTCTGAATAACATAGGTCCTTCATAAACTGCATGAAATAGTCTAGTTTTAGCCAGAATCGAAGTTAAAAAGACGTCGGTGCTGAATTGGCAGGCATTTCAGTTAAGTTGTTGATCTACGTTTCTAAAATTAACATTTGCAATAATTTGACTATAAAATACAATGCTACTTTTGACTAAAAGTCCAGTGAAATGATATGTCTGTCATGCTAGTGTTATTAATGATATGTCTGTCATGCTAGTGTTATTAATGATATGTCTGTCATGCTAGTGTTATTAATGTAGACATTATTCCATAATTCATCTTTTTTCATTCTAACATCATTTAAATCCTATTTGTATTAGAGTACATAGATTGATGGGTGATGCAGGACTTTAGTAGCTCAGTGTATGATATTTCTGATTGCAAATCCCTAGCGCTTATGGTGAAGATAATACTAAACTTTTAATTATTACAACAATATTTTACATTATATTATATTACAGTGTTATATAACTATATTGCATACAGTTATTTACATTTAATGCTTTATACAATTTCAAATACAACAATCTTTGAATAGAACCAATGACTAAGATAGATGTTTATTATTTCAAGTTTTGTTGTTTAATCTTTCTCAGCGGTGTAGTAACATACTTGACACTATTTGATCCGAAGTGTTGTTGGTTATTATGATATTTTGTGTAATAATTATTGGATATTTTGCTTGTTTGTGTCATTTTAGAGCCATGTATTTTCGTTTGTCCTGGTGGCTAACAAAAAGGCCCTCCCAGATATCCTTCAAATAAAAAAATGTCCACCCTGACTCCCATTAAATGTCCACCCTGACTCCCATTAAATGTCCACCCTGACTCCCATTAAATGTCCACCCTGACTCCCATTAAATGTCGACCCTGACTCCCATTAAATGTCCACCCTGACTCCCATTAAATGTCCACCCTGACTCCCATTAAATGTCCACCCTGACTCCCATTAAATGTCCACCCTGACTCCCATTAAATGTCCACCCTGACTCCCATTACATGTCCACCCTGACTCCCATTAAATGTCCACCCTGACCACTCCATTAAATGTCCACCCTGACTCCCATTAAATGTCCACCCTGACTCCCATTAAATGTCCACCCTGACTCCCATTAAATGTCCACCCTGACTCCCATTAAATGTCCACCCTGACTCCCATTAAATGTCCACCCTGACTCCCATTAAGGGGTACTACTAGTATTTTATGGAGCCCCTTCTCCCTCATGTTTAGCATATTTGTTTTGAGATTTTAAGACGTTCGTTCCATTAGTTTGGCGATTTTGAGACCTTTCCCCCCATGTCTTTGTTTATATTAAGACCTTTCGTGTCATTTAGGTGTCGATTTTTTACTGGCGAGCGATAGCGAGCCTGTAAGTTTAGAAGGAATAGGCCTTCGGCCGGGAAATTTTTCTACCGAAAAATGTACAAATTTATTTTTAAAGGGGATCTAGGGGATGTTTTTTTAAGCTTGATGGAGGCCTAGCGAGGAAACTCAAAAACATATTAATAAATACATACACCAAAATAACAAGCACTACGTCTTGGCCTTATTAGTTCTAGGTAACAGGCTCGATATCATTCGCCCGGAAACAAAATCGACATCTAAATGGAGTGAAACGTCATATTATCGCCAAAGTAATGAAGAGAAACGTTTTGAAGTTGCCAAACTAATGGACCGATACAGGGGAGGTTAAAAAGCCTCCCCCCCCCCCCACCCCTCCCCACGCACACACACACACCGATTCAGAAGGGTAAAGAAAAAAAAAAAAATATCCCAGTTCCATCCCCGGCGGTCGACCCTGTACACAAACTCCCGAGGTGAACATAAAAAAGCCACTCCAACAGCTTCCTCTCTCTCCAACACCCCATCTCCCCTCTCTACACTCTTCAGAAAAAATAAGAAAAGTAGAATGTACATACGAGGTGCCGTTGTAAAGGCTAATCCCGCAATACCTTCACCTGACCTGAACAGTGAACATCCCTGAAGGTCCCTTGTATCGACAGGGTTATTGGCCATCAACCGTATACGTCTGAATTAACCGTATCTAGGTCTGTATTTATACCTCATAACGTACGGCAATGATTCTGTCTGTCTGTCTCTCGCTCTCGTTCTCTCTCACTCTCACACTCACACACTCTCTCTCTCTATCTATCTATCTATCTATTCCCAGGTTGAATTGATGATACTTTATTCATACATAACCCAAAGCGTCTCCCGCACACCACCAATGCCTGTGTTGGTCGAGAACTCTATGCCTTACAACACACTATATAAAGGGCACTTTCTGTGAGTCTGTCTGTCTGTTCGTTCATGTTTTTTTCACGAACTATTCCTTCAGTGTTCATGATTGAGAGCCCATACTTGGCATGCATACTAAGTGGGTGCCAGAATAGGTTCTAAGTGGGATGGGGGGCCCCAACGCCCTCAGTTTTCAAGACGGAGTGCCCACACTTGGCATGCATACTAAGGGTGTTTCAGAATAGGTTTCAAGCGGCGGCGGGGGGGGGGAGGCGGGGTTTGCTCTGCCCAAGATAGACAGCCCATACTTTGGTTTTCCCCCGAGCAGCGCCGGGTACCTCAGCTAGTATATATATATGTATATATATATTTATATTTATGCAAGTAACTGTATGTCTGGCATAGTTCTCGTACAGTCATACATAATTCAATACATAAATTTATTACATTAACCATTTGAAGATCTAACACGCATTTAAGCATTATATATTGGCTATCAATAGACGATTTGATTCAATTTAGGAAGGATATCAAGGAATCAAAGAGGTAAATGCTATCTCAATTAGATCCCACACGTTCACCCTAAGCTGTATAAGGTCGTCTAATGATAGCCAGAATAAACTGTCAAAACGCGTCATGATCCTCAAAGGGTTGAATAATTAGGTTTCAGTTACATGCTAATTTTTTATGCTGCATCATATCCAAACAACCATTTTTTTTTTATATTACTGATGCAGATTTTTTTTTTTTTTTTTTCCGGACACTCAACTTACATGCAGATATGATTAGCCCACAATTTTGGGGGGACATTTATTTTACTGGAAAGTGGCATTAAGGGGATGTTTGGGTTTTTATTGATACCCTTCTCCTTCATGTCTAACCCCATTAGTTTTGAGATGTTAGGACGTTCGCTCCATTACCATAGTCTGGTGATCTTAAGGCCTTTCTTCTGTCTCATTTATTTGCCAATATTAAGACCTTTCGTGCCATTTAGGTGTCAATTATTCCTGGCGAGCGGTAGCAAGCCTGTATTTAGGAGAAACCGGCCTTCGGCCGGTATATGTTTCTACCAAATAATGTACACATTTATATCGAAGGGGGGCCTTGGGGGTATTGGAGGTTTAGGGAGGAAACTAAAATACATAATCAAAGATATGATTTTATATATTAGAAATAAATACGTTAAAAAGACCTTCCCTTACCACACAGGTCAAAGAACTCATTCCTCTTCCACCTTCAATGACCTTCCTCCTTTTACGTCTTAATTTGTCTTATTTCCGTTAATTCGTATACCGCGGACGGCCGATCGTAATCTACCGTCATTACGGCAATAAGAGCCCTCTCATTGGTCATTCCCCGGTTGGATGGGGTCCCTGATAGGCTGGCTGCAGTCACACACACCCTCCTTAATCTCCGCCTTCATTGGCTAAAGCGCAGTCACACCTCTCATGAAAGGCCGCTCATTGGCTAATTAAGGGACATTGATGGGCTGTGATTGGCGGCACAGTGTCCGGGATGCAGTTTTCTTATACAACTTGGTTCGGCACGTACAGTCAAACAAACTTTCACACCAACAATTGTGCACGTTTATTGGATAACTAAGTTCCTGTCACTTTTCCTTAACCCCTACTGTACCGGCGACGTTTTATTCTAGCTACAGTATATTAAGACGATTTTGTGCAGTTTAAAGATGGATCTGTGGTAGTGAAAAGGGTTAAGTGAGATCGTTCGCAGCCTGTAAATTGCCGGAGGCCCTTTATAAACTGAAAGGACGTCGCTGGTACAAAAGGGGTAAACAAACTTTGCTTCGCGTCGTAGAAATTTGCAGATAATGTTCCTCTCTGAATTCCACGCAAAGGATCAAGCAGGTTATCGATGAATGATAAATTTGGATTGTACAGCGTGATTCAATAGTTCGAGGGCAAATTAAGTTGAACATTTTTGTAATTCGAAGATGAAGGACTCTATGTTGACAATTCTCTATTGCTTCTATAGCCATCCTTTAAGGGGAAATTAGCTGGGTATTTTCTGGACAACCTTCTCCCTCATGTTTAGCCCCATTAGTTTTCAGATTTTAAGATGTTTGCCCCATTAGTGTGTCGACTTTAAGACCTATTGCCCCATTTCTTTGTCAATATTCAGACCTTTCGTGCCATATAGGTGTCGATTTTTGCCTGGCGAGCGATAGCGAGCCTGTAATTTTAGAGATGAAGGTCTAGCGAGGAAACTCAAAAAATATATTAACAATAAATAAAATATATTAACAATAATTACATAGACCCAAAACAAGCACTACCCCCATACGTAGCCATATTCATTTATCAGCAGCGTGAGATTGTTGGAGTGCTGCTCTCTTGAAATTACGCCAAGTTGAGGTAGAACCCTTAACCCATTCAGTATCGGTGACATCCTTTTCATTATACTCTGGTAACTATCAGACGATTATATTCAGCTTACGAAGGACGTCTACCTGTAAAAGGCAAATTAGAAAGGCAGTATAGGAAGCATAGAAAGGCAACGTTACCAATTTCTGCCAGGTTAGCTTGAATACACTTTAGACCAAATTTATTTAAGCTTGGCTAGATTAGCTAATTTCGGTGTTGCTATTTATTCCGTTGTCCAGGTGAATGTGCACCCTTTCCGTGGTGTTATGTATAAAACTTGCATTATTTACTTATAAGATTACAGTAACTTGTTCCAAAGCTGTTAGTTGACAATTTTAATTTATGAAGGAACTGGACTTCTCGAAAAGGGGCTCCAGTCCTGAAGGTATTCTTGACTTACAGTGTGCTGGCTTAATAATCCAGAAGAGTTGATAGCCTCTGAAGTTCTATTTTAACTATCTATCTATTGCCTGACACCGTGATCCCCGAAGGAGTGGCCAATTATAACTAACTAATATTTAATTTATAACTACCCAACATAATGCAACTGTAATTCAATCAAACTATTAATTTATAACTACCCAACATAATGCAACTGTAATTCAATCAAACTATTAATTTATAACTACCCAACATAATGCAACTGTAATTCAATCAAACTATTTTCCATACCATTTCTTAAGTACATGGAGTGGGTGCGAATTCATGTGGCCAACTGTACTGTACAATCTGGCTAAGCTCGGTTGCAATGTAAAACCTTCGAGTCCCCGGCTAGACAGAAGGATGGATGGTTGGATGGGGGATGATAGGCGGGTGGAGGGTGGATGATAGAGGCCAGACCAGTGATAGACGACACGGGGAAATATGGAGATGGTTGATGCTAGAGAGAGATACGGAGATTGATGAAGTGCTCGGAAAAGAAAAAAATAACTGGAAAGAAAAAACTGGAAAGAAGCAAACGACTCGGGAGTTGGATAATTTCTCTATTTTCTCGATGTGGTATTTTTGGTATTATTGTATTTTCTTTTCTGTGTTTTTTTTTTTTTATTATTGTTTTCTTTTTGTTTTAATGCTAGGGAGATAAACGGATATTGATGAAGTGCTCGGGAAAAAAAATAACTGGATTTTTTTTTTTTTTTTTTTTTATCGCAAACGACTCGGGATTTGGATAATTTCTCTATTTTCTCCATGTGGTATTTTTGTTATGTTTACGTGTTCTTTTCTGTGTTTTTTTTATTGGTGTTGTTTGTGTTTTGTTGATTTAATTGATGCTAGAGATACGGAGATTGATGAAATGCTCGAAAATAAAATAACTGGAAAGAAAACACTGGAAAAGTGCAAACGACTCGGAATGCAGATAATTTCTCTATTTTCTCGACGGAGTAATTTGGGTATTATTTACTATCGATGTGCAATTATGTTTTATTGATGTTGTTTTCTGTATTTTGTTGATGCTAGAGAGAGATACGGAGATTGATGAAGTGCTCGGGGAAAAAATGGGCTGAACAAACGCACTGGGAAAAAACGCAAACGACTCGGGATTTGGATAATTTCTCTATTTTCTCCATGTGGGTTTTTGTTTATGCATTTTTAGGTTTTCTTGTCTGTGTTTTGTTATTGCTGTTTTCTTTCTTTTGTTGATGCTAGAGAGAGATACGGAGAGTAATGAAATGCTCAGAAAAAATAATAACTGGAAAGAAAAAACTGGAAACAAAACGACTCGGGATACGGATAATTTTTCTATTTTCTCCATGTAAGATTTTTGGCACTAATACATTTTCTTTTATGTGGTATATTACTTTCATTGTTTCTTTTGTGTGTGTTTTTTTGTGTGTTTGTGTTGATGCTAGAGAGAGATACGGAGATTGATGAAGTGCTCGAAAAAGAAAAAACACAAGAGGATTTGGATAATTTCTCTATTTTCGATATGTGGGAATTTTGGTATTTTTACATTTGCTTGTCTGTTTTGATAATGTTTGTGTTGTTTTTGTTGATGGAATGAGGAGATACGGAGATTGATGAAATGCTCGGGGGAAAAAATGGAGGAGGACTGGTGGTTAATGTCTCAATTATGTCGATGTTCAGAATTTTTGGCGTGAGTTTTTATATTTGCATTTACTCTGTGTTGTTGTTATATTATTGTTTTGGTTGATGGTAGAAAGATATACGGAGATTGTTGAAACGTAAAAACGTAGGACTTAGTATTTGGATAATATCTCTATTTTCTCGATGTGACTTCAGACTTTTGGTATTTTTACATTTTCTTTTCTGTGTTTTGTTATTGCTAGTTGTGTTGTCGTTCTGTTGTGGTACAAAGCTATATGGAGATTGCAGAAGTGCTCAGGAAACACGCAGGAGGATTTGGATACTCTCTCTCTCTCTCTCTCTCTCTCTCTCTCTCTCTCTCTCTCTCTCTCTCTCTCTCTCTCTCTCTCTCTCTCTCTCTCTCTATATATATATATATATATATATATATATATATATATATATATATATATATATATATATATATATATATATATATATATATATATGATACTTTCCCGGTGTAATAATATCGCTGCCGCACATTCCAAATGCTATTGTAAACCTCAGCGTGGGCGTATCAATGGGACAATATGTGGTGTGTGTATAACGCATAAACATATCAAACAGTTTTCTACCCCCACTGTTTACCATCGACCTTTTGGCTTTCATCATATGCGGCGGGTTTTGATATTGCAAATTACTAGGTACCCTCTCCCACTCTCTCACACATGCTCTCTCTCACTCTCACTCACTCGCTCTCTCTCTCTCCCATAATGCAAGCTCACATACACACACACACACACACATTCACATTCACATAATGCAAGCACATAACAAACTCTGTATCTGTGTATCTATCGTACATAAGGCCACACACTCGCACTAATTTTTCTGTCAAACTCATATATACCCTTTCTCTTACACAAACACACACACAGCCCCTCTCTCTCCCAAGCACACACAGAGGAAACACGCACACAGACACACACTAACACTCTCTCTCACACAGACACACACACACACACACACACAGAAGTTAGTGTGTGTGTCTGTCTGTCAGTAGCAGCTCGCTCCACCAACTCGTGTTTTTCTTCACAGTTTTCTCCGTCTAAATCTGTCAGTCCGACTGTCTGTTTGTCCTCCCGGATTCCCTCCGTCCTCTTGCTCTTTCCGCGCGCGCTCTCTCTCTCTCTCTCTCTCTCTCTCTCTCTCTCTCTCTCTCTCTCTCTCTCTCTCTCTCTCTTGCTTCCATTGCACCTCCTTCGTCTCCTTACTTTACTTTACTTTTATAATTGTCTTTCTCTTCTCCAATTCCTATTATGCATTTTTACCCAGCACCGTATTTAATTCCTAGGTTGTTTTCTTTTGCTACTAACACACACACACACACACACACACACAGACACACACAGACACACACACACACACATACACATTAGTATTGTACTGTACCTATGTTTAAGAAAAACTCAGCTACAGGGCTGCAATGAACAATAAACCGACAATTATTATTTGTATCTTATTTAACAGACATACGCACACACACCATACTACTACTACTACTACTAATAATAATAATAATAATAATAATAATAATAATAATAACAATACGAGTCTATAATGTATTACTCTTTCCAATTGCTTTCAAGGTACTGTATGTTTCTTTTAATTTACCATATCCTTCAATCCCTTGTATATCCGTCTTATTCTCCTTTTATATTTCTTGTTCTTTATCCATCTGTTTCGTTCCTTCTATTGCTCCACCTTTTTGTAATGTCTAGTATCGTCGAATAAATTTTTAACTATAATTTGACGTTTCTGTAGCTCAGTCCGTCAGGAGCCAGGCCTTACTCCCAAGGGATAGGGAGGATCAGCAAGATACACGAGAAAGGAAAACGAGGTGACAGGAGAAGAACACATTTAACAGTTCGCCCACAAAAAGCAAACACAAAAGCATTCAGAAGCACCAATCACTCAGTCAGCCCTCTAAATCAATGGCTCCACCTCAAATGTTTCTGTAGCTAGCCCTCTATATATATCCAGCGCATATTCTACCATTCTCTTTGTCTATTTGTTCTTGGATTGACCTTTTCATTTTCCATTGTATTTGTTCCAACGTAAGCACGCTTTCAACGTTAAATATAAATAATATATGCAATAACAAGCCAAATATTACGAAATAAAATATATATAGTGTAATTGAATAATGTTGGACAGTACCGGATTTCCAATTATCTATGTATTCGTGTAATTATTCTCTATACTTTTTAGTGAGGTGAAATTTATGTATCGATACTCTTTGCAGTAGTAAAAATACAAGTGATGTATTTCAATATATCACAACAATAATATTATATTGTAATCTTAATTTAACTTCTGCTGAAAGGGGCCATTTACTTAATAATGTTGTGTAACATTAGACAGAATATAAGAAGAAGTGATTTAATGATAAACTTAAGATCAGCATTAAGGCTTTGGATGCTTAAAGTATTTCCTAAACCTATCGAAAATCGTCTAATATAAGCGTAAATAAAATAGTTGCCATCGTACTAAACATAAATACAAGAGAAAGTAAATTGCTCACACACATGCATAAGTTTTTACCTTTTTTTCAAGTTATGTTGATGAGACCTCCTGCCACAGATTAATTCACGAACATTCAGCAAATGATCTGTACATTCATTTCTGGAGAGAGAGAGAGAGAGAGAGAGAGAGAGAGAGAGAGAGAGAGAGAGAGAGAGAGAGAGAGAGAGAGAGAGAGAGAGAGAGCAACCGGCTGAAGCAGAATAATTAGATTCAAGAGTAGGAAACTAAAGTGTAATTAAACGAGTACTTAAAAGCAAATGATTGAGAAAGCAAGCTCGACAGAATTAAATGGAAATTAAGGGGAAAATTCCACTTGAGGGATTTTTTTCTCTACCCCTTTCTCTCTCATATTTAGCCCCATTGCTTCTGATATTTTAAGACGTTCACCCCATTAGTTTGGCGATTTTAAGAACTAGCGTCCCATTTCTGTCAACTTTAAGATCTTTCGTGCCATTTAGGTGTCTATTTTTTCCTGGCGAGCGACAGCGAGCCTGTAATATAAAAAGGAAAAATGTACACATTAATCTTGAAAGGGGGTCAAGGGAGTGTATTTTTAAGCTTGAGGGAGGTCTAGGTAACAAACTATAAACCTCCCCTTAACTGAACGAATCGGACTGGAATTCTATTAACTTTATCGGAAAGGAACGAAGCAAATCGGCACAAACTAGATCGAACCAGAACTGATCGGACCAGACCAATACGAAACAGTACGGAGCGCGCCGGAACGATACGGAACACAGACGATCGAAGCTGATCACAACGACTTTATATAAATACAACGGAACTAAGCGGAACCGAGCGAAACGGAACGTAACAGAATGGCACGGAACTCAACGGAATAAAACGGAACCCTACGGAACGACATGGAGCAAGGGTCGTCGGGGGTCGGTGCAGGTGGTGGGGAGAGAGGGGAGACTTGGGGGGGGGGGGGGGGGGCAGCTGGTCACAATCAACGTTATCGGCCCGAGACTGATGCAAAATTCATTCTATTTGTTCCAGACGGCTATTGGTTCTCTCTCTCTCTCTCTCTCTCTCTCTCTCTCTCTCTCTCTTGCACTTTGATTTCTTGTCTTGCATTATTTCTTCCTCGAAAACTCTGTACGTTTTCTGTCTTTCTTTGTTCCTTTCTTGTCCCTTATCTTACTTTGTCGTCTACTAATATTACCTCTCTTTCTCTCTCTCTCTCTCTCTCTCTCTTTCTGTTTTGCTGTCCTTCTCTTAAACTCTAGCATATACTGTACATATTAGTATGTTTTTGTTTATATATATTTAAGTTCGTACTGCCTAGTAGCGACTGCAAAGTCTGTGTGGTCTGTGTTTCTATGTAGCTCTCTGTTTCTCTTCATATATATACAATAACATTTCCCTCCATTCAAAAGTAAATTCCTGTCTATTCTCGACTTGGCAGTATTCTCCTCACTGATGTATTTCCATTCTACCATAAATTGGAGTGAAATCTACTTTATCCGGGATTTAGTGGATTTTTCTCTAAGCTTCCTAAATCCTACTCCGTTTCATTGAACTTTTTCTTTATTGACTTTCTTTAATCTACTATGTGTACAGTTTGTTTAGTCACACACAAATTCATGGCCCCCTAGTTTTTCGTTATCCAAATATAACTATCTGGATTGACTTTTGGATGGAACTGGCTTTTCAATAAAGAGTATATATAGTTTTGTAGTTGATATATATATAATTATATCCATAAATTCGATTTCAGAGATATACTTCCATACTTAGAAATAGGTGAAGTCCACGAATTATTATGAGTGACTACAATTTCCCGCACAAGGAGCTGGTGTACTGCGATATGATAAACTGAAGACAGTGAACGAGCATATACAAAGCAATACTGACTCGGGTATGGGTTTAAAGGGAATATTTCAATCTAGTTCGTCATTGTGTCAGAATTGTTCAATAATTGTTCAGCATTCACTGCCGGCGATTGCACAGTCGCGGCATTAAATCTGTTATATTATGAAGCCTCGAAATTATCAAACAAACCTCCAAAAATGTAATTAATTTATGAGGAGATTCAATTCACCCCTAGATGTCTTCGAACATAATTATATATCAGCATTAATGACCGAGACTGTTTACTTTTCGGTAGATAAATAGGCCGGCATCTCTTAAGGGGAGGTATTTAGTTTGTTCCCTAGACCTCCATCAAGCTTAAAATTACACCCCCTTGAGTCCCTTTCAAGATAAATTTGTAAATTTTTCGGTAGAAAAATGTCCCGACCGAAGACCGGTTCCTCTTAAATTACAGGCTCGCTATCGCTCGCCAGGATAAAATCGACACCTGAATTGCACGAAAGGTCTTAATATGGGGTGAAAGTTCTTAAAATCGCTAAACTAATGGGGGCAAACGTTTTATAATATCAAAACCAATGGGGCTAAACATGAGGGAGAAAGGGGTCAAGAAAAAAATCCCTCAAGTGGAGATCTCCCCTTAAATTGCAGCAGGTTCAGTTTAGCTTGCCCAAAAACGGGACTGGAGTTCTCGAAAGGGGGCTTCAGTCCTGGTCGCGATTAAGGAAGGCGTCTGGGGTTCCCGAGCAGGACAACCTCTGGGTTTATATTCCCAGTATACCTGGTGGTATACACCTGGGGGTATACACCTGGGGGTATACACCTGGGGGTATACACCTGGTGGTATACACCTGGTGGTATACACCTGGTGGTATACACCTGGTGGTATACACCTGGGGGTATACACCTGGGGGTATACACCTGGGGGTATACACCTGGGGGTATACACCTGGGGGTATACACCTGGGGGTATACACCTGGGGGTATACACCTGGTGGTATACACTTGGGGGTCTCGGCGACTCCGGTTTCGTTCTTCCTGACTTTCAGGTGGGCTTATCCTCTTGAGTTGATAGCCTCTAAAGTCTTATTTTAACTAACTTAATTAGCTTGCCCAGATACATTCGACACTTACAAGGTGCAAAGTGGTGATGGGCTGGTCTCTCAGAGTGAGAACTGAGCGATCTCTGCCATACCCATAGCTTACTCTGACTGTTCCTTTAACTTCTATATTTTCTAGATCTCAAGTGACGGCGTCTTTTCCGTGGATTGACCTCCCAATCTACCAAGATTGGAAGCCAAAGCGTCACATTTTTCCCTTGCCCCTCAACTTTCTCTTCATAATTGCTGAGGGGCACAGGGCCCTGGGTGGGGCTTTGGTTTCCCGGGCGTTTCCGCACCCTCCTCAGCTCCCCGCCATGGAGTGGCTTCGGTCACCCAGGCTTTATTGTGGTCGGCAGGGAGGGTTCTGTGGGGGCGCTCGGTTATGGCCTTGGAATTGCTCGGGGCCTTGGGGCTGTTCGGCCAGGCAGCTTGGGGAACAACAACAACAAGGTGCAAAACATCTGAGAATTGCTAAACAAATGAGGCGAAACCCATAGACTCTACACATTAACGCGGCGAAACATCGGGAATCACTAAAAGACCACCCTCGGTTTAGATAGGGTTAACCCTTCTCACGCCCTCCTCCCGAAAACAAGGTAATTTTATTGGTCCAAACCACTCCCCCCAACAGTCAAACCACTCCCCCCAACAGTCAAACCACTCCCCCCAACAGTCAAACCACTCCCCCCAACAGTCAAACCACTCCCCCCAACAGTCAAACCACTCCCCCCAACAGTCAAACCACTCCCCCCAACAGTCAAACCACTCCCCCAACAGTCAAACCACTCCCCCCAACAGTCAAACCACTCACCCAACAGTCAAACCACTCCCCCCAACAGTCAAACCACTCCCCCCAACAGTCAAACCACTCCCCCCAACAGTCAAACCACTCCCCCCAACAGTCAAACCACTCCCCCCACCAGTCAATGGGCGCAGGGTTAAAGTTGTTGTTTGGGAGACGGACGCCTCCTAACACATTTATCTATTTAGCTTTAGTTTGTTTATTTCTGAACAGTAACTAAAACTGAAACAGGGGAATATATTTGATGTATGTGGTTATTAATTCGACCCGTTCAGTATTACGGTTTTATTCCACATTATAATCCACTGAACATGTACGGTTGAATTGGGTTTAAGTAGGGTCGAGAGAGTTAAGGAGGTAATTGAGTTCAGTGTGTGGTCCATTCGATACTTAAAGGTCCTTTGTAGGCTGAATGAAGTCGCTTAATGTTACCTAAATACAGTATACTGTATATGTATCAATATCAATATAATATATATATATATATATATATATAGAGAGAGAGAGAGAGAGAGAGAGAGAGAGAGAGGGCGCTTCATGAACTGAAATAAAAATACTATTATCATTACCCAGGATCAATTAGGCTCATCCAGAACTCCATTGTGCTCGAGAAAAAGGCGGAATAGTAAGGCGATACAGGTAATCCCTTAAGGGGGCCCACCTCGCTTGTTCTATCTTTCTCTTCCTCTCTCTTTGGCTTGTATCCGTTCAGCCTACTGTTTTAAGACGTTTACCCCATCCAGGTGTCAATACTTACCTGGCGAGCGGTAGCGAGCCAGCATATATATTTGTTTAGTTTTGACGGCAAGCTAAATTTGTATATTTTTCGATAGAAAAATGTCTCCGGCGAAGCCGGATTTCTCCATACAATGCTGGCTCGCTATCGCTCGCCATGAAGAAATCGACACATGGATGGGAATAAACACCTTAAAACAGTTGGCTAAATGGGGCCGAATGGATAATTATAGCCTGCCAGAGAAAGAGTGAAAAGCAGAGAAAGAGTAAACAAGCGAGGTGGGCCCCCTTAAGGTATGGAATGTGGGGCAGACGATAGGGTCACTAGATTAAGAATGGACTTCAATGGAGTGTATTATATGCTTCAGTTTAATTCAGCTCACTTTATTTTCATGAATTATAGAGCTTTATATATTTATAGGAAATCCGTATCCTTGTATGATCCGAATGCGCTTTATGAGAATGGAATTATGGTAACATATATATATATATATAAATGTATCAATCTAATTTCAAAGAGTTATTACAACCCGTCGACCACCAATATATCTCCAGTCAATTGCTTCGGAATCTTGCTTCGGGGGTTCAGTGCGTCGTGTAAATATTCTGAACACACTGGAACAAGGCACGAGACAAGCATATACTAAGAGGGAGCATCAGTCTTCTGTGAGTGTTTAACGTGCCTACTGCCCCGTTCTGAGAAGTACTGGATAACATCGGTATAGTATTTTGTCTTCTATCATTTCTTGCTATATATTTCAGTGTGTAATCGGATATGAGATGGAAGGATAAATTACGTATATTGCACATTTGTCCTCTCATATAATGTGATTTGAAGTGGGAATTGACTAGCAGATCACTTGGTTCAGTTCATTTAAGGGTTGTTTGCGGGTAGCGAGGTAGGTATGCGAATTTCTATCTATCTATCTCTGTCTACTTATACCTGTCTATCTATCTATGTGTGAGTGATGCCTATATAGTTGAAGCCCATTTAACCTACCCCTTTCCTCCCCCCACACTTAAACTCGTTGCCTTGGGGGAGTTGAGAAGGGGGGGAGGGGGGGGGGGGGAGGCTGGGAGGTTACCTGTGCTGGTAATTACCCCAGGCACACAGGTAATGGGGTAATTGGTCTCTAGAACTGTCACAGGTACCCGTCTCTCCCATCTCTCTGTCGCTTTGTGGGCCTGTCTCCATCTTACTGTCTTGTCGGGAGGATAGGGTTAAATCGTAGGACGGTTGTTGTTCCTGTTATTCTGTTTCTTCTCTGTACCCTGTCTGTATTTCTGTCTCTTCCACCTACGCTATGTCTGTCTCTCTGTGTCTTCGATGGGGTTACATGTAAGTCTTAGGACGGTTGTTGGTGTTATGCTGTTCTTCATTGTATCTGTCTGTTTTCCCCATCTTCCTTTCTGTCCTATCTTTGTTTTGTTTTTCCACCTCTCTCTCTCTCACACACCTCTCTCTCTACCCTTTAAATCATGTCATGTTTCTCCTCCTTTCTGTTTCATGCTTTCTTGATTTTGTCACTCATATCTCTCTGCCTCTCTCATCCCTCGGTCTGTATTACCTGTCTCCATCTTACTGTCTCGTCTGGAGGAGGTGAGTAAATCTTAGGACGATTGTTGTTGTTATGCTGTTTCTTCTCTGTACCCTATCTATTTCTCTGTTTCTCTCTTATGTCTGTTTCTTTGTCTCATTGATACGAGTAAATCTTAGGACGGTTGTTGTTGTTATGCTGTTTCTTCTCTGTACCCTATCTATTTCTCTGTTTCTCTCTTATGTCTGTTTCTTTGTCTCATTGATACGAGTAAATCTTAGGACGGTTGTTGTTGTTATGCTGTTTCTTCTCTGTACCCTATCTATTTCTCTTTCTCTCCTATGTCTGTTTCTTTGTCTCATTGATACGAGTAAATCTTGGGACGGTTGTTGTTATGTTTCTTCTCTGTATCTCTGTTTCTTCCACCTCTGTTTCTCCTCTATGTCTGTCTCTCCCATCTCTCTGTCTCTTTCTTATAATATTTCTCATTCTACCTCTCTCTGTTGCTTTTATCCCATCTTTCTATATTCCTTATCTCTCACTCATCAATATCTACTTGTTATGGTCGTTTTTTCTTTTTTTCTTCTCTCTCTCTCTCTCTCTCTCTCTCTCTCTCTCTCTCTCTCTCTCTCTCTCTCTCTCTCTCTCAGGTCTGTAAGGTCGGTGTCCCTCTGCAACTCTCTGTAATCAATCTATCTCTCCCCACACAGTACACCTACCCCCAGAGACAGTAGAGAGGGAGTCCTTTGTTTAGTCTGCTGTAGTGGCTTTACGACCGTATTGCTAACCCTATCTGATCCGACTTTAATTATTTGTTTTATTATATTGTTTATTTATATATATATTTATTTATCTATACATTTATTTATATAGGTTAGGCCTATATGATTTTTTTTTTTTTTTTTTTTTTTTTTTTTTTTGGTAAAAATGTTCAAGGATAGAAGTTAAATTACATTAATCCATGAGATCTTTCCTAAGCTGGTCATAATCGTTGAGTATTGTCCTAAATAATGTCTGTCTAATTATCTATACTACACCCAGTATTTATTTATCTCTAATTAACTGCCTCCGGTAATTAATTCTGTCTTGTTATTCTCTTTGTTCTCTCTCTCTCTCTGTCTCTCTGTCTCTCTCTCTCTCTCTCTCTCTCTAAGTATATAATCTACCTCTGTATTTTTCCACATTTATATAGATCCATTTTTGTTTTCTATATTTTCTCTTTTTACCTATATATATTCGTCTACCTATCTATAGCTATCGATCTATCTATCTATAATATCTACATCTACCTATCTATATATGTATCTATCTATCTATATATATTCATCCACGTATCTCTGTTTCTCAGTTTAGCTCTCTCTCTTGGTGATAAACAATCGTCATGTTATTCCCTTTGTCGCCCTTCTTGGTTCTCATGTTCTCCCCCATTGTTTACCTGTGTGCTTTACTGTCTGTCTGCTGTAAATCTCCTTTTTTTTCTCTCTCTATCTCTCTCTCTCTCTCTATCTATCTAGCTATATATCTTTTTTACCCATCTGTCTATCTATCTATTTAGTTCTCTATCTACCTATGTGTTTAGCTATCTATCTATAACTTTATATATTTCCATACCGGTATATAAATTTATCTTCATGTCTAATCTCTCTCTCTCTCTCTCTCTCTCTCTCTCTCTCTCTCTCTCTCTCTCTCTCTCTCTCTCCGCGTACATCAATATTACCGTCATTCAAAATTCAGAGTATCCATGATATCAATATTCTAGTATTGTTGCAGGATTGCTAACAACACGGGTCATTTTCCATCTATTGTGTCTACTTTCGATGGTCCTGTTTCTGGGCGTGGGCATAAACCTTTAACTGTTTTGATAGCGTAATGGTTAATGCGCAGAATGTCGGTGTGAACATCCTAGGTTCGAATTCTTGGAGTACCTCATGTATTCTCGAGTTTCATTGATTTCATTACTTAGGTTTATCTGTAAGTTATTTGGTGTGTTGATGATATAGAATTATATACAGTCGCCCTTATAATTTTGTATCAACTCTGTGATCTTACGTATGAGAGTTAAAATGTAGTAGGGTTGAATTAAAGGTGTATAGTTTCTTATGCAGGTGTTAATTCATATGACCAAGTGAAGGGTTTTATAATAATCAAATAGCTTTTGTAAGTTAACCCATTTTGTATGGGTGATGTCTTTTTGTATGAGTGATGTCTTTTTGTATGAGTGATGTCTTTTTGTATGAGTGATGTCTTTTTGTATGGGTGATGTCTTTTTGTATGGGTGATGTCTTTTTGTATGAGTGATGTCTTTTTGTATGGGTGATGTCTTTTTGTATGAGTGATGTCTTTTTGTATGAGTGATGTCTTTTTGTATGAGTGATGTCTTTTAATTTTATTCTTGCTATATTTGGACGATTTTGTGCAGTTTAAGACAAATTTAAGGTAGTAAAAAGGGTTAAGCGAAATAGTTCGAAGCCTTTTAATAATTATTGGAGGCCCTTTTTAATCTTGATGAAATCATCTAATAGTAGCCAGAATAAATGTTAAAGGACAACACCGGTACCGAATTCAGGGGTTAATCACAACAGTTTTAATCACTGATTAAGTACGAATTCATGTGGACAACTATTTAATACAATGCAAAAATATGTATATGTTATTAATCATCATCTCTCGCCTTGACAATCAAAGCTTAGTTTGTCTTCCTCTGAATTGTATACTTCAAAATGTTGACATTCCTGGAAATGTCAAGGGTAATTGTTTTACCCTTTGCCTGGCTTAGTCTGCAGAAAAGTATTGTAATTACTTCTGTCTGTTTGACTGTTATCAAGATTGGTCACATGATTATATATGTTGACGTAATAGGTGCAGCACCGTATATTATGTTGACGTAATAGGTGCAGCACCGTATATTATGTTGACGTAATAGGTGCAGCACCGTATATTATGTTGACGTAATAGGTGCAGCACCGTATTTTATGTTGACGTAATAGGTGCAGCACCGTATATTATGTTGACGTAATAGGTGCAGCACCGTATATTATGTTGACGTAATAGGTGCAGCACCGTATATTATGTTGACGTAATAGGTGCAGCACCGTATATTATGTTGACGTAATAGGTGCAGCACCGTATATTATGTTGACGTAATAGGTGCAGCACCGTATATTATGTTGACGAAATAGGTGCAGCACCGTATATTATGTTGACGTAATAGGTGCAGCACCGTATATTATGTTGACGTAATAGGTGCAGCACCGTATATTATGTTGACGTAATAGGTGCAGCACCGTATATTATGTTGACGTAATAGGTGCAGCACCGTATATTATGTTGACGTAATAGGTGCAGCACCGTATTATGTTGACGTAATAGGTGCAGCACCGTATATTATGTTGACGTAATAGGTGCAGCACCGTATATTATGTTGACGAAATAGGTGCAGCACCGTATATTATGTTGACGTAATAGGTGCAGCACCGTATATTATGTTGACGTAATAGGTGCAGCACCGTATATTATGTTGACGTAATAGGTGCAGCACCGTATATTATGTTGACGTAATAGGTGCAGCACCGTATATTATGTTGACGTAATAGGTGCAGCACCGTATATTATGTTGACGTAATAGGTGCAGCACCGTATATTATGTTGACGTAATAGGTGCAGCACCGTATATTATGTTGACGTAATAGGTGCAGCACCGTATTTTATGTTCACCTTCCTTCACAACCATTACTGTATACCTTTGAATAACTCGTACTGTACCGGTGACGTATTTTGACATTTTATTCTTGCTATATTAAGGGGAGGTATTTAGTTTGTTCCCTAGACCTCCATCAAGCTTAAAATTACACCCCCTTGAGTCCCTTTCAAGATATATTTGTACATTTTTCGGTAGAAAAATGTCCCGGCCGAAGGCCGGTTCCTCTTAAATTACAGGCTCGCTATCGCTCGCCAGGATAAAATTGACACCTGAATGGTACGAAAGGTCTTAATATGGGGTGAAAGTTCTTAAAGTCGCTAAACTAATGGGGCAAACGTTTTATAATATCAAAAGCAATGGGGCTAAACATGAGGGAGAAAGGGATCCAGAAAACAATCCCTCAAGTGGAAATCTCCCTTGTTCAGTTTAAGAAGGGTCTGCTTTAGTAAAATGGTTCTGGGGGATATTTCGAAGCTTGTTAATTGCTGAAGGCCCCTTTTTAACCGATTTTTTTTTTTTTTCAAATAGTGTTCATAATATAATGAAAGGACGTCACCGGTACTGAATGTGTTAACAATATATGAATCCAGTCAATGGAATCTCTATCCCTGGAAAATCACTTTCGCAGAGTAATTTCCCATGCCTTTCAATCCACAAGAGTTTAAAACCTTTTCTTGCCAAGCTGAATTTTACACTGCACCATTCGCCTTCGCAGAATATTTATATTTTTAAGCACCATTTCACCTTTTTTCCGTTGATTCTGGCTAAGATAAAATTATTATATGCAGTTTAAGAAAGACCTATGTTACTAAGAGGGTTTGTTGAGATTGTATTCACCCATTTGAGTCGTAGAGTTAATTTATAAACTAAAGAAATTCGTCTAATGGTAACCAGAATATGATGATAATTACGTAATGGTGGTGAAGGGGTTAATGGAATTAGGTTGGCGACAGGTGCGATACATAGAAGTTATATTATTATGTATATATATTTCCTGTCAATATCTTCTTAGTCTCCTTCTGTATGCAATGTCCGAGAGGAAGAGGAAGAGAGAGAGAGAGAGAGAGAGAGAGAGAGTGAGAGAGAGTGAGTGTGAGTGAGTGTGAGAGTGCAAAAACGAACATCAGAATCCACAAACACAAATTCCAAAGCCTTGCTCAACACACATCCACTCGGGTCAAAAACGCCCCTCTCTTTAAGGGGGGTGACCTGTTTTTGTTCTGTCCTTTTCTATCTTTCTCTGCCTTGTACCCCTTTGGCCCCATTCAGCCTACTGTGTTAAGACGTTTATCCCCATCCAGGTGTCAATTGTTTACTGGTGAGCGGTAGCGAGCCAGCATATTTTTTATTTTTGTTTGACAGCAGGCTAAATTTGTACATTTTTCGATAGAATAATGTCTCCGGCGAAGCCGGATTTCTTCATATACACTGTAATGCTGGCTCGGTATCGCTCGCCAGGAAGAAATCGACACCTAGATGGGGATAAACGTCTTAAAATAGTTGGCTGAATGGGGCCCAATGGATACAAGCCAGAGAAAGAGAGAAAAGGAGAGAAATAACAAAAAGCAGGTCACCCCCCTTAAAAGAAACCAAAACAAAGCCGTTCCCCGTCCGAAACCTAATGACACCATAACGAAGACAAGTGAAACAGCCCGGTCAGCAAGGGGGAGTAATGGTCAAGGGAGTGGCAGTGATCACTCGGGGCTTGTAGAGCTGAATTATAGCTGAGGGTGCGTACTAGAGAGGGAAGGGAGGGATGAAAATAGTCTACCCTGTTTTCTTTTATTCTGGAATGGTGTTTTGCCTCGTTTTCTTTTATAATTTTTCTTTGCTCTGGATTAGTCATTGTTGTATTCATTTTAGTCCTAGTATTCTGGAGTAAAGGTAATATTGAGCACAGTGGGGATAAGACAGTTGACAGTTTTTTCTAGTTTTATTCGCCGTTCTTTTTTCTGTCGACTGTAAAGTAAAATTCTCGGCTTACTAAACAGGGAGGATTGAAATTGTGTACCCTATTCAGTTCCAGTCTTACTATTATTATTATTATTATTATTATTATTATTAGTAGTAGTAGTAATATCTGGTTATTATTGTGCTTACGGAATTGTTATTGTTCTTATCATTATTTTTCGCACACACTTCATTTACTCCAGGGATTTGCAATTCACGTAACTAATGCATGTGGAAGAATTGAAATAGTCTTCCCAGATTGCATCCTTGTAACCTATTCAGTCCTGGTGACATCCTGTTCAGTCCTGGTGACATCCTGTTCATTATAGTCGGGCAACAATTAAACTATTGTATTCATGTTAGGAAGAACGGCTACCCATTAAAGGGTTACGCACTATCCCAATTTATCCTCTTAAGCTCTCATATATTTCTCCTAAGTTTAAAAAAAAAAATCTAAATTAGTTAGTTAATATAGGACTTCATAGGCTATCAACCCTTCTGGATTATTAAGCCAGCACACTGTAAGTCAAATAACGTCGGGACTGGAGCCCCTATTAGAGAACCCCAGTCCCTTTCAGCCCTTGTCTAAATGTAGGTGGAATTCAATAATAAATACATCACTGGTACATTCGGGGTTAGTTTCATTAGCTGTACCTTCGATTCATAGCCCAATAGATATTTCAATACCAATTACTCTTCCATTTCAGTTGGCCAAGAGAAATTGAAAGTCTTCCCAAATTGTCTGTGTTAAAAATATATAGTTATTTTTCTTATCTATCTCCTCCATTACCTTTGTTCTTTTCACGTCGTTTGACCCATTAAGGATATAGTGACTCCTTTGTTCACGTCGTTTGACCCATTAAGGATATAGTGACTCCTTTGTTCACGTCGTTTGACCCATTAAGGATATAGTGACTCCTTTGTTCACGTCGTTTGACCCATTAAGGATATAGTGACTCCTTTGTTCACGTCGTTTGACCCATTAAGGATATAGTGACTCCTTTGTTCACGTCGTTTGACCCATTAAGGATATAGTGACTCCTTTGTTCACGTCGTTTGACCCATTAAGGATATAGTGACTCCTTTGTTCACGTCGTTTGACCCATTAAGGATATAGTGACTCCTTTGTTCACGTCGTTTGACCCATTAAGGATATAGCGACTCCTTTGTTCACGTCGTTTGACCCATTAAGGATATAGTGACTCCTTTGTTCACGTCGTTTGACCCATTAAGGATATAGTGACTCCTTTGTTCACGTCGTTTGACCCATTAAGGATATAGTGACTCCTTTGTTCACGTCGTTTGACCCATTAAGGATATAGTGACTCCTTTGTTCACGTCGTTTGACCCATTAAGGATATAGTGACTCCTTTGTTCACGTCGTTTGACCCATTAAGGATATAGTGACTCCTTTGTTCACGTCGTTTGACCCATTAAGGATATAGTGACTCCTTTGTTCACGTCGTTTGACCCATTAAGGATATAGTGACTCCTTTGTTCACGTCGTTTGACCCATTAAGGATATAGTGACTCCTTTTTTCCATTGATTCAGGCAATCATTAGATATTTAACTTAGGAATCAGAGGGTTATAAACTGTCGTAAACATTTTTTTTTCCCCTCGTAGATCTTTTCTAAACAAAGGAGATAGAAAGAAATCCGTCATTGTATGCTAAAAGCTTTAGCATAACTTCCATTCAACATTTGTTCCTATAGTTAGTTATCTAGAAACTGATAATTTGAATTACGCAGCACAATTTTAAATACCGGTACTGTTTTTATTTCGATAATTACTTCCCTTTGATTAGAAACTATTAAAGAATAATTTAAAACAACAATTGTTGCACAATTGATATTTCTCACCTCTTTTGAGTGATACATTTTTGTTGACCTATTTTGAGTGTACAGTTGTGTACTCAAATAGTTGTACATGTAAAATTGTAATTATGCTATGTTAGCAATATATATTATTTTTATTAATCTCACCACCACACCCCCAATGAAATTAATTAAAGTATATATGATCCGCCGGGATTCGAACCCGGGTTATCACACACATATTTTTGCCACCTTAACCATTACACCACCAGGACGGTTAAAGGATTATGCACACGCCTACGACTTATTATCCATTCTCGAATACTGGATATTAATCTAATCATGTTCATATTCCCAACCGCACTATGGTAGCCTACTGTTTAAGTGAGAGGAAAGAATATTCATGGGGCACAGATCATATAGACCGGCCTCTCGAAGAAATATCCCTAAACCTACTAATATATGATAATGAAATAGGATAGATTAAGGCTGTATTTTACGGTTACCATTATATAATCATAAATTAAAACAAAAAACGAACTCCTATCAATGAAAACTACTGTGCAACATTTTATAAAATGAAATAATGTGATGAAGATTAGTGGGGTCTGTCTTAGCGTTTGGACGTAGACAAGGTAGCCTACACGAGGTGATACAGAAGATAATGCTAGTGATGACAGTGGCCTGGATTACGGTTGTGTGTTTATTGTTGCAAACTAGGTATTTGAACGGCAGAATCCAAACTCACAAACTTGACGGTCCAGATGAGTCGAACCCACTAAATAATATATCTGGTATAACTTCACCCGTCAGCCGAGCCAATGTACAGTCGTGAGCATAAATAAGGTTACAGCCATATGAATCCTTGAGCCTTGAAGGGGTGGTTTGTAACCCCTTCTCCCTCATGTTTACCCCCATTAGTTTTGAGATTTTAATACGTTCATGGTATTAGTTTGGCGATTACAAGATTGTGTGTACCATTTAGGTGTCTATTTTATCCTGACGAGCAAAAGCGAGCCTGAGGGTATCGTGGGTATTTTTTAAACAACTTGATGGAGGTCTTTGGAGGAAACTAAAGCACAAATAATATATATTAAAGGAACAAATAAATATCAATCTCGCCTTAAAGCCACGTCCTGAAGCATTTGATATACTGTATATTAAAGGTTTGTATCATCTTGTTCTGGTCCTATACTCACTCATATGGGTAAGTTACCATTAGTGATTACGGTTGTACACGGCTCTTTACTAACCAAACCACCAGGTCACTTTAACGTTCTCTCTCTCTCTCTCTCTGTTCTCTTCAAGGCAATCTCCTCTCTCCATTTTTCCCTTTCCTCTTCTTTATCCCTTCCCTCTCTCTCCACTCTTCTCGGCATTCTTCTTTCGGTTGCCTTTTATTCCCTGTTCTTGCATGTTCTTCCTCGTTCGTCTCTTTCTCCTGCACCTCTTGTCTTCTGTTCGTCTTTCTCTTGTTTATTGATTTTGTTATGTTCCCTTCTATTCAACGGTTTATGCAATTCATTTTATTTTATTTATTTTATTTATCGGTTTAATTACCGATGTTGTTTATGCTTAATCTATTTCTGCTAATCCTCTTGTCGTATTTTTATTCGTCTTCTTCGTCTTCTGCTTCTGAATATTCCCCACTCTCCTTTATGACTCTCTCTCTCTCTCTCTCTCTCTCTCTCTCTCTCTCTCTCTCTCTCTCTCTCTCTCTCTCATCTTACGTAACTGTATTTTTCCACACCCAATAAAAGCCAAGCCACCTCCAAATTTAATCAACGGAGCCAATATTAGATCAGATTTGTGGCGTAACCTTTTGATTAAATACGGGTTCCAAATAAGAGTAACGGTGTGTATATATATAACCTTCAACGTTCGAAATCAATATCCCTCTCTCTCCATTTTTTTCAGAGTGGCAGGTAGAGGAATGGATGGACGCAGTTGGGTGAGTAATATATTTTGTTTTATTTAATCTGAATTTTCTTTTTAACTAGCTTATTGAAGGGGTTTCTCTTCAACTGTTTGCTAATGTGCTTATGTAATTCTGTGTTAACTATAAATATTTTATTTATCTGTCTGTTTATGCTTATTTTGGTATCTATTAAGTATGGGGTAGTTCAAAACAGATATATATATACATCTTCATCTTATTATATACTACGCGATAATCTGCCTTATACCAATAGGCTTATAGTCCCTCCCTACATATACATGTATATGTAGTCTCCCTACATATACATGTATATATTTCAGCTCCTTTCCTCTCTGAACTCGACTCACAACCAAGAGCACTCGAGTTAGTAAGACGAGACGGATGGGCAGTCTCGTCACACCCCATGCCTCTGTTCACCTAGCAGTAAATAGGAACTTTGAATTAGTGAAAGCATGTGATATCCTGTCTTGAAGGGGGTGGTGGGTGGTTGGGGGGGGGGGTGGGCTAGAGTATAATAACCTGAATGTTGAGGGGGGGGGGGGTAGAGTATGATAACCTGAATATTGGAGGGGGGGGGGGAGAGGTAGAATATAATAACCTGAATATTGGAGGTTGGTTGGGGGGTAGAATATAATAATCTGAATATTGGGGGGTGGGTTGGGGGGTAGAGTATGATAATCTGAATAATGGGGGTTGGGTTGGGGGGTAGAGTATGATAATCTGAATATTGGGGGTTGGGTTGGGGGTATAGTATGATAACCTGAATAATACACATAAGCTCCTGTGTACCAGGCAAGGTGAATCTTTCACCAGGGACATGTGGAGAGGATGGATGCACTATGTTAGGTGAAAAGATGCAATACCGTGAAAGGTGGAGGAAGCTGCACCAAGGGGCAAACCAAGAAACATGTGGAATCATTAATCCTGACAAGTGAGGCACCTCTGAACAGGGCTGCCTGGAGATCCGCCATTAGGGTGTGAGACCGGAACCGCATTTCGTGTGGAGCACTTGGTCTTTAAAATTATGTATGTATATATGTATGTATGTATGTATGTATATAGAGACTATAAAAGTTAAGGTCACACAGATTAGCTCCCTCAGCCAAGCGCAACCTTGCCAAAGTTTGCTAACTTTTATTCTAACCCTCCCGGTTCATTAAGTAACAAATATATTTCATGTTCACCTTTAGTTTTGCCATATAGTTTTACTTTTTTTTTTTTTTTTTTTTTTTTTTTTTTTTTTTTTTTTTTAAAGAGACAATGAACGGAGGAAGGAAAAACACAGATAAAACAAAAAGGTCCATGTGCCTAAAGGCATCCTCCATTCATAAAATGTTTGTAACAACTGGATTTAAACATTTGTTGATTGTAAGTTTGTGGAAAGCAATTCGAGGGAAGTGAATTCCAAAGAGTAGTAGCTCTGGGGATAAATGAATTCTGATAAGCAGAAGTTCTGCATTGTGGAGGAGAAAGTGTAAATTCATGGGCGCTCTCAGCTGCCCTAGTTCTACGGGGAAAGATGTGGAGAGGCGGCACAATTGAAGCAAGTTCCTCGGAACAATTGCTGTGAAAATATCTGTAGAATAATGCAAGGGATGCAACGTTTCTTCGTATGGCTAATGTAGGAAGGTCCTGTGTGATTGCAGGGTTATTGATTAATCTAATAGCTTTATTTTGAATTTTGTCCAACTGCCTCAATGCAACCACTCCACTTCCACCCCACAGAGGTGAACAGTAATCCATCTGAGAGCGCACATGACTTTTATATATTACGGCCAACTGCTCGTCAGTGAAGAATTCTCGAACTCTGTACAGGAGTCCCAGTTTTTTAGAGGCATTCTTAGCAATGCTTCTAACATAATGTGTCCAGCTCAAGTTAGTAGTTAATGTTACACCGAGAATGTCAATACTAGGGGAAGTGGGAATATTTACATCATTAAAAAATATATGGGAGTCAGTGAGATTCTGTCGGTTAGAAAATTGAATGTACTTGGTTTTCTGTGAATTAAAGGAAACTAGATTCTCTTGTCCCCATTCATTAATTCTAGAAAGGTCCTGGTTCAGAGAAATTGCAGTGTTTATTTTTTAATTTATAAGATCGGGTTGGGTGAAAGAATTGGTAAATGTGAAGGAACTGTGGAGTGTTGAGTCATCTGCGTAGGAATGTATTGGATTATGAGTGGTAGATATGAGATCATTGATATGAATGAGGAACAGAGTTGGGGCCAAAACTGATCCCTGGGGAACACCAGCATTTATTGAGTGAAATTGAGAATAAAGGCCATCTACCATTACACGTATTTTTCTGTTATGAAGATAAGAAGAAATTAGTGGAACTAATGATGCAAGGCCGTAGTGTGACATCTTGCACTTCTAGTGTCTTTGAGATGATAACTATTCCATACAACGCCTTGTAACTCTCTCTCTCTCTCTCCCTCTGATGGGTGACTTTTTTCCCAACTTAATTTCATGCCGACCAGCGGTCGGAGGGAGAGGTGGGTGGGGAGAGAGCCTTCTTCTTTGCTATCCTTGCCTTCCACTTTGTAGCAAATTCTATTCTAGCATTAAGTCCGGACTACCTAGCAGGGACCGCAAGGTCTGTGTATCTATCTCTCTCTCTCTCTCTCTCTCTCTCTCTCTCTCTCTCTCTCTCTCTCTCTCTCTCTCTCTCTCTCTCTCTCTCTCTCTCTCTCTCTCTCTCTCTCTCTCTCTCTCTCTCTCTCTCTCTCTCTCTCTCTCTCTCACCCAGTACCCTATACATCCTTGGCCTTGACAATTATGCAGACTGTAGCTCTGTAATTGTAACTTATGGGCGGACTTTTTATACCCTACCCAGAAGGTGTCGTCTCTAGCTCTCTCTTGCTCTATCTATCTATATGTTTGTCTATCGGTATCATTATCTATGCATGTTTCTATACTGTGTATATATATATATATATATATATATATATATATATATATATATATATATATATATATATATATATATATACAGTATATATGGAAATGTGGATTATTAGATTGTGTTATGACAGTTTGCCTCAATATCCCTCATACCACTCTTAACAATATCGTAAGTTAGATTTTTAGAATTTTGGTAACAATATTTATTGAACGGGTTGTGATGTCCTATATATAGTATATATGAATCTCAAATATGAGATTGGACATTTATGCCACTGAGATTATAGCCAGTTCGTCGATAGAGTTAATTAGAGTTAGTTTACATTGGATTGTATTCTTCACTTATTGCTACGAGAGTTCTGCGTTATGTAATTACATTTTAATGTTTACTATCTCCTTGAAATAGGCAGCGTGAGTTAGAGATGGTATCTCTCTCTCTCTCTCTCTCTCTCTCTCTCTCTCTCTCTCTCTCTCTCTCTCGTTCTCTCTCTCTCACTCTCTCTCTCTCTCTCTCTCTCTCTCTCTCTCTCTCTCTCTCTCTCTCTCTCTCTCTCTCTCTCTCTCTCTCTCTCTCTCTCTCTCGTTCTCTCTCCCACCACCACCACCTCACTTCCTCCAGCTTTCACATTTTTTGCCCCAGTCATCCTTCCTTCTCCTCGTCACCTTTTTTGCAGGGACTCTAATAACTCGACTTTTCACCTCTCCCACCCTCACGCCTTTTGTTTTTTAGCCGTTGTAGATTATTTGTATTTACATTGATATTTTAGTTGTATTTTGGCCAGTGATAACGAGCCAGCAAGCATCGATTTTGTCTAGTTTCTGTATATTATTGTTCTGTTATTATTATTTTTCTTTTTGCATATTTTTTATTCTATGTTCAGTTTTATTGTAGATTTTTTTTTTTTTTTTGGGGTGGGGGGGGCAGCAACAGCGAGCCAGCAAGCATTTTTGTTTTTGTCTAGTTCCCTCGGATTGCATTACATTTGTATTAATTATTATTTTGCTATTTTGTTGTATTTAATCTCTTTGTTTATATTTATGTATTTATTATATGTATGTACTTATTGTTTAACGAACCAGCAAACCAGCAATTTATGGAGTTTTCCGCATATGGGGCGGAATTTTTTTTCTATGGAAAAAATTTACAGTTTAAGACAGTAAAGAGAATGTGAAGGCGTTCTCAGATTGTTAGCTAGGGAAAACCCTGATTTAAATGTACAAAGCTAAAACTAAATAATTTATGCACTGTCCCGTTTGTGTTGCAGTCATCCTTTCATCTCCTCGTTACCTCTAATTTCTCGACTATTCTTCATATACAAAAATAAATAAAAATTAAATTAAATAATGACAATAAAAAAAAAACTACAAAAAGAAAATCACTCCTTATTTTTGTTTTTGTTGTTGATGGTTTTACAGTATGTCCATATATTTTCTCGGTGTTTATTTTGTAGGAGTACTGTGCCCTCTCGACAGTTATCCACCCCGAGGCCTAGCGAGCCAAGTGTTCAAGATTATTGTTTTCATTGGTTTTAGATATAGATGTTTTTTTTATGGCAAGCAGTACAGAGCCTATATTTGTGGGAGTTTCCCTTTTTCTATGGACACATGTACATGGGGGTATGATAGGGGGTATTTAGATTGCTAGCTAAAAGTAAAATATATACTAAGGACAAATATGGAACCCATTTTTCGTTGCTTGTTACTTTATTTTATCCATATATTTTTCCTTTATTCCTGAGGCCCTAATAATTCGACTTTTTGTTTTGTTTTATGTTTTGTATTTATTCAATTTTTTTATTAATCGAATATATACAGTATATATATATATATATATATATATATATATATATATATATATATAAAGTATAAACTATAATTATATACTGTATATTCTGTATAAATATATATATATATATTTTTTTTTTTATTTTGCCGATGCCCTAACATTGAACTTCTTCACCTCTCCCAACCTCACTGCTGCCACTCCACCTATTCTTTTGTGGCCTGGCCTTCAAAGGGGGCCAAATGAACTTCCGAGCCATTCCCACCTTCGCTCTTTAAGGGGGTACTACTCGCTTTTTATGAACCTCCTTCTCCCTCGTGTTTTTATGAACCTCCTTCTCCCTCGTGTTTAGTATATTAGTTATGAGATTCCTTCCATTAGTTTGGCGATTTTAATACCTTTCGCCCCATTTCGTTGTCAATTTCAAGACCTTTCGTGCCATTTAGGTGTCGATTTTTTCCTGGCGAGCGATAGCGAGCATGTAATTTAAAGAGGACATTTTTCTATCGAAAAATGTATAAATTTATCTTGAAGGAGTGTTATTTTTAAGCTTGATGGAGGTCTAGCGAGGAAACTAAGAAAATACATAAAATATATACACATATATATAGACCAAAAAGCAAGCAGTAACCCCTTAACGTCTTTTGTACCGACGACGTCCTTTTCATTGTATTCTGGCAACTATTAGACTATTTTCTTCAGCTGAGGAAGGATGTATACCAATAGAAAGGCTACATATTATACTATCTCCATCAATCCTTTTAGCTACCATATATTCTTCTAAAGCTTCACAAAATCGTATAAATGTAGATGAAATCTAATAACAAAGACGTCGTTGGTACAGAAAGGGTTAACCATCTCTCCTTTTCTCGTTCCTACTAACCCCTTGAGGACCGTAACGCGTGTTCAGTATATTATGGCTATCATTAGACGATTGTATACAATTTATGAACAATATATCTAGGACTCGAAGGAATAAATACTATCTCGATTAACTTTTAGCTCTAATAAGTTCTTCCTAAGCTCAATAAAATCGTCTCATGATAGCTATAATTAGCTGCCAAAACATCTGACTCTCCGACTTTTTCCTTGTACCCCATAATTCGTTATCTACGCCATTTTAACCTTTCAACCGCAATATGATTTAATCCTTCGGGCCAGCCCTGTGAGAGTCTTGTCTTAGCCTCAGTGGTCTGGTTACACAAACTTTTGATTAATTAATTAACTGTCAAAATTCGCCATGATCTTCAAAGGGTTAATCTTATTTAAACGAGGACATTTTAAGTGCATATAAATGTTTCAACTTTCTCGCTAGCCTTCCGGTTTCATTTGTTTTCTTGATAGCGTAATGCATAGTGCGCGGAATTTCGATGTGAGTATCGTACAGTAGGTTCGAGTCCTCGGAGTGCCACATGTATTTGTTGATTTCATTAATTGAGTTTAGATGTGAAGTTGGTTGGTGTAAAAAACATAATAATTCAAGTTCTAACACATTTATATTGGGTGATAAGTATTAATAAAAGTATAAGCACATGAACTGCATAAAGCACCTACCTGCCTTGCGTTAGGATGGGTATGGGTAACTCATAGGGGTATGGAGAGGGTATTTAAAGTGTCCAACATAATATACTTCTTTAAAAGTTATATTGACAGTAAAACCAAAAATCTAATGTAAGGATTTAAAAGGAGCAAATGAAAAAGTTTATTTTCAAGCTGTTTTTTGAGAAAGGTAAACATGATTTTCCTCTATAGAGCCTCAATTTAAATCTAGTTTGGGACTATCATGTTATTATACTGTAGGTTACTTTGAGTTAGGCCTCGTTTTTTTAGATTTGGAATAAGGCTAAATTCATGTTAAGCTAGCTTATACCGATCATCTCTTGAGGAAGAACCGAGCAACTGCGAGCTCATTGAATCTTACACCAAACAAACTTAAGCCCAAATTTTGACCCAAGTGGATAAACTAGTGAAAAGGATGATTGCGGAATAGACGTAAGTGGTGGTAAATGAGGTGTGAAAAGAGAGTGTGGGGAAACGTGAGAATGAGGCTTCTTGAAAAGGCCTCAATTTGGGAGAATTTTGAGACCTCGTTTATCGTATTACGGCCTATATTTTATTCAGTTTCTAGTCAGATAGATGGATAGATAGATATACGTTTGAAATTACATAAACAGATGATTTAAAAAAGAGATATATACTGTAGATTGGTACATACATAATTATGTAGGTAGGTAAGTAGATAGGATATATAGTAGATAGACAGAGGTATAACTAATAAATAACTAAACTAACTGGTGTGTGAGAGAAAGAGAGAGCATCGAATGGAGTAAAATAGGTGTGAAATTTGAGGCGCTAATATAATAAGCAAGTCTATTGAAGTGTCCTTATTTGGAATTTATATTCCTGCAACTCGTGAATATTTTGTATATCAAGCCGTACAGTTGCTCACACGAGTTCCTACACACTCGGGGGTTTAAGGGGAGATGGGTCGTTTTTCTGGTCCCCTTTCTTCCTCATGTTTAGTCCCCTTAGTTCTGACATTTTAAGACTTTCGTTCCATTAGGCTCGTTATCGCTCGCCAGGAAAAAATCGACACCTAAATGACACGAAAACTCTTAATATTGACAAATAATGGGACGAAAGGTCTTAAGATCGCCAAACTAATGGGCCGAACGTCTCAAAATCTGAAAACTAATGGTGCTAAGTATAAGGCAGAAGGGGGACCAAAAAAATTACCCATCTCCCCTTAACACTATGCCAACATCAGCCACAGTGATGACATGATGGGGCAGTCCTGTGGCGGGACTTTGTTGTATTGCACTCCAACTTCACAGAGGCAATGCCGTCTGAGCCGTTACAATGAATATATAATGGAAAGTAACGCTAAAATAGTGTTAAGGGATTGTTTTTCTTGATTTACAGTGTGCTGGCTTAATAATTCAGAAGGGTTGATAGCCTCTGAAGTCCTATTTTAACTCTAAACCATTGTATGTATGTAGTATGCTAAAAATGATTCACCCCATCAGCACGATTTCCCCTATTTACCTCTTATTTTGGCTAAGGTTAGACGATTTTATGCAGTTTAAGAAAGACCTATTGTATTCATAGGGATAATTAAGATCATATTTACCTTTTTGAGCCGTAGAGGTAGACTATAAGCTGAAGAAAATCGCACAACGGTAACCAGAATAGGATGCAAATTACGTCAACGTGCTGAAGGGTTTATACAGTTTTTGTATGGCATCAAACTATTTACGTGTCTTATATTTGAGGTGGCAGGTAAACAATCAATCGGTCAATATAATGGTGAATTGAGTGGCCAGTGTGTGTGTGTGTGTGTTTTGTTTTCTTTCTTTTTTTTTTGGGGTGGGGGGGGGGCGGATACATTCTGTTGGGTGATACTAATGATGAGAGCTTCCGTGGTATTACTAATGAGCCGCAATCGTTAAAATGTGTAGGTAATCATATCGTACCGTGGCTATTATTGTAAAGCGAGCTGATATGTTTGCGATGTGGGCTTTATATGGCTGGCAACTTAATGAATTGTGATAAATGTAGACTAGAATTACTCAAGGGATATTTTTACTTATGTGTTTTATCTAAATATCTATTAATTTATGTATTACTATATTGTTTTTGGTTTCCTCCTTAGACCTCCATAATGCTTAACAAAAAAAAAAAAAAAAAAATCTCCAATACCTTCTTCGAGATATATATATGTGTATTTTTCGGTAGACAAATGCAAGCTTGCTATCGTTCGTCAGAAAACAAATCGACACATAAATGTCACAAAAAGTTTAGGAGTCGCCACAGTAAATGAACGTCCTGAAATGTCAAATTTAATGGGGCTGAACATGAGGGAGCAGGGGAGCTAGAAAACCCCCCTTGAGTAGTAAAACGTGGGTGAAGATGATGGCATTATAAATGGTAGTAGAAATATAGTGAGTATATATTTGATGGTGACTAGGGAAAAGTTGAATTAATGTAGTGATGATAGAGGTGGTGAATATAAGTGTAGGGTCAGTAAATAATGTTGTATGGTGTTTATTTGTGTTGGTAGTGGTGAGGATAGTGGTAAAGAAGCATCTATCTTAGAGCGATGGTGAAGAGAGTTGTGAAATGGCGATAATAACTTAGAGCGATGGTGATAATGGCCTAGATATAATTATGTGATAGCACTGAGGAATGACAGTGATAGTGATGTAGAGGCAGTAATCTTAGAATGATGGTTATGGTATATGTGGAGATGATAGTACTGAGGTGAATAATGAATAGTGATGGTGAAGAGAGTAGTGAATGGATTATGAGTTTAAAGTTATGTTGATGGTAGAGATAGAGATGATAGTATTTAGTTGAATGATGTATAATGATGGTGAAAATAGTAGTGGGGAGGCAATAAGTTTAGAGTGATGGTGAAGTAGAAGTAGAGATGGTAGTACTGAGTGATATGCTTCTGATAGTGGTGTAGAGGCAGTAATCTTAGAATTATGGTGATGGTGAAGATATTATATAGTGCGAAACCAATAAAGTTAGTAGAGGTAGATATGATTGTACTGAACTTCATGATATATGGTAATGATGAAGATAGTAGTGGAGAGGCAATAATCTTAGAATATTGGTGATGTAGAGATAGATATGATAGTTCTTAGTTGAATGATGTATAATGATGGTGAATTATGTATGGTGAAGATTGTAGTAAAGAGGCAATACGTTTAGAATGATAATACTTAGTTGAATGATGAATACTTATGGTGAAGATAATAGTAAAGAGGCAATATGTTTAGAATCCAGACCAGACCAGATGGCTGGAGTAAAGTAGAAAAGAAGAGCAATTGGACAGAGGAAGAACAAGCGGAGAAGTGAGAAGTACAGTAGAAGACTGAAAGTTCTTGGGCTCAACCAAGTTGCTTCATTAGATAGGGATAGTAGAGGTATATATGATAGTACTGAGTTGAATTATGTATAATGATGGTGAAAATAGTAGTGAGGAGGCAATAAGCTTATAGTAATGGTGATAGTACAGTATGAAGTAGAGGTAGACATGATAGTACTGAGTTTAATAACTCTGCGTAAGCAGAGTGGTATCACCCCCCGTATAGTGGTATATGCTAACCGAAATGTCTGTCTGTCTGTCCGAGAACTCCTCCTAGACCGTTTGACGGATTTTCACCAAACTTCACACGAACCTTCGGTGCGTGAATGCGACGGTAATTTTTTTTTTTTTTTTTAATTTGTGCAATAGTTATGATCTTAGGTCCAAAAATGGTCCCCCCCCCCCCCCCCACCCCTTCAGGACCCCCACCCCTCAGCCTGTACCTAAACCACACATCATACACATGTCTCAGAAGTGTGATAATGGTGAGACGTCTGTCTGTCTGTCCAAGAGCTCCTCCTAGAGACCTAGACCGTTTGATGGATTTTCACCAAACTTCACACGAACATTCGGTGCGTGAATGCGACGGTAATTAAAAAATAATAATAATAATTTGTGCAATAGTTATGATTTTAGGTCCAAAATATGGTTTTGCCCCCCCCCCCCCCCCGCGCTACCCCCCAAGCAATGATGGCATTAAAAATAACTTGCCCCGCGTTTTTTAGGTTAAGTTAGTTTAGTTGACATTGGAAGTGATGGTAGTAATAGTGGGGATGATGGTGGTAGTAGTGATGATGGTGATAATAGTAGTGGTGATAATAGTAGTGATGATAGTTAAGTGATGATAATGACAGTAGTGATGATGATGACAGTAGTAGATATGATGGTGAAAGTACTAGTAGTAGTGATAATGGTCATAATAGTAGTGATGATGGTGACAAGTACTGATGACAGTTGTAGTGATAGTAGTGATGATGGTAGTGACAATGGTGACAGTATTAGTGATGATGGTGAAAGTTGTAGTGATGATGACAGTTGTAGTGATGATGAGTCTTAGTGATGATGGTAAGAGTAGTAGTGATGACTATAATAGTAGTAGTGATGACTATAATAATAGTAGTAGTGATGATGATATTAATTATGATAGTGATTAATAGTGATGATGGTAACCCATCGCAGAGTTGGGTATGCCGTTTTGATTTTGGGCGAAACGGCACGTCTACTTTATACATAGTTATATAAATACCCTCCAAGAGAGTAAGTGAAAGGAATCAATAAGCATAGACAAAATCCTAGTTATACTTATTCAACTCCTGGTGATTCTTTTACAAACGAACTCAGGGCAGGTCAGCTTAAGATGGTGGTGGAGAATACACTACCTGCCTTTTTTTTTGTTTTTCCCTAGTGGGGGAAGGGGGAGGAGAGTAGAGGTTTGGTCAGGAAGGTAAAGTAGGAAATTACGAAGGAAAGTAGTAGATTAAAAGTAGGTGGGCCAACCACCTTGCTTTATTTAGGATAGGGCAACTTTATTTTTATTAAAAAAAAGAAAACATATTTTGGATGTTTAGATGATAGTTAATGATGATGTCCCTTTCTCAGTGATGTTGAGTCGAATTCTTCTGATGTGTTGTTTCGCTGGTGGCATTCATGTATTCAGGGGCTCTGGCTTTCTTCAGGAGGGTCCTTGATATTTGTAGGGATCCCCTGGTGTTCTGCCATTGTCCAGGTTGTGGGGGGTGGTGGTGGATGTCTGCTGTGTTATTGTTGGATGTTCTGGTGTTCTTGTTTAACTGGCGATGGCCTGCCACTGAGTTGAAGGAAGAGGTTCTCCTTTGAAGGTGAGATCCACTGAAGTTGTTCTGAGGACCCAGGCTTGGAGGGCCCACGGTATTCGGTATTCAGTGTGGGACCCCCAGTAGTAATACCGAGGTCCCCAGTTACAGCATCGCCCAGTCATCTTCAGAGCTCCTCCACCAGCCTCAGCCTCTCCATGCTCCTGTAGACGAGACCCTCGATCTTGGTGAGGGCCTGCAGGAGTGGTGGTAGTGGAGAGATTTGATGTTCTGGTGGTCTGGTGGATCTGGATGCCTTGGTCCGAATGTCAGGAACTACCTGCCTCAGAGAGTAGGCTTATATACCCTTCGCACACCTGGCTCTGATACCAACCTCTCGAACTGCATTAATCTCAATTCATTATATGCTTGCCGAATTAAAGTATTACTTTTACCAAGAACTCTATGATATAATTCTCTTGTAATCAATACTTATGATTAGAAAAGCCAAATACATTATTACCTAGTTATACTCAATATCATTTGTACGTCCAGCAACGAAGGAGAGAAAGGGAGTTGGAGGAAAGGGGGGTGGAGATTGAGTAGGGGTACGGGTGTAGGGGGATAGGGGGGAGAATGGAATGTGGAGAAAAGGGGGGTAGGTTGCAAGAAGCCTCCCAATACCACTCCACTCGTGCTTGTACACTCAGGGACAATAATATTTTCTTATATATGAAACTAAGCTGTCTACAGGTCGAATTAATTATACCGGACTCATAACATTGCATACAATGTTCAATCATAAATAATTAAAGATCGCATCCACCATAACTAGCACAATACCTCGATTACAACCAGTGACACTTGAATGAAATAGAAATCCCTAACAATTCTTATATCTTAATGAAAGTTGATACAATGGGTTTTTGGCCCAAAAGGAACAGTTTGGGGGGGTGAGATAAATACTTCTCAAAATGTTGTGTTGTTATGTATATATAAGGACCACCCTATGTAACGCAGAGTTGATAAAGTTAAAAAGATGTCGCCGGTAAAGAAGAGGGTAAGATTTTTATATGATTAAATATTGCCCGTTCTCTCACACCTGTATCCAACTTTTATCTTCCCCCTCCTCATCCTCATCATCAGGAAAATCCAAGAAAGCAGTTTTATATAAGCGGGAAATAGTGACGTATACATTCCAGACCTTCCATGTGTTTTGTAGGAGTGAATACATGTCATTCCAATAGTCGTGAAGAGTTGAGGAGGCTGTGTCGGAAGATTGAGTAGTTGTAGATTTGTGCTTTGTTGTATTAGACTCCTTTGACATGGGTGTGTTGCCTTTAATTATATTTCTTTTTCTCGACTTTGATTCGGAAGTCTTGCTTTTACGGGTAGGTTGTTCTATTTTTAGGATGGTTAAGCATTTATGGGTTATGTTTGAGCGGTAAAAAAATTCTTGACCGTAACAAGAAAAGCCTCGATTGTTATTTAGGCAGTATTCATTTGGCCCACAGCTGTTGGGCTTACAGTTATCGATTACCACACACATGCCATATTTAGGATCGTAAAGACTGCCTTATGATTTGATGCCGTTATTGGTAAGCTTGAAAAAGTTCTTTTCACTTTTGTAATCCAAGTTGCAGGTATTTGAACCATTTTTGCTCTTACCAAGGCAAGGGTTGGTGCTTCGAGCTTCACAGGTTTGGATGCTAGTCTCAAAAGTATTTCCATAGCACGGATTCGGGCAAAAGGAGTACAAAGCGCAGCCGAATGAAGACTTATCATTATTAGCTCTGGCATCCCCATCTTTCAGATTCTTAGTGGGATCAGTGGAGTCACATTGGATGAGTTCATTTAGGTATAGCATTTTGTGTATCGTATACCAACACATGTATTCCATACCTGTGCTTGTTAGGCGATACAATTCTAACATATCGACAACCCTTAGATCTATATTTTCCAAGATACCGTTTTTACCTTCAACAGGTATATCTGGGCAGAAAAGTTCATTCTGTCCCTCTTGGCATAATCCGTTATCCAATCCTGCCTCACGAGTTACATAATCAAATCTGGTAGAAAGCCTTAGCTTCTTGGCAATCTCTGCAAGATAGGAAATGCAATTTATAAAGCTCGTAGCGCAAAATTGAGCCGTGTCGTAATGTGGTGGCATCATTGCTCCTCGAAATTGGGTGGTTAGTGGCAGAGGACGAGGACGATATTTCCGAGTGTCTTTGACCACCGCTCTTAAAGCTCGTAGAAGGAGCGCAGCGTCATGGGTCATCATACGGATATGCGGAATCCCCCTTGCGCCGAACGGGTTCTTGCCAATTCTGGGACGATTTGGGTTGAAGCTACTTATCGTTTGGAGTGGAGGTTGGGGTTGTGTTTCGGTTTCAGGCTTAATGTTTATTCTCTTCCTTTGCCCTTCTTTTATAACCTCTCTCAACGTTTCTTTCCCCTTCACCACCACCAATACAATAAGAACCAAAATGTATTGGAAAACCTGCATTATGACGGCTAACGAAAATTGGGATATTTGAACATTATTCTGAACGCCGTCTGATCACCTTGACAATATTTTCAAACCTACAAATTCATATCCACATGGTTTGTAATTATAATGAAGCTAAGATTATCAACTCTGCGTAAGCAGAGTGGTATCCCACCCCCCCCCCCCACACAGAATGCCATCGTTCAGGGGGTGAGAAAAACTTGCAACGCATTTGTTAGGTAAAGTTAGTTTAGTTGACATTAGAAGTGATGGTAGTAATAGTGGGGATAATGCTGATAGTAGTGATGATGGTGATAATAGCAGTGATAATGGTTGTAGATTTAGTGATAATGATGACAGTAGTGATGATGATGGTAGTGATGATGATAACAGTAGTAGATATGATGGTGACAGTACTAGTAGTAGTGATGATGGTCATAATAGTATTCATAATGGTGACATTAGTAATGATGATTGTAAGATGATGGTGACAGTATTAGTGATGTTGGTAAGTAGTAGTGATGATGGTGAAAGTTGTAGTGATGATGAGAGTAGTAGTGATGATTATAATAGTAGTAGTGCTGATGATATTAATGATGATAGTGACCGATCGCAGAGTTGGGTATGCCGTTTTGATTTTGGGCGAAACGGCACGTCTACTTTATTAATAATATATGGTAATGATGGAGATAGTAGTGGGGAGGCAATAAGCATATAATGATGATGATAGTAGGATTATGATAGCACTGAGGAATGATTTAGGGCGATGGTGAAGATACTAGTGGGGAGGCAATAAGCTTAGAATGATAGTAGAGGTAGGATTATGATAGCACTGAATAATGATGTAGGGCGATGGTGAAGATAGTAGTGGGGAGGCAATAAGCTTAGAATTATAGAGATAGTAGAAGTATATATGATAGTATGAGGAATGATGTATGGAGATTGTGAAGACAGTAGAGAGGAAGCAATAATCTTAGAATGGTAGTGATAGTAGAGGTAGAGATGATAGTACTGACTTGAATGATGAATAATGAATGGTGAAGATAGTAGTGAAACATATAATGATGATGATAGTAGGATTATGATAGCACTGAAGAATGATGTAGGGCGATGATGTAGATAGTAGTGGAGGCAACAAGCTTAGAGTAATGGTGATGGCAACAACGAGTAATACATAAACACAGTGTAGGGGAGGGTCAGTGCTGATATATTTAGAGTGGTGGGGGTAGTGATGGCACAGGCTATGGTAGTACTTGAGGTAGTGTAGTGGTAGGACATGATGTGTGGTACGTAGTGGTAGCAGAGGGTAATTCTGGTATATTTATAGTGGTAGTGGCTATGGTAGTTCGTGTGGTAGTGTATTGGTAGGGCATGAAGTGTGGTTATGGTAGCAGAGGGCAATGATGGTATACTTAGAATGGTAGTCCTTGTGGTAGTATAGTGGTAAGACATGAAGTGTGATTGTGGTAGCATAAGGTAATGTTGGTATGTTTAAAGTGATAGTGGCAATGGTAATCCTTTTGGAGGTGTATTGGTAATATACTGAATGGAGTGTGGTAGTGGTAGTGACGATGGTAAGTCTTGTGGTAGGATGTGGTAGGATAATTTTGGTAGGATATTAAGTATGGTAGTGGTAGAAGAGGCCAAGGCGTGTATTATATTTAGATTGATGTGGCAATGATAGTACTTGTGGTAGTGTATTGGTAGGCCATATGAGTGAGGTAATGGTAGGAGAGGACCATTGGTGGTATATTTAGAGTGGTAGCGATCATGGTAGTCCTTGTGGTAGAGTATTGGTAGGGGATGAAGTGTGGTAGTGGTAAGTGAGGACCAATGCTGGGATATTTAGTCATAGTAGTAGCGGTGGTACAATGTGGGTCAGTAGTGATGTATCAACCTTTCGACTTATATATTAGTAATATATTTTACATTAATATTTACATTTTCATCATTACAACTTATAAATGGGTGTCTGTAGAAGAGTCCTTCATATATACTACAAGGAAGTTTTGTGATAAAGCAGAAGCTTCAATAGATTGCACTACACTTTATAGTTAATCCACTATATAAGTTTATGTTTATGTGTATTAAGGGATAATTTCGTAAAACCACCAAATATAACAAGACACCAACACACGCATATATACATTAACCACAGACGGTATATTTCATTGCTTTAGGAGGTAATATAATAATGCAACTGGGATTATATAAACAGCTATAAGTATTGGAGAGGCTACATGACTTTTAGGTTTGATTCTACCAGTGTTGTTAGTGCAGGGCAATATATAAAAGGGAGTCGGTGGTGGTGGTAGTTGATGGGCAATATATGTAATGTAGAGGGGAAGAGGATTATATTTATATGGTGGTTGGTGTTGTTAGGGGTGGTGGAGTTAGTGGTGATGATAGTGTTGTAAGTGGTGTTGGGTGTGGTGGTGGTGATGGTGTTAGTACATAACAATATAAAAGGAGGGTCGGTGGTGGTGGTGGTGTTGTTAGTGGTGTTGTTCTTGGTGGTGGTGTTGTTAGTGGTGGGTGTTGGTGTTAAAGGTGTTGTTGTTAGTAATGGTGTTGTTGTAATAAGGGGGTTCGGTGGTGGTGGTTGATGGGCATTATATGTTGTAGAGGGAAAGGTGAATTATATTTATATGGAGGTGTTGATGTTAGTGTTGTTGTTGTTGTTTTTAATAGTGGTAGTGTTGTTAGTGGTTTTGATGTTGGTGGTGTTGGTGATTGGGTTAGGTTAAGGAACATTATATTGATCATAGGGGTGTTGGTGGTGGTGACTGAGGTGGATAGACCATAATAATGAGCATGGTTGTAGTAGTTGTGGTGGTGATGAGGTGAAAGGAGAACAATAATGTGTTGTTTTTTATTATTGTTGATAGTGGTGGGAAATTGACAAATATATGTGAATGTGATTGTTATTTTTCTTGTTATTATCGTTGCTGTTGTTGTTTTTGCTGCTACTGCTGTTGTTATTACTGTTGTTGTTGTTTTTACTGTTGTTGTTGTTGTTTTTACTGTTGGTCATGGTGAGGTAGGTGAAGCATTACATTGAGAGTGGCGTTGCGTGTTGCTTGTTAAAAGCTGCTGTTGGTGTTGTTGGTAGTGGAGGCAGTATTAAAGGTACTGGTGGTGGTGCATGTTGTTGTTGTTGTAGTGGTGGTTGTGGTGGTGTGTGTTGTTGTTGTTGTGGTGGTGATGGTGGTGGAGGCAGTATTAAAGGTACTGGTAGTGGTGCATGTTGTTGTTGTTGTAGTGGTGGTTGTGGTGGTGTGTGTGTTGGTGTTGTTGTGGTGGTGATGGTGGTGGAGGCAGTATTAAAGGTACTGGTGGTGGTGCATGTTGTTGTAGTGGTGGTTGTGGTGGTGTGTGTTGTTGTTGTTGTGGTGGTGATGGTGGTGGAGGCAGTATTAAAGGTACTGGTGGTGGTGCATGTTGTTGTTGTTGTAGTGGTGGTTGTGGTGGTGTGTGTTGTTGTTGTTGTGGTGGTGATGGTGGTGGAGGCAGTATTAAAGGTACTGGTGGTGGTGCATGTTGTTGTTGCTGTAGTGGTGGTTGTGGTGGTGTGTGTTGGTGTTGTTGTGGTGGTGATGATGGTGGAGGCAGTATTAAAGGTACTGGTGGTGGTGCATGTTGTTGTAGTGGTGGTTGTGGTGGTGTGTGTTGTTGTTGTTGTGGTGGTGATGGTGGTGGAGGCAGTATTAAAGGTACTGGTGGTGGTGCATGTTGTTGTTGTTGTAGTGGTGGTTGTGGTGGTGTGTGTTGTTGTTGTTGTTGTGGTGGTGATGGTGGTGGAGGCAGTATTAAAGGTACTGGTGGTGGTGCATGTTGTTGTTGTTGTAGTGGTGGTTGTGGTGGTGCGTGTTGTTGTTGTTGTGGTGGTGATGGTGGTGGAGGCAGTATTAAAGGTACTGGTGGTGCATGTTGTTGTTGTAGTAGTGGTGGTTGTGTTGGTGTGTGTTGTTGTTGTTGTTGTTGTTGTGGTGGTGATGGTGGTGGAGGCAGTATTAAAGGTACTGGTGGTGGTGCATATTGTTGTTGTTGTAGTGGTGGTTTTTGGTGGTGTGTGTTGTTGTTGTTGTGGTGGTGATGGTGGTGGAGGCAGTATTAAAGGTACTGGTGGTGGTGCATGTTGTTGTTGTTGTAGTGGTGGTTGTGGTGTGTGTGTTGGTGTTGTTGTGGTGGTGATGGTGGTGGAGGCAGTATTAAAGGTACTGGTGGTGGTGCATGTTGTTGTTGTTGTAGTGGTGGTTGTGGTGGTGTGTGTTGGTGTTGTTGTGGTGGTGATGGTGGTGGAGGCAGTATTAAAGGTACTGGTGGTGGTGCATGTTGTTGTTGTTGTAGTGGTGGTTGTGGTGGTGTGTGTGTTGTTGTTGTTGTGGTGGTGATGGTGGTGGAGGCAGTATTAAAGGTACTGGTGGTGGTGCATGTTGTTGTTGTTGTAGTGGTGGTTGTGGTGGTGTGTGTTGGTGTTGTGGTGGTGATGGTGGTGGAGGCAGTATTAAAGGTACTGGTGGTGGTGCATGTTGTTGTTGTTGTAGTGGTGGTTGTGGTGTGTGTTGTTGTTGTTGTGGTGGTGATGGTGGTGGAGGCAGTATTAAAGGTACTGGTGGTGGTGCATGTTGTTGTTGTTGTAGTGGTGGTTGTTGTGGTGGTGCGTGTTGTTGTTGTTGGTGGTGGTGCTGTTGTGGTGGTTGTGGGGTTGTTGTATACTGCAGAGTGAGGTGTTGTTGTTGTTGGTAATGGTGGTTGTGCGTGTTGTAGTTGTTTATAGTGACGATGGTAGTGGGGCCAGCATTATATAGTGGTTGTGCATGTTGTTGTTGCTGGTGTTGTTAGTGGTGGTGATGGAGGTAGCATTTTGAGAGTGGTGGTGGTGCGTGTTGTTGTTGTTGTTGTTGTTAGTGGTGGAGGAGGCAGCATTATAGTGTGTTGGTGCGTGTTGTTGTTGTTGTTGTTGTTAGTGATAGTGGTGGTGGAGGTAGCATTATAGAGAGTGGTGGTGGTGTGTGTTGTTGTTGTTGTTAGTGGTGGTGGTGATGGTGGTGGTGCGTGTTGTTGTTTTTGTTGTTGTTAGTGGTGGTAGTGGAGGTAGTATTATAGAGAGCGTGGTGATGCATGTTTTTGTTGTTGTTGTTGGTTTTAGTAGTGGTGATGGTGGGGGAGACAGCATTATAGAGTGGTGTTGCTGTTGTTGTTTGTGGTGGTGGTGGTGCGTGTTGTTGTTGTTAGTTGTGGTGGTGATGGTGGTGGAGGTAGCATCATAGAGAGTGATGGTGATGCGTGTTGTTGTTAGTGATAGTGGTGGTAGAATTATAGAGAATGTGGTGGTGGTGCGTGTTGTTTTGTTGTTGATGTTAGTGGTGGTGGTGGTGGTGGAGATAGCATTATAGAGAGTGTTGTTGTTGTTTTTAGTAGTAGTGGTGGTACTCTTATAGAGAGTGGTAGTGGTGCGTGTTGCTTCTAATTCATCTAGTTATGGCTCCACGGCTCGTGTGTGTGTGTGTGTGGCGGGGTGACACACACACACACACACACACACACACACACACACACACACACACACACACACATACATTTACGCTCACACACCCATGCACACTATACAAACACAGACGCCCTTAATTTACTTCCTTATCCCATTGTTCTCTCTCTCTATGTCCCCCACCTCTCTCTCTCTCTCTGCTCCCCCATCAGAATCACCACCACTATGTCCCCCACCTCTCTCTCTGCTCCCCCATCAGAATCACCACCACTATGCGTCTGATAGTTATTCTCCTTCTATGTGCTCGCCCTCTTTCTTTCAGTTTGTCGCAGCTCATCCTGTAACGTGGCGTATTTTTCTATTAATTTTGTTAACACAAGACGGCGTTTTTCAGTTCAGGAAAGACGTCTTGCAATCAAAGTTAATCTCAATTATTCCCTTAACACGGTGTCTTATTCACTTTATTGCTGGTAACATTATACGTTTTTGTATAGCTTAAGAAAGACCAGTTGAAATGAAAGAAACAGTCTATCTCGCCTATCTCTTTTAACTCCCAGTGAACCTTTCTAACCTTGAAATAATCTGTCAATAATAGCCAGAATAAAACGAAATGATGTGTCATGCTATACTGAAATGTTCAACCACTTCACCAAGAGAGATTAGAATGATGTTGAATAAAATCTTCTAGTGTCAATCAGAATGGAATAATAATGATAATAAGATATTGGTATACATTATGAGTTACCGAAGATAAAATAATGTGTAACTCAGTAACGTGTCGACATGCATTTTAAGTGTAATTATCACAAAACAAACTTATTATCATATACATTTCAATACATATATCATTGTCGTACTGTATGGCAGAGTTGCAATCAAGAGCAGGAATGGCGACGCACCAATTTGAATCAGTATCGAACGTAAACGAGACAATTCAATACTTTATTATAGTCCAGATGCTTCAAAACTTGGCTTCAGATGTTTAAGGATTCGATTTGGTGTAACCTTATATTTTGCTGAGAATTTTACACGAACGCTTTTCCCACAATTGTCGATCTCTATCAAAGTTTGGGGCTCTTTTGTATCAGTATCGGCAGCTATCGTATCGTATGACATTGATGCACAGAAAAAGACATGTTCTCATCGAATTTACCCGAGCAAGCCTTTTTACCCCGGTATGTGTTGATCGGGAACTTCATCTGGACAACACGTTGAGTCCAAGTTTGCATTAGCATCGACATCTAAGCTGAAGAAAGACTATCATACGTAATACAATGCGTGCAATTTTAATTTATAATGTATCATACCATGCTAATCTGTGCATTGTTGGAAGAAATAATGAGAATTAGTTTTAATATAAAATGCATATATATATACAGTATATATATATATATATATATATATACCGATATATATATATATATATATATATATATATATATATATATATATATATATATTACATAAACAGTTGCCGAAAAATCTGCAGACAAAGCACTGGTGTGACTGTTCTTTTATTTTGGCTCCCTTTTCCCTGCTGGCTGGGTAAAGAATTTCGTTTGGTTCCATTATCAAGCTATCGATAAATCTCTTTCCCACTGTTATCCGCTGGCCTTTATTCCAGTGTATTCACTTTGTTACTGCCTTCCTTTATTTATCTTTTACATCTTCCCCAAATGTAATCCCTGGTCATTATTCAAGTTTTATTAACTTGGTTATTTCCTTGATAATATTTGTGTTTATACTTAATTATTATTGTTTCTCTTTCCCACTGGTATCCGCTGTCTTATATTCCAGTTTATTCGCTTTGTTACTCCCTTTACTTATTTATTTAGTTTCTGCTGGTATTCCCCTATTCTACTCTTTCCTTAATCTACTCTTTTCTTATTCTTGTTTTCCTTTTTTTTATCAATGTCTCCTTGTTGTTTTTTGTTTGCTCCTTTATCTTCTATTCTCTATTTGCTTCTCTTCACGTTTCTTCTTCTTCTTCTTTTCTCGTTTCATCTCTTATGTTTTGCTCATTTTGCCCTGCTATCTCTATCGATAAATCTCTTTCCCACTATTATACGCTGTTCGTATTTCCAGTTATATTCACTTAACATAGTTTCCTTTTCACTTCCATTCTACTCCTGTCTATAATTTATATATTTATATACAGTATATATGTATATTGTATATATATATATATATATATATATATTTATATATATATATATATATATTGTTCCCTTTTCCGTTGTTATAATTATCTGTTGTTCTTTTATATTGCTTATCTCCTCCATTGACCTTTTTCTTATATCCTCCTCCCCCTTATTCTTTTATATCATAGGTTTTCCTCCTTTTATTATCTTCTCTCCTCAAATATTTGTGTTCACTATTTTAGGTTTATTTTCTATCTTATTTTTATTCCAGCTGTTTGTTTTATATATATGTTTTTCTTTCTTATTTATATCAAGGGACATATACTGTATAAGGTGCTCCAGTCCTGACGCTATTCTTGACTTACAGTGTGGCTTAATAATCCTGAAGGGTTGATAGCCTCTGAAGTCCTAGTTTAACTAATTAATTGTGTGTTTTTCTTTGTCATCAATCTCCATGTTATTGTTCAGTATTTTCCCTCATGTTCTGGTCAAAGTAAGAAAATACATTATACGGTACAATAACACTATCTAAAGAACAGCTTATGATAAGAATGTATGAATTTGTTCTTTAAATGTTTGAGCATTGTTAAGTTGGACAATATTAGCATTACAGCTAAAACTATTCCACATATATGAGTATTACAGCTAAAACTATTCCACATATATGAGTATTACAGCTAAAACTATTCCACATATATGAGTATTACAGCTAAAACTATTCCACATATATGAGTATTACAGCTAAAACTATTCCACATATATGAGTATTACAGCTAAAACTATTCCACATATATGAGTATTACAGCTAAAACTATTCCACATATATGAGTATTACAGCTAAAACTATTTCCACATATATGAGTATTACAGCTAAAACTATTCCACATATATGAGTATTACAGCTAAAACTATTCCACATATATGAGTATTACAGCTAAAACTATTCCATATATATGAGTATTTATAGGTTCTCCCATTCTCTTGTTAGTTTCATCTTCTAGCTTCTCTTCATTTTTTGTTCTCCTATCATAGTCCCTTTTCTCCTGTAGTCTCCGTTGTCCATTTTATACTTTTCTCGTCCCGTTTTCTCTCCTCTGTTCTTTCTCCTCTCATATATTATTGCCTTCTTTTCTCTACAATACTTTCCTCCTCTCCCCCCCCCCCATCTCTCTCTCTCTCTCTCTCTCTCTCTCTCTCTCTCTCTCTCTCTCTCTCTCTCTGTCGACAAAAAATCCCTTCAGGCCTGTCATTCTAGGTCCCTTAAGGGGGGTGGCTTGGGGCCCCCCTCCCCCCATTTTTCCTTTATTGCTGCCAGAGAGAGAGAGAGAGAGAGAGAGAGAGAGAGAGAGAGATGAGAGAGGGAGAGAGAGAGAGAGAGAGAGAGAGAGAGAGAGAGAGAGAGAGAGAGAGAGAGAGAGAGAGAGAGAGAGAGAGAGAGAGAGAGGGGGGGGGAGTGAAAGAGAGTGAGTGAGTGAGCTTCCTATAGATACACTGACATCAATGTTCTTGTAGGCCTAGTAGTTTTGGAAAAGTGATCCTATTTATGTTGATGTATTAATTCCAAGATGGATATGCAGACATACAATATATACTGTATATAGATAGGATATTGTTGTTCTTATTGTTGCTATTTTATGAGCGAGAGATTTACATAGATACACTTACCACACAGACCTTACGATCCCAGCGAGGTGGTCAGGACTTAATTCTAGTAGAGATAGCTAACCCGAAAGTAAGAGATAGTGGAAGGAAAGGATAGCAAAGTAGAAGAAGAAGAAGGAGGAGAGAGAGAGAGCGTGTATGTGTGTGTGAGGGTGCTCGTAAAAGAAGAGTATATGGCTTGTAATTTCTCCCCTTTTAGATTGTGAGGATAAACACCAGAAGGTCGTTTACTGGTGTTACTGTATGTTGGTGTTTGTTGTGTACTCATATATACCACAGGCGGGTTAAGGGGAGGTATTTAGTTTGTTCCCTAGACCTCCATCAACCTTAAAATGACACCCCCTCGAGTCCCTTTCAAGATAAATTTGTACATTTTTCGGTAGAAAAATGTCCCGGCCAAAGGCCGGTTCCTCTTAAATTACAGGCTCGCTATCGCTCGCCAGGATAAAATAGACACCTGAATTGCAGGAAAGGTCTTAATATGGGGTGAAAGTTCTTGAAATCGCTAAACTAATGGGGCAAACGTTTTATAATATCAAAAGCAATGGGGCTAAACATGAGGGAGAAAGGGGTCAAGAAAACAATCCCTCAAGTGGAGACCTCCCCTTAAAGGAAGACGTCAGTAGAGTTGAGATTACACACACTGCGGGTTATAACAATTGTCTGGTAGTTTGTTTTTCGAATGACCTGGTTACATGACCGCTAACTACTGTTTACTGTATGTTTTGAAATTGCCACAGTTTCAATATTAATGAACGATGATTAATGTGCTTATATACTGTATACTGTATACGTACAGTAGATGTTTATATTAATATATTAAACAGATATATGCCATCACATTTTCTTCAGGATCTGGGTTCCAGGATATGATCCGGATCGCCTCCTTAATTGAAGCACTTCATATTTGGCGCATATCTTGTCTGTCCACCAACATTTCCTGAATTTCTCAGGATCGCCTTGGCGCATACCTTTTCTGCCCGCCATATATGAAGCAAATCGTTTTATAATTTTTAGAGATATCTTGTTTACAGACAAACAGAAAATATAACCTCCGTCCAACTTCGTTAGCGGAGGTTATATTGACCCTTTGAGTGCCAGCGACGTGTGTTATCTTCTATTCTAGCTATATTAAGACGATATTATGCAGTTTAGGAAGGATCTGTGGTGGTAAAAAGGGTTAAGTGTGATACTTCGAACCTGTTGACTGCTGGAGACCCAATTTAAACTGAACACAATCGTCTATTAGTAGCCAGAATAAAGTTAAAAAGCTGTCTCTGGTACAGCAGGGATTACGTAGATAAAACTAGATTAGATTACGTATAGACTATAGCCTTGACATACGTATAGACTATAGCCTTGACATATTATACATATTAAGATGTGGAGATAAGGGTAAGATATAGGAAAGGGAAGGAGAGTAAACACGAATGGGGCCGGGCCTTAAGGGGACGCTGGTTATTTGTGTGGGTTTATTTATTAATATATTCATTTATGTTTTAGTTTCATCCCTAGGCCTTCATCAAGCTTTAACAAAACACACTCCCTAGACTCCCTGCAAGATAAATTTGTAAATTTTTCGATAGAACAATCTCCCGGCCTAAGGCCGATTTCTCTTAATATTACAGGCTGGCTAGAGCTCGCCAGGAAAAAATCGACACCTAAGTAGCACGAAAGGTCTTGATATGGATATAGAATTGGGACGAAAGGTCTTAAAATCGCCAAACTAATGGGCCGAACCTCTTAATATCTGAAAACTAATGGAGCTAAACATGAGGAAGAAGGAGGACCAGACAAACGACCGATCTCCCCTTAAGATAGAGTGTTACCGACATTATCCTTAACCATCTTTACTGTCCCTTATCTCACCTCCTTATCTACACCTCTCTCTCTCTCTCTCTCTCTCTCTCTCTCTCTCTCTCTCTCTCTCTCTTCATTTTAGCTCTTCATTACGTAATACGGTGCTAGTCGAGGCGTAACAAATGAAAATCTATATTGCAGTATATATATTTTTTTTCAGAGCGGCTCATAACTGGCTTTCACAATCTCTCTCTCTCTCTCTCTCTCTCTCTCTCTATCCATCTATCTATCTATCTATCTATCTATCTATCTATCTATCTCTATCTATCTATCTCTATTTCGAAATCTTTAATCTCTACCTTTCTTGACCTTCTAAAATTCCCTTTTGACCGCCGACCCTCCCGAGTCAATAACGAAATCTCGGAAATCTTTTATGGCTCAGAAGTAAATATAATTAGGCCTAGGTTCATGATAGGAAAGGGAAGTTTAATGGGAGAGAAATGCTTATAGTGCACTCGGGTACTGTTGGGTTCATATATACATACATATAATGAGGGAAAACCGTACTAAAAATCCAGATGGCGCTGGGGGTCTTATTCAAATGACTATCGTGTGTGATACACCATTGAGGTGTTTTGATGGTTTTCGTGATTTAAGAGGTTTAATACAGTTCTCAACTATCTATGACACATAGTTGTGTAGTATATTTTTACTACATTCATAATATGATGGTTATATACTCGTTAATGCAGTGAATATATAATAATTAACATAATTTGATACATAAATATCAGCTTATTGAACAAGAAATTTAGTTTCATCTAATGTGGTGTGATAGGCTGGGCGAAATTTTAATATTCGTTGAAGTATTGTATTTACTTTTCCTTTTTAGTTACTAACAAATACGTGTTTCAGTAGAAATTGGCTGAACATACGGTATTATATTCTGTAGCTGTAGAATTTGGCAGGTTGAATGTCTGCGCCTGCGCACTATAGTTTCTTTCCTACAAAACAAGCTATCGTGTGCTTTTAAGTTACCAATTTATAATCCACTATCAAATCGGGCAGCTAAATATGTTACCGGCTATATTTCTTATTAGACCAGAGACAGGAAATCAAACAATGTGAAACAGAATGTCATAGAACACAGAGGCATCAAATTACATACGTGGAGATGCAGGAAATTCGAAAAAGATGATGACAATTTTGTGTACAACACTGCCTTTTCCACGGGCGACTGTTTAGGTCGTCAGCTGACCGCGGCGGGATATACGTACTGTAACAGTGTTGCCAAGGTCTTCTTTTGTTCGCACCATTGGGCTAGTTAGGATTCGTTCAGAAGCGTAGATTTGCGAGTTTCCATTTCAAACGATATTTTATTCTTGATTTACAGTGTGATGGGGTGGATAGCCTCTGAAGTATTATCCTAACTAACTAACATTGGGGAAAGCGGAATTGGGCTGGTTCTATATACTATTAAAGTTGTAGAGGTGTCGAGTGTTGAGTAGCCTATAGCTAGGCTACATTTCATACAAACGTTCATCATGGCTTTCTGTTGGTTGTACTATACATGTATGGTAGCCTATGTGGTGGTGACTGTACTATACATGTATGGTAGCCTATGTGGTGGTGACTGTACTATACATGTATGGTAACCTATGTGGTGGTGGCTGTTCTATACATGTATGGTAGCCCTATGTGGTGGTGACTGTACTATACCTGTATGGTAGCCTATGTGGTGGTGACTGTACGATACATGTATGGTAGCCTATGTGGTGGTGACTGTACTATACATGTATGGTAGCCTATGTGGTGGTGACTGTACTATACATGTATGGTAGCCTATGTGGTGGTGACTGTACTATACATGTATGGTAGCCTATGTGGTGGTGACTGTACTATACATGTATGGTAGCCTATGTGGTGGTGACTGTACTACACATGTATGGTAGCCTATGTGGTGGTGACTGTACTATACATGTATGGTAGCCTATGTGGTGGTGACTGTACTATCCATGTATGGTAGCCTATGTGGTGGTGACTGTACTATACATGTATGGTAGCCTATGTGGTGGTGACTGTACTATACATGTATGGTAGCCTATGTGGTGGTGACTGAATAGCCTAATTAAGTGATTGTTTGTGAGGGGGGATTGGGACATTGATGCAGATTTGATGAGTGCATGATTGTGATAATAATGTATGTGGTATTTCTTTAATATTTAAATGATGTGACACGTAGGCCACTACTCATACAGTAGGCTATATGGGACTAGGCCTAGTTATATTTGGGGAACTCATAGTATCATGCATGCATGGCTGTTAAAGATAAACATATCAGAAAATGTGTGGGATAGGATTAGAATAGCTGAAATTGTCTGTAGTGCGGTATTAAGTGATTGGGATACTTTTGGGCGAGTTTGGAGATGTGATGTGCGCTGGCAACCTTGGAATACACACACACACACGCACGCACGACACAATCTATAACTGAACATTTTACCTTTATTAAGACTATAATCCACATTATATTAAGATTTCCATCTGTGAGAAACAAATATCTACCACCATTACTGCTAATTTGCACATAGATACACAACTAATGTCAAATTTAACAAAGTAAGTTAAGTGGGGAAGAGATGTTTACTGTCCGAGAAGTTTCGTATAATGACTATTATGGGTAGCGAACACTGGCATCAATTTATTATGCGCATGCCAGATCTGAAACTAGTTTATAATTGTATAATCTAATATCCAGTAAAGTGGCTAATGACGATTATTTTATAAGTTCATCTCGAGTTTGTATACATATCATTTTAATTTTAGGACATGGATACCTATCTATTAAAATATTAACAGGACTATTTTTCGAATGACTGCCATGTGTTTTTGTGGGCTTAATCAAATATGTTTTATTAATCATAAATACTTTGTATATTGGACAATGTACTGAATAGAATGTTAGAGTAATATGTCTGTAACATTCATGATTATAGAAATCCAGTGATATTTTGATGACTGCTATTTAAAAAATTCAATTCACTCGATGGCAACAAATTTAGGTTGGTGCGAACCAAAGGCAGGAAAAATAGCAGGCGATTTTTTTATTGTCCCCCATTAAGCACACACACACACACACGCAGAATTATTTGAAAGTTAATGTACTGTATATAGGCAGTAATACAATAAAAATTACGTTCCTATTAAATTCGTTAGTTATAATATATAATTTTCAATATCCATGTAATATAATTATTATAGAAGTTCATTTTCTAAGATAAAAAATCTAGTAAGATGGAATGAAATACAATCGAAACTCAGTGAAAGTACGATTATGTTTCATAAAAATACATTCTCCTTTAATTCGTAAAGTTTCTAGCATATATTTTCCATTATCGTAGCATTTAATGTCTAAGAAATCAAAGGTATAATCTTATAACTACCGGTATACCAAAGAGTTTTGCGAGTTTATTTAATAACAACCCGATACAAATGTTCGTTATTGGTTGGGTTACTATTTAATTCAAGTATATTGAATATAATGAGATAAAGTAAAAATATCTACCATGTAACTATTCGTCTAATTGTATGTATGTGTGTATGTATATACTCAGGCACATACCCCATAGCTGGGGGTGGCCGACGCGAGACAGAGACCGAACAGAAACAACTTTTTAGGGTCCAGGACCACGGATACATTCCCTTGCCCCTTTGTCTGGCTCATTAGTATTGTTAGTTAAAATAGACTTCAGTTGCTATCGACCCTTCAGGATTATTTAGCCAGTACACTGTATAAGTCAAGAACAACGTCAGGACTGAAGCCCCTTTTAGAGAACACCAATCCCCTATATTCACCTTCATAAAGATATATAATATTAACTATACGACTGAGCTACCTTCCCCGGGTCATTACTCTCCCCTGGCGGTACCATAAACAGCACAACAGAGGTTCCCGGTGGCTTGTTTGGTTTCCCTGGCTTGAATCCAATCGGCCCCATTCAGCCAACTGTTTTAAGACGTTTATCCCCATCCAGATGTCGATTTCTTCCTGGCGAGCGATAGCAAGCCAGTATTGTATGGAGAAATCCGGATTTTCGCCTAGGGGGAAAATTTTGTTCTAATCAACAAATTTACAACTTTAGCTTTTGCTTGTTAAAACAAATATAAAACAAATTTATATATAGTATATATATATCATATAATGCTGGCTCAGCGTTAAAAAACCGCTCGCCAGGAAAGTATTGACACCTGGATGTGGGTAAACGTCTTAAAACAGTAGGCTGAATGGGGCCGAATGGATGCAAGCCAGAGAGACAGGGAGAGAGAGAAACAAAAATCTAGGTGGGTCCCCTTAACTCATAGACTCCTCTACATAGGACTGAGCCACCTTCCCCGGCTCCTTACTCTCCCCCCCCCCCCCCTCCCCCCCCCCCCCTTGGCGGTACCATAAACAGCACAACAGCGGTCCCCGGTGGCTTGTTTGGGCTAATTAACTAAGGTACTTTATCTATACAGTCTCAGTGGTGGCTCTTATAGGCTCAACACAAACACCAGCCGATAGTGAATCTCATTAGAAAAGTCCTTGCTGGAGTTTAATATGGATATCTCAATAATAATATGTAAAAGTATACATTTTAAGTATTACGATATTCATATTTAACGCAAACAAGGACTTCTCGTTTCAGATCCGCCTTTTCATTTTGGCAAATACATTATATATATATATATATATATATATATATATATATATATATATGTGTATATATATGTGTATTTATGTATATTTATCAGTTTATTGCCGTCTACATATTGTTTGTTATAAATTACATAGTTTCTGGGAACATACTTTATTACCGTGTGTACAGTACTATACCAGCGTTCAAAATGACAAGTAAATAAGTTCCGCCCCAGTCTGTTTACCAAATGTTCCTTTATCCCATAGTTATCGCTGACCCTATATCGCCTTGGGGTCAACAGTCAAGTGGCTTCTGGTGGCTACTGGCTGGTCAGGTCACGGGGAGGGAGAGAAAGGGTAAGGAGATAGGGAAGAAAGGGTTTAGAGGTAAATTGTTATGGGAGTTTTATTGCTGAGTTAAGCGGGTACTACTCGCTTTTTCTGGACCCCTTTCTCCCTCATGTTTAGCATATCAGTTTTGATATTTTTAGACGTTCCTTTCATTAGTTTGGCAATTTTAATACCTTTCGTTCCATTTCATTGTCAATTTCAAGACCTTTCGTGCCATTTAGGTGTCAATGTTTTCCTGGCAAGCAATAGCGAGGCTGTAATTTTAAGAGCACCCGGCCTTTGGCCGGGAAATTTTTCTATCGAAAAAAGTACAAATTTATCTTGAAAGGGGTTCTAGGGGGTGTTTTTCTAAGCTTGATGGAGGTTGCAGCTAGCGATGAAACTAAAAAAAAAATGAACAAATGAATTAATAGCCCACAAAAGCAAGCAGTCCCCCTTAATGGGCTGTTTTGGGGTACCTGTTGATGGCTCGGAGGCTGTGATGGACTCCAGGGGTGTTTGTTTTCAGTGGATTGTGGCTAAATTGACTACCTCGTGGTCTTACCGTTTCTCTCGTTCTGTTTACTGTTGGCGGTGTAATGGTTTAGATACTTATGTTCTGGGTGTGGTGTCCCGAGTTCGAATCCCGGGAGGACCATATGCTTTCATTAGTTTATTCAAGTACATAGGGGTTTGTAACTGATGATTCATGTTAAGAACGGGGTGTTACTTAATACATACTTTTCTATATCTGGTCATTGCTCTATCCTTCTACTTTATATAAATATCTCTGTGGTAGAAATTCATTTGATAGTCTACGTAGGGTGTTCTGTCGGGATCAACATTGGTGCGCATGAAAGGTGTTTAGTGAAATGGTATTGAACAAACAGGGTCATATAGTAAAACTTAAAAGTACAGTCACTTAATAAAAATCATTAACCTCACATATTTATAACTATGCAAATATGTCATTTGAAACGAATTTATGCTTAACATTGTCTATACATCAACTACAAAACTACTATAGCTTATACTATTTATAGAAATCCATTTTCTTATGTTCTTATGCCTTTAATTATATGAATGTTTTTCATCGAACAAACTGGTGTCCAACACAATTTTACTTGATTATGTTGATACTGGAACAACTGATTCTCTCTCTCTCTCTCTCTCTCGCCCATCCCCATCCTCTCTCTCATCTCTCCCTCTCTGTCTTCTCCCCTCTTCAATCCTCCTCTCTCTCTCTCTCTGTAATAAAGGCCGCCATCGGAGAGCCACAAAAAGAGATACTGGGATTGTTTTGGGGGAGAGTAATGTGTCCCCCCCCCCCCCCCTCTCTCTCTCTTTCTCTGTACATTGTCTATACTCATACACACACACACACCCATACCCAAGCGGTGGTGTGTTTATCGGTACACACGTTATTTTTGCATGCTTTCGAGTACATTTTTCGGGTTTTAAACCTAAATAAAACTATCTAGATAAAACTTAACCTAACCTAACCCAACCTAACCTAACCTAACTTACCTAACCTAACCGAAAACACTCCATTTCAACGTCTTTTAAAGAGGTGTGTACACTTAAAAACCCCCAAAAAAACCTGTCGCCCTAAAACCTCCTGTAGCGCGTGCTAACGGGCTACATATTTCGTGAATGTTGGTACCTTTAAACACGCCCACCTGCTTGTCCACACACACACA
>CM064498.1:12265909-12283434 GCA_032716605.1 Paralithodes platypus | reverse complement strand
AACCATTTTATAATCAACTGAGCAACCCGCTCACTGCTAACACCACCTAGTTCCATTATACCATTTCCAACTTCAGATTTCCCTTGGCACTAAAGGCAATTACTGCTTAGCTCATATGGGAAGGCTTTATGTGTGAGCGTTATGTGTAGATGGTCAATATTTTTTAGGCTACATTAATAGGAAACAAATATATAGCATTTAAATACATATGAATAAACTTAACCCCTTCAGCGTAATGATCCCTCTTTACCTTTAATTCTGGCAAAACAAATAGAAGATTGTGTGTAGTTTAAGAAGGACCAATGTTATACAGAGGGTTTATTGAAAGCCTATATACCCCTCTGAATCCTAGAGGTATATAATAAAATAGAGACAATCGTGTAATGGTAACCAGAATATGATGATAAATAAGTCATCGGGGTTAAAAAAATATATATATGTGGGATACAAATTCTGGATAAGTGTGTCTATTGTTTCACTCTGCATACAGGCAGAAAGATAAACGTTATGCATTAAATGTTGTTATAAATTTGACATTAACATATTCATATATGTATGTTTCGTTCACTAGATCAAGTTAGTTAGTTAAAATAGGACTTCAGAGGCTATCAACCCTTACGGATTATTGAGCCAGCACACTGTAAATCAAGAATAGCGTCGGGACTGGAGCCCCTTTTCGAGAACTCCAATCCCTCCTATATCAAGGTACAAGATTAAGGTGGGCAGCATCACTTTCTATTGTGTGTGTGTGATGAAGAGTGTGTGTGTGGGTATATGGTGTGTACATTATTATATATATATATGTGTGTGTGTGTGTGTGTGTGTGTGTGTGTGTGTGTGAGCGTGGATGATTTATGAGAGTGTGTTTGTATGTATGTATGTATGTATGATGTGTGTGATCCCCACAGGGATCTGCCTTGTGTGGGCCGATCGGCTTTCTGCAGACTCCCATTGTCTTGTTCTTGTATGTGTACGTTTGTATATATGTGTATGTGTACGTTTGTATATATGTGTATGTGTACGTTTTTATATGTGTATGGGTATGTATGTGAGGGCCTATGTGTCAGTCACCAAACCCTCGAACCCCCCAGGTTAACTGGTAGCAATAATCCTGGTACCATGGTATACAATAGTGGTGTTGGTGGTATGGATGGTAGGTATGTCACTATAGAGAGAAAGGGGAGGGAGGGAGGGTAAGACGGAATGGTAAAATGTGTGTATGAGTACTTGGTTGGTGGGAAAGGAAGTTGATGTTTGTGTGTTGTGTTACAGAGTGACACTGAGAGAGAGAGAGAGTACAAAGTACAGAGGAGTACAAAGTACAAAGGAAATCAAGCAACAACAGATCTAGTGACTCTTCTAGGTTGCTTGTCCTCCAAAACACGGAGGATCAAGTTTCCAAAACAGTGGTTTTAGAGTGGTTAAGGGAACATTGGAAAAGGGAGAATTACTGCCTCTGGAACTAATGTCCGTGGCATGATTAGAAGTTAGTAGGGGGGACAGATGGTTAGTAACTGAAGGGGGGATAAATAAAGTTATTAATTTACAAACGCAGTCAGTCGCGGGTTTTGGATGCGAGCTATTATGTTCTAGCCGGAGTTTAAATGAATCAACGGTGATGCAGTCTATAACGTTTCGGGGAAGCCCATTCCACAAGTGACAACTCGATTGAAGAAAAAATTCGTAGATTCGTGTGAGTTTAAAGATTTACCAATAATTTTACAACCGTTTCCCTCCCCGCGTGTAATTAGATTGGTCGATAGGGAGTACTTACTACGTTCATATTGTCGATGCCTTTGATGATTTGGAACACTTGAATTAAGTCACCTCTTAATCTGCGCTGGGTTAAAGGAAATAGATTTAATTCTCTAAGACGCTCTTCGTATGGTTTGTTCTTTAGGCTAGGTATCATTTTGGTAACTCTACGTTGAACTCGTTCTAGCTTGTTTATATCTTTTTGGTAATAAGGGCACCAGGATTGAACGCAGTATTCCAGAAGAGGCGGACTAATGAATTGTAAAGGGTTAGGATAACTTCTTTGGATTTATGCTCAAATGACCTGCCTATAAAGCCAATTATTTTGTTTGCCTTCTTAACAACTTCTGAACATTGTTGACTCGGTTTTAGGTTACTCGATATTGTTACTCCCAGATCGGTTTCTCTGTTTACATTCTTAAGCTGAGTGCCATTCATCGAATAGTTTGCTTTCTCATTTAGGTATCCGATATGTAGTACTTTACATTTATCCGCATTGAAACTCATTTGCCAAATTTGGGCCCAACATGACAATTTATCTAGATTGTGTTGCATATCGTCAACTTGTTCTTTTGAGAGTACGCTATTTGCAATTTTTGTATCGTCAGCAATTTTTGAGATTGTACAGGTGAGACCCTCATCTATGTCGTTGATGTAAATTAGAAAGATAATTGGTCCTAGTACCGATCCCTGGGGTACCCCGCTACTTACATTGGTCCATTTTGATGCCTTACCGTTTATGACTACTCTTTGCTTTCTGTCGCGCTGAGCCAATTTTCTATCCATTTCAACACACCGTCTTGTATTCCATGCGCTTTTAGTTTTAGCAGTAAACGTTTGTGGGGAACTTTGTCAAAGGCCTTTTGAAAATCAAGGTATATAATATCTACAGCTTTACTCTCATCGTAGAGGTTGAGGATATCGTGGAAGAAGTCTAAGAGGTTTGTTAAACAGGAACGTTTTTTTACGAAAGCCGTGTTGAGTATCTTTAAGTATGTTATTTTCCTCTAAGTGATTTACGAGTCTGTCTTGTATGACCGTTTCTAGCATTTTACATACAACTGAGTTAAGCTAATTGGACATAGTTACTGGGTAGGGATTTGCTGCCTTTTTGAATATCGGTGTTACGTTGGCTAGCTTCCCACTGAGCGGGCATAGTTCCAAACTGCAAGGATTTATTGAATAGTAATGTCAGTGGTTTAGAGAGCTCATCCTTAGCTTCCTTTAGAACTCTAGGCGAGATTGTATCAGGTCCAGGCGTGTTATTTACCTTGAGTTTATCTAAACAATTCAATACTTCTCTCTCTGTAACGGTGATATTGCTTAGAACATCTGAATTATCAATCTGAATCGGCGATGGTGTAGGGATATCACTGAGGTCTTCTGTTGTAAAAACTGATGCAAAGAAGGTATTGAGGGCATTACTCATTTGTTCTTCGTCTTTGGTGTATTCTCCATTTTCATCGACTAACGGTCCAACAGTTGAAGTAACGACTTTTTTCTTTCTGAAAAGAGAGAGAGAGAGAGAGAGAGAGAGAGAGAGAGAGAGAGAGAGAGAGATTACAAAGGAGTACAAAGGAGTACAAAGGAAATCAAGCAACAACAGGTCTAGTGACCCTTCTAGGTTGCTTGTCCTCCAAAACACTGAGGATCAAGTGACCAAACAGTGGTTTAGAGTGGGTAAGGGAACATTGGAAAGGAACTACTGCCCTGCCACTAACGTGGCAGGACTAGGAAGTTAGTAGGGAACATATGGGTTAGTAACTGAGGGGAGGATAAAGTTATTAATTTACAAACGCAGTCATCGCGGGTTTGATGCGAGATATTTCTCTAGACGGAATTTAAATGAATCAACGTGCTGCAGTCCTATAACGTCTCTGTGAAGCCCATTCCACAAGTTGACAACTCGATTGAAGAAGAAATGCTTAGATTCGTGCGAGTTAAAAGATTTACCAATAATTTTGCAACCGTTTTCCCCGCGTGTAATTATATTGGTCGATAGTGAGTACTTACTACAGTTCATATTGTCGATGCCTTTGATGATTTTGAAACACTTGAATTAAGTCGCCCTCTTAATCTGCGCTGGGTTAAAGGAAATAGATTTAATTCTCTAAGACGCTCTTCGTATGGTTTGTTCTTTAGGCTAGGTATCATTTTGGTAACTCTAACGTTGAACTCGTACTAGCTTGGTTTTATCTTTTTGGTAGTAGAGGCACCAGGATTGAACGCAGTATTCCAGAAGAGGGCGGACTAATTAATTGTAAAGGGTTAGGATAACTTCTTTGGATTTATGCTCAAATGACCTGCCTATAAAGCCAATTATTTTGTTTGCCTTCTTAACAACTTCTGAACATTGTTGACTCGGTTTTAGGTTACTCGATATTGTTACTCCCAGATCAGTTTCTCTGTTTACATTCTTAAGCTGAGTGCCATTCATCGAATAGTTTGCTTTCTCATTTAGGTATCCGACATGTAGTACTTTACATTTATCCGCATTGAAAACTCATTTGCCAAATTTGGGCCCACCATGACAATTTATCTAGATTGTGTTGCATATCGTCAACTTGTTCTTTTGAGAGTACGCTATTTGCAATTTTTGTATCGTCAGCAAATTTTGAGATTGTGCAGGTGAGACCCTCATCTATGTCGTTGATGTAAATTAGAAAGAGAATTGGTCCTAGTACCGATCCCTGGGGTACCCCGCTACTTACATTGGTCCATTTAGATGCCTTACCGTTTATGACTACCCTTTGCTTTCTGTTGCTGAGTCCAATTTTCTATCCATTTCAACACACCGTCTTGTATTCCATGCGCTTTTAGTTTTAGCAGTAAACGTTTGTGGGGAACTTTGTCAAAGGCCTTTTGAAAATCAGGTATATAATATCTACAGCTTTACTCTCATCGTAGAGGTTGAGGATATCGTGGAAGAAGTCTAAGAGGTTTGTTAAACAGGAACGTTTTTTACGAAAGCCGTGTTGAGTATCTTAAGAATGTTATTTTCCTCTAAGTGATTTCACGAGTCTGTTCCGTATGACCGTTTCTAGCATTTTACATACAACTGAGGTTAAGCTAATTGGACGATAGTTACTGGGTAGGGATTTGCTGCCTTTTTTGAATATCGGTGTTACGTTGGCTAGCTTTCCACTGATCAGGCATAGTTCCAGACTGCAAGGATTTATTGAATAGTAATGTCAGTGGTTTGGAGAGCTCTTCTTAGCTTCCTTTAGAACTCTAGGCGAGATTGTATCAGGTCCTGTCGTTTTATTTACCTTGAGTTTATCTAAACAATTCAATACTTCTCTCTCTGTAACGGTGATATTGCTTAGAACATCTGAATTATCAATCTGAATCGGCGATGGTGTAGGGATATCACCTGAGGTCTTCTGTTGTAAAAACTGATGCAAAGAAGGTATTGAGGGCATTACTCATTTGTACTTCGTCTTTGGTGTATTCTCCTTTTTCATCGACTAATGGTCCAACAGTTGAAGTAACTACTTTTTTCTTTCTGATATACTATAGAATTCTTTCGGGTTTGTTTTACTTTGATTCGCAATATGTAACTCTAAGGTCTTTTTACTTTGCTTAATTAACTTTTTGGCTTTGCGTCGTAGCTCCTACAAATTTCACAACCGTTCTTCGTCATTTTGTGAGGATTTTAATCTATCATTAGCAAATTTTTTAGCAAGCAGGCAGTTTGAAATATCTTTATTCCACCATTGTTGGGCTTATTATTTGGCCTGGACGCCGTATTTTCGATGGTATGCAGTCTTGCACTGCTTTTAGGTAAGTGGTTTCGAATAACTTCCAAGATGTATTTATGTCGTTATTGTTAATTAAAAAGCTCCAGTCAGTTTCTTTACACATAGCTCTAAGTTTATGGAAGTTTGCTTTCTTGAAATTAGGAACTTTTTCGATGCTACTATTTGGTTCGTTACTAGTAAACTTTAAAGTGAAAGTTATCGTACGATGGTCGCTGTTTACTGAATTCATCACCAACATTCAATTTCTCTATCAATTCTTCTTTTGTTGCAAGTACAATGTCAAGAACGTTATTACCACGGGTCGGCATTCGAACAAATTGATAAAGCGAACTCTCTTGCAAGTTCGTATACAAGTCATGTCCGAGTGTGAAGTAAGAGTATCGCCCCACTTGGTCACAGGTAATTAAAGTCGCCAAAAATTACGGTATCTTGTGAGATACTTACATCTGCAATTTGTTCGTAAATTTCTCGGTCAGTTTTGCACTGATTGAGCTGGAGGTCTGTATATTAACGCAAGTATTATTTTTGTACCTTTATTATTCTTTATTAGCACAAAAGATGTGTCGACGTTCACAATTTGAGGTTTTGACACGAGGGTCGGGTTAAGACTTTCTTGGTATAAAATAAAACGCCACCTCCATTTTTATTTATTCGGCTGTTCTCAAACATTACATAACCGGGAAGTGAATACTCTGCTAAAAAGTCTCTATCTTGTGTATTGAGCCAAGATTCTGTTATGCCAATCACATCATAATTTTCTGTAACACTAGTTCCTCTAAATCTGAAAATTTATTGCGTATGCTACGAGCGTTTGCATAGAAAACATTCAAAGTTTTGGATTTGGGATTCAAGGAACGGTCTTTATTCAAATTATTGGTTCTGGTCGGATCTACATTTACATTCATAGGCTGTCCTCGGTCCTCGGGTCGTTATCCCTGACGGTTTTGAATTTGGGTCGTGTTGGTGGAGCTATATCCAAATTCGCGGTTCTTGACGGATTAGTATTTAATTCCTTTGTAGATTGCCGTCCTCGCTGTCTTCGGTCCTCCTTCCTGGTTGTCCTGTGCTGAGTCGATTTCTTCTCCGAAAATCCTTCACCGCATCGTTGAGAAGACGCCCAAAACGCGCTGCTCCCACCTGGTTCAGATGAACTCCATCGTCCGAAAACAAATAGTCATCGTAGTAGAAATTGTCCCAGGTGTCGACGAATCCCACGTTCTCCTTCCTGCAGAGGTTTGCTAGACAACGATTTGTGCTGGTGGCTATGTTTTAAATCGGCTCTCTACACCGAGCCGGGGGACGATTCCTGAGACGATGATCCTTGATGACTTCTCCTTAAACGACTTGATCAGCTGCTGGTACTTTAAAAGCAAATCTTCCGACCGGGTTCGCTGTACATCGTTGGATCCAACGTGGATGACGTACATTGTATTAGCTGGGGCCAGCTTTGATACTTCGTCAACTGCTGCAACTACGTCATCCACACCACCACCAGGGATACAAAAACGCTTCCTGGTCTTAGGTGCCCTGGCGCAAAACTCTGTGAGCTGACCACGTATCATCGAGTCTCCCACGAGCCGGACTTCTTCTATTTCCTCTTCGTCATCTGAGTCTGCGAGTATCTGGAAACGGTTTTGACACTCGGTAATCGGTATTGTTTTCCTTGGCTTGGGGCGAAACTTGTTCCCCCCGACACGGAAGTTGGCCTGGGGGGGAAGAGAGACGCTTTTTTTATCTTGAGTATCGCAAACATCAGCTGAAATGGCTACTGTAGGCGTTGAATTGTTGGCAGTTGACGTTTGGGCGTTGGTGGCTGCTGGAGTTGCGGTAACAATTGAAGTTTGTGGCACTCCAACGTTGAGTGTTACAAACTCTTGCAGTGATTCCAGCTTCATGGTGAGGACGTTGATCTTGTTGTAGGCTTCATCTAATTTCACTGTAAAAATTAATCTCGTTGATGGCAGAGCCGGCAGACTTGAAGATCGATAGTAGCAAACATGGACTCACCAAACCTACCGGCGCAGTTCGCACAAGCGCGAGGCATGGTGACAGTCACTTTCTTCAGATCACTTCACTCACTTAAAAAACAATTCACTCACTTTACAACACTTCACTCACTTAAAAAACAATTCACTCACTTCAAACCGAAAACAAATATGCTGAAATACGCAGAAATAGGTTATCAGGGGTGATAGCCTAACCGAAAACAAAAATGTTGAGATACGCAGAATTAGGCTTCCAGGGGCGATAGCCTAACCAAAAGTTTTTTTTTTTTAAATTGAAATACGCAATAATAGGCTACCAGCGTTGAATAGCCTAACCGAATATAATAAAATTGAAATTCGCAGAAATAGGCTACCAGGTGTGATAACCTAACCTTAAACAAATATATGTCTAACAGAATATGTAACTAAATATACAATTCACCAAATAGAGATTATATAAAAATAAAGTGTGACTGCACACAAGGGGTTAATATACTGTGTCAACAGATGACCCTGGTGTCACTGTAGCCTAGTAAAGCAGTAGCCTACTCTTTTTAGATAAAAAAGTGTATCAGTCAAAGGTTATTACAAGATCGTGCAAGCAACAACTAAAATTACAGATATATATAGCTACAGTAGGATACTAAATACAATATCTACAAGAGTTAATAATACAACAGATTGGCTGGCTATAGGCTAGGCTAGGTTTGGGTTAGGTTAAAAGCTTGGCAGGTTGGGTTAGGCTAGGTTAGTTTTTGTACAATACCACCCTTAGCTTAAAGTAAAATCAGTTGAGGAGAAAAAGTCAAGAATATATCTAGGGGGAAAAATAAATGAATGCACCTGAATTTGGTACAAAATCTGCTGGAATTGAATTTGTATAATTCTACATAAGGTTTGTTTACAAAATGGTGTCGGCGTTAGTCCCTGTAGGCGGTTAGTTAGTAAACCAATATTGTTTTATTAGCAAATGAATATGCAAAGCTTTACTTACATACAAGGCAGTTAAATAGATACTTACTACAGTAGGTAATGGGTAAAATTAGGGGCTACGATTTTATATAAAATAGTAATAAGAGAGCGTTTGTTTACAAAGCAAAACAAAACAATAGATGGCGCTAGTGGCGCCCTGTCCGAACAGGAGTCTTGTGATAAACACAAAGTTTATCAGTCAATACACAGCGAAATATCGTGCAGTGTTACTTACTAAGCTACAGGATGGTTAAACGTGCTCTTAACCACCTTTCATGCACAAGAATGAATAGGATGAGTAGTTAATACTCAAATTATGATCGATATCGTGAGAGCGTTGACAGAGCGTCTGCAGCGTCTGGCGGTAGCACGGCGAGTGAAAGAGAGAGAGAGAGAGAGAGAGAGAGTGAGAGAGTGAGAGAGTGAGAGAGTGAGAGAGTGTGAGAGTGTGAGAGAGTGAGAGAGTGAAAGAGAGAGAGAGTGAGTTATTGAGTGAATTGTAATCATTGGTCCTTATTCAGCTTGCTGTAATCAGACTTTTCACTCCATGCTGGTGTTGATTTTTAGATTTTTTTTTTAGATAGTTAGCTAAATGTGTACATTCTATTTTTGGCGATATTTAGACATTTCGCCCCATTTAGGTGTCGATTTCTTTTGCTGGGCGAGCGAGAGCGATCCTTGGGCGGTACAAATTTAGCTTAAAGGGGGTCTGGTTTGGCCTTTATTAGTGTGAAGGAAGCTTGGGAAGACACTATTGTTTTCTTGTGACTTAACCCTTTGAAGATTATGACGCATTTTGACTACCTGGCTATTCTGGCTCTCATCAGACGATTTTATACAGTTTAGGAAGGATCTGTGGGAATTATAAGGGTAACAACTATCTCGATTAACTTTCTGACTTCCATATATAATACGCTTCCTAATTTGAATGAAATCTTCTAATAATAGCCAGAAAACAGAAAGGAAATTTGCAAACGGGTCTTATAACGGATCACCTGTCACCTCTACTACATAAAGGGACTGGAGTTCTCGAAAAGAGGCTTCAGTCCTGACGTTATTCTTGACTTACAGTGTGCTGGCTTAATAATCCAGAAGGGTTGATAGCCTCTGAAGTCCTATTTTAACTAACTAATCTACTACATACCGATGGAACGTTGATAAAGTACTGCGAATTAGTGCAGCTCTAATTAATTCCCAGCAATCCTCGACATATTTGCGGGGATTACAGCCTGCAATCTTGTGGTTACTATGCCAGTGTCAGTATCAGTGCTGGCTATGCCCGATTTATTTATAACCTGGCGGAAAGGTTTATCCACTAGCAGTTAATTTATCGATACTTAATGGGTGACTTTACCACAATTATCCAAAACCACCTGGGCGAAATTATGGCTCTGGATAATTTTGGATTTTCGATGGAGGGTTAAGCTTGATACAGGTTAAGGGAGCAAACCAGATAAAAATAATGATATTAATAATGAAATGATAAATAGATAGATACAAATATTTATATCTGGCGGCGTCAAACTGCGTCTCACTACTCAACTTGACTCTTCCCACATGGTAGAAATGCAGTTCGGTTTAGGCAACTCAAGAAATTTGTTAGAGAGGTTGTAGAGTTATAGAGGTTCATATTTCAAGAGTTTTGGCCTACTTATTTTGAAAAGGGTATAGTCAGTGTTAGTGAAATGAGATGATGATGGTGTGTGTGTGTGTGTGTGTGTGTGTGAAATTTAATGACGTGTGTGGGGGGAAGGGGGTGGGGTGAGTGTGTGTGTGTATGTGTGTGTTGACCATAACCAAATGTACTAAAGAGACAGGAATGTATTATGTGTGCGAGAGAGTGAGAGAGAGAAAGCGACTATGTGGGTGGGAAGGAAGGTATGTGGGAGGGTTCCAAAGAATTATAGTCTTCAAATCAGCTTATGGAAGGGGGGGAGGGGGATGAAGGTAGAGGAGGGAGGTACAGGCACAGTCAAGAGTTCATGGTATACAGGATGCCAAAGAGTTCATAATAAAGGCAGCCCTATTCTCACACTTTCTCACTTTCGACCTTAGTAATGTACCCTCGGATTCCACATGCAGTCTCTAGCCCACTCTTATGAATTTGTGGACCCCCCTATGATTTTCTTAAGGGGGTAGTGCTTGCTTTTCTGTAACCCTTTTTCCCTCGTGTTAAGCCCCATTAGTTTTGAGATTTTAAGACAGTTGGCCCATTATTTTGGCGATTTTAACACCTTTTGCCCCATTTCGTTGTCAATTTTAAGACTTTTCGGCAATTTAGGTGTCGATATTTTTCCTGGCGAGCGATAGCGAGCATGTAGTTCTAAGAGGAACCGGCCTTCGGCCGGGATTTTTTTTACCGAAAAATGTACAAGTTCATCTTGAAAGAGGGTCTAGGGTTTTTTTTTCTAAGTTTGATGGAGGTCTAGCGAGGAAACTAATGAATATATGAATTAATAGACAGAAAATCCAGCCACTGTCCCCTTAATGCAATTATAAATATATGGTTTGACCTTTTGATTGCACTTGCTTTTCAATAAATGGTATACAGTATATTGTTTTGTAGCTAATGTATAGAGAATTATAATCATAAATTTGTTTCCAAAGATATACTTTCATAAAATTAATAGTAATGAATGAAGTTCACGAATATTGAAGGGTGGGCTATAAAAAAAAAATAGAGACTATGACATCCAAGGGACTGGCATTCTCGAAAAGGAGCTCCAGTCCTGACGCTATTCTTGACCCACAGTGTACTGGTTTAATAATTCAGAAGGGTTGAAAGCCTCTGAAGTTCATCGGTACTGGGAGGGTTAATATGCTTCGAGTGTCTAGCCCGTAACGTATGTGTAAGATATGGCCAGGTGTAACATAAATTATTGTGTATGACTGTACGGGCGAGATATGGCCTATGGGAGGCATGGATGGGCACGGTGGAGAATTTGAGGAAGAATGGGGTTTAAAGGGTAGACGTTGTGGTGTGACAGTGAGAGAGAGAGAGAGAGAGAGAGAGAGAGAGAGAGAGAGACACGTAGAGTTAAGGAGTAAGACAGATAAACCATACAAGAGAGAGAGAGAGAGAGGAAGAGAGGCACACATAGAGAGAGAGGGAGGAAGTGGTAATCAGAGAGAGAGAGAGAGAGAGAGAGAGAGCGAGCGAGAGAAAGGGAGAGAGAGAGAGAGAGAGGGGGGGTGAGGAAGAGAGACACACATAGACATTGAGGGAGGAAGTGGTAATCAGAGAGAGAAGGGGAGAGGGAGAGGGAGGGGCAAGGAGGAGAACAATGGCTTAAGCTAGTCATAAAACTGGGATGGGAAGGAATTGTGTGGGAAAGAGATTAGAGAGGAAAGAGAGAGAGAGAGAGAGAGTAAATGACGAAGAGGAAGAGAGGAAAACGAAGAGAGGAGGAGGGCTGCCAAAAGGAGAAGAATTGGAGGAAGAGACAAGAAGACTAAAAGAGACTAAAAGGGGATGTGTCGGATGGTTGAAAGCCACAGTTGCTCGCGCGTTTGGGGCTAGCAACACGTATTATGAAAAACATGTATCCTCCTTCATTCACTGTCCCCCCCTTCACTCACTCAACCCCACAATTTGCCGGAGGATAACAGGTTTTTCACAATACGTAGACGGAGGTCTTTTTAATAGAAAATTAGAAGCACATTAATAAGGGGAGATATGGAAATTAGAAAGGTCAAAAGAGGAAGCTGAACTGGAGGAAAAATAAAGGGACAAATGAAGAAGAAGAATAAGAATAAGAAGGTTACCATAAAATTTGGGATGGGAAGGAATTGTGTAGGAAAGATATTAGAGAGGAGAGAGAGAGAGAGAGAGAGAGAGAGAGAGAGAGAGAGAGAGAGAGAGAGAGAGAGAGAGAGAGAGAGAGAGAGAGAGAGAGAGAGTAGATGATGAGGAGGGGGAGGACACTGAAATGCAGTAATAATGTAGGTTTCTGATGGATAAAAACAAAAATTTGAATTGGGGTTTTGTATTTACATAAATTATGTACTTCAACCGAATTTTAGCTGGTAATTCTGCTAAATATGTCTACAGTTCCAACTTCCATATATCCTGAAACTCGCAAGTAGTCAATTACGAATGAAAACTTGAAATCGAGGCTGTTTATAATTCTTATCCTAGAGAAGCCAATCGCCTTGATAAAACAATAGTAATAAAAGCAATTGCATATAATTATATAAACGAAACAAAACCGGGTGATTTCAACTTTTATGCCCTAATTGCTAATGCAGTCCCCTACACTGTCAGAAATTATGGGTATGAAAAAGGTAAATAAAGTGGCCATACTAATCAACCCATTTAAAGGTAAGTTGATGGTGATAAACCCATTTAATGCAAGGATAGAATGACAACTAGAAATAGATGCAACTTAGAGTTGTATGCAAAAGGTAGAAAGGGGCCACCAATATAATGTATGCTTTATATAGTTAGAAATGGTAACTATCAAGAGCTATACAAACACTAAAAGCTATATAAACCGCTATACCGAAAAGCTACTAGAGAGGCGATCTAAGACGAGAAGCTTTAGGAGTTCCTAGAAATAAAAGCTATGTATAAAAGATAGAAATACGAACTAAAACACCGCTATACAAGTACTATATACATATCACACAAAACAAAAAGCAGCTATACCCAAAGGTTAGACGTGCGTGCTAAGACGAGAAGGTTTAGGAGTTACCAGACATACATAAGTGCTATATAAACACGTACTATACACAGCTATAAAAAACACTAAAAGCTATATAACCAGCTATACCCAAAAGCCAGAGAGGCAAGCTAATAAGAGAAGCTTTACGAGTCACTATAAACGGAAGCTCTCTAACCAGCTATAACCCAAAGCTAGAAATGCGAGCTAAGACGAGAAGGTTTAGGAGTTAGGCATAAGAGGCAGGGAGGAAGGGAGGGGAGCATCAGTAGTCCTAAGTAGTGTTAAGCTGGCTATCCAAACACCACGTAAATACTGGCTACCCCCTGCTGCTGAGAGAGAGAGAGAGAGAGAGAGAGAGAGAGAGAGAGAGCGAGAGCGAGGGGGGGGGGGGTGAGAGAAAGAACTAAATTTAAATTTTATTTGTATTATATACTAGGAGGGGTACCCGGCGTTGCCCGGGTTTAAATTCTATTACCATAATCACCATCATCAATCACTACTACCAAAATCATCACAATACTACTACTACCATAATCACCAGCCTCGACCTCCCTGTGCCTCATTAAACGGCGACCTCGATTTTGGCCGCTAAATGACCTTCGATTTTGGATCTGACCTCATCAGCTCCCCCATTTTGGGAAGCTGCGAACAACTTTCGTTCCATACACCTTTTCGATCGGAGGCCTCCTCCTGCCCCAAACGGCCATTTGTTTTGCATTTTTTTCGCTCCCGTATACTACATAAGTTCTGCCGAAAATTGTATTAAACAAAAGAGTCTCTGATTTCCACTAAACTCGCCTAAAACCATCTCCAAAGCCTGGGCTTTCCAACGGTGCCCCACACTCTCACCTGGCACCAAAACTGTGGGAGGAGTTTAGTAACAAAGGTCGGGTAACTGACAAACAGACAAACATTGACCTTTATTTATTAAGATTATTTAAATTGAGAGAGAGAGAGAGAGAGAGAGAGAGAGAAAAGAAGAGAGAGAGAGAGAGAGAGAGAGAGAGAGAGAGAGAGAGAGAGAGAGAGAGAGAGAGAGAGAGAGAGAGAGAGAGAGAGAGAGAGAGAGAGAGAGAGAGAGAGAAAAGAGAGAGAGAGAGAGAGAGAGAGAGAGAGAGAGAGAGAGAGAGAAAAGAAGAGAGAGAGTAAGAGAGAAAGAAAGAGAGAGAGAGAGAGAGTAAGATAGAGATAGAGGGGGGGCAGAAGGGGGGGATAGGGGGGGGGAGACAGACGGAGACAAGGAAAGGAAGGAATTGAGCACTTAAATAGTTAAAGGAAACTGTGTGTGTGTGTGTGTCGCCACATAGATTCACAGGCCATGCGGTATTGGCACGGTGGTTTGGCGTCAAATCGATGATAAAATATGTATGGTTGAGCTGGTTATAAACATAGTGAATACAGTCGAAATATAGGATGTGTCTGTGTGTGTGTGTGTTTGTACAGTGTGTGTGTGTGTGTGTGTGTGTGTATGTATGTATGTGTGTGTGTGAGTGTAATAGTATTTATGTTGCGTCAGGTTGTTTAGGCGTGGGAGAATGTGTGTTTGTCGGGTTTTTAATGTGTGTATACATTTTAAGGCATGTTTATGGCTATTTACATGTTTGGGTAAGTATGGTATTTCTACTATCCCCATTTTTCGCAAGCCCTTTGTTTTACGTTAGACTTTCTCATGTTATATATATTATATATATTATAAATTTTATAGTTTTTGTTTTTAAATTGTATACGATGGAATACAAAGAAAAACAAGCAATATTGTGTCTATTGCCCCTTACTAGGCTGCCTGTTAAAGGTTAAGGGGATGCATCTAGTTTGTTCCCTAGACCTCCATCAAGCTTAAAATTACACCCCCTTGAGTCCCTTTCAAGATAAATTTGTACATTTTTCGGTAGAAAAATGTCCCGGCCTAAGGCCGGTTCCTCTTAAATTACAGGCTCGCTTTCGCTCGCCAGGATAAAATCGACACCTGAATGGCACGAAAGGTCTTAATATGGGGTGGTGAAAGTTCTTAAAATCGCTAAACTAATGGGGCAAACGTTTTATAATATCAAAAGCAATGGGGCTAAACATGAGGGAGAAAGGGGTCAAGAAAAAAATCCCGCCAGTGGAGATCCCCCCTTAAGGATTTACATATACACTTGATCTTGTGTTTATCTGTGTATTAGGTGTTATTCTGCCTTTCTCTCATCTTGTTTCTCTCTTTATCTCTCTCTCTCTGTTTCTCTCTCTTTATCTCTATCTCTCTCTCTCTCTCTCTCTCCCCTCAGAAAATCCGAGCGATTCATTACTCCCCTTCCACCTGTCTCTCTTCCTCTCTCTTTTTCCATCTCTCTCTCTCTCTCTCTCTCTCTCTCTCTCTCTCTCTCTCTCTCTCTCTGTCTTTCTTTATTCTTTTCTGTTTCTCCTTCACTCACTTTCTTTCAACAAACTAGCCTCGGAAAAGGAAAACTTGGAGCTCTTGAGTAATATATCAATTGGCGGTAAGTTTAGGAATCAAAATGTATAATTAGAGTTAGTAAATGTAAAGACTTATGTGTTTGTTTCTTCCACTATTTCCTCAATCTCTGTTTATATGCTTCCATTGATCACCGGTTCACAATGTTTTCTTTCCATTCACTCTCTATTGCTGCCTTCAATCCCGGAAATGCTAAACTAGGATGGCAAGATGTACTGGACAGGTTATAAATACAATTGTACCAATTTTTAACATTTCCCTATGATAGTAGTACCGTCGCATATAATTATATTTGTAGACATCTACCGTTTTTCCTTATGCAATTATGAATATCTGCATTGATTTTTAGATGGGACTTGCCTTTCAACAAATAGTATATATTGCTTTGTAGTTGGTGCATTGAGAATTATATTCATAAATTAGTTTCCAGAAATACACTTCCACAATTAGAAATTGATGAGGTTCACGACATTCATAGGAGTGCCTGTATAATGAATTAACAATACAATACCATCAACATAATAACAAATGGTATATGGAGTAGAAAGGAATACAGAGGAAAACAAGCAACACTATACAATGGTTCCTTTCGAGGCTGTTTGTATATAGTTTACCAATCTCTTTTCAGTATCACTCATTGTATTCATATATATATATATATATATATATATATATATATATATATATATAGATAGATACCCTAATGATGTATCTCTGTTGAAAATATAAACATTTACATTATAAGTGAGTGTAAGCGTATATAAAACGAAGTTGTATTTTACCTACTGGAAAAAGAAATATATGCTCCCCTTTCACAATTATAGGCTCCCCTTTCACAATTATAGGCTCCCCTTTCACAATTATAGGCTCCCCTTTCACAATTATAGGCTCCCCTTTCACAATTATAGGCTCCCCTTTCACAAATATAGGCTCCCCTTTCACAATTATAGGCTCCCCTTTCACAATTATAGGCTCCCCTTTCACAAATATATGCTCCCCTTTCACAATTATAGGCTCCCCTTTCACAATTATAGGCTCCCCTTTCACAATTATAGGCTCCCCTTTCACAATTATAGGCTCCCCTTTCACAATTATAGGCTCCCCTTTCACAATATTGGCTCCCCTTTCACATCTATAGGCTCCCCTTTCACAATTATAGGCTCCCCTTTCACAATTATAGGCTCCCCTTTCACAATTATAGGCTCCCCTTTCACAATTATAGGCTCACTTTCACAATTATAGGCTCCCCTTTCACAATTATAGGCTCCTCTTTCACAATTATAGGCTCCCCTTTCACAATTATAGGCTCCCCTTTCACAATTATAGGCTCCCCTTTCACAATTATAGGCTCCCCTTTCACAATTATATGCTCCCCTTTCACAATTATAGGCTCCCCTTTCACAATTATATGCTCCCCTTTCACAAATATATGCTCCCCTTTCACAATATGTAATACAAATATAATACATTTTTCCTTTAACACTACCGACCAGACTACTCCATCATTTTTCCGTAAAGTTTTAAGGTCATATCCTTCACTTTTTGGTCGAGTTTTTCATTTATTTATTATTTTTCTAGTTTCCTCGCTAGACCTCATCAAGCTTAAAAAGACGCTTCCTAGACCTCCTTTCAAGAAAAATTTGTATATTTTTCGGTAGAAAAATGTCCCGGCCAAAGGCCAGTTCCTCTTAAATTACATGCTCGCTATCGCTCGCCAGAAAAAAATATACACCTAAATGGCAGGAAAGGTCTTAAAATTGACAGAATTGGGACGAAGGTTCATAAAATCGCCAAAATAATGGGGCGAAAGATGAGGGAGAAAGTGGTCTAGAAAAACGCCTTATACTCCCCTTTAGGGCAATTGCAGCCTGGCAGCTTCAAAATATATACTTTAGCAAATATCAGCAATATTACATAATCTACCTTCAGTCTA